>JAGFNQ010002120.1:281568-321037 GCA_024364735.1 Boesenbergia rotunda
ATACATCACAATGTTATACCATAGGTAGGTAAATCGAGCTGAATACATTCAGCTGGTCACAAATCTCCAACTACAAAATGGCTACTCCTGCCAACAGAACACAATTGTGCTGCAGAGTCGAGTTGGAATGAAATAATTTACTTCAGTTGTCATCGCCAACATTTTCTGGGGGCGCAGAGATCAAGGATGCAGACTGGATCTTTCCAGCATATTCCAACCTCATTAGGATAACTCCCCTAAGCACATTTACAATTTGGATTTGTTCTTAATAGCATTCATAATTCACATGAAATCAGGCAGCAATTGCAATTGCAATTTCTAGAGAAATTGTTTGCATCATGAGTACAAACTAAGAACAGTCCACTACTATCGGAGAACAGATATTGTTTGCATCATAGGAACAATACTTGCCATCAAAGCTTGTAGTATTCATGAGTAAAAAGATGCTAAACAGAATCTAGATTTTATGATGCATCTTCTTAGTAAAGATGAAGTCCTAGTCCGAGACGTGCACAAGCTCGACGAGCAGCACCAGTTCCAGAAGCTTCTCTATATATCTGAAAAGAGGACATTGAAAGTAAAATTACATCAGTAATATAAATGAACAAATAAAGCTTTAGAAGCTACAAGGACATCTTTCAGAAGCTACAAGTTTCATCAGTAACATAAATGAACAGCAGTTCCAGAAGCCATGAGATACTTGATACTTGATATGATTAAGCCATCAGACCTTAAGCTAAAACTTAAGAGGACAAACTTATTTATTGCACCAACAGTGTTTCCATACCTAAGGTATTAAGTATGCTCTTTCATTAGCAAATACAACTTCCACTATGAAAAATCTGATACTACAGTTCTACTTTCTATTTTGAATACCCAAATCTCTGTTATGTTGCTCTTTGCAACAACTTTACCTCTTTGTTTGTAACACGTATCAAGCTCCAATTGCATGAATTATTAATACCTATCAAAAAGAATGGTACTAGAAATAGAATTTTCTTTCTGAAAGTCTGCCAAATCAAATGGAGTTACACACTGAACTGCCACTGCACTGCTTCATTCTGGGTTGGAGCTCTTATGGATTGTTATTGATCTGTCAACTTAATAAAGTTCTTCCACAAACAATAAATCTCTCCTTGCCAATATGATTGCAGAAGAACATGTGGCTACTTCAAGAGAAGCTACAAGGACATCTTTCAGAAGCTACAAGTTTTAGAAGCTACAAGGACATCAGTAATATCAAGAAAAATTACATCAGAAATCCTATGCAAAAATTACATCAGCAAAATTACAAGTTTCCGAACTCATCCTAAAAATGGTTTATGAATCCATCAAAAATAATGAAAAAAAGGTATGTTAACAATAGAAAAAATTCTACCTTCAATCCAAAGCCATGGGCAACTGCTCAGCTTTATTGCACTCGTTTATTACCTGAAAAAAAGAGTGGCATTATATAAGCAGAGATGTATAAGCCCTAAAACTTGAGAACACTAGAAACTTACACCATCTCGTTCGGCGAATGAAAGAGTGAAGCTCTTGCTTCATCATCCTTGTATCTGTTCTCAATGGGATCTACCATCTATTCAGGAAGCAACATAATCCAAATATTTAACACTAATTTCTTTAGCAGGGATTTGTCAGACCAAAGTGATAATAAAAACTTATAATGAAAAGATGGGAGAAAACAATTATAAAAACTTGTATGAAATATATATACCTGAGAAAATTGTGATGTCAATAATGGTGGAAATTGAGCCCCAGTCACACTCAAACTATCAATAGAGCTAGCAATTGTTGGCACATAATTTATAGACTAAAACAAGAAAACAAAATACATTCTTAGATCGGTATAACATGAATTATTCTAGATTAACAAAAGTAAAACAAATACCAACTTGATGATTGATTCGGTCATATTATACGTTGGCCATGCTGAAAATAGTTTCATCTACACCCTGGGTTATACAAAAAATTAGAATAAGTTGTTCAAATTTAACAACAAATAATACCAAATAAACAAATATTTGAAAGTTATGGATTAGAAATCATTACGATCATTGAAGCTTGGTTTGTTTTCCTCGCTGCTTTTCTTTTCCTTGAAAGCCTCTCTAAGCCACTTTTCAACCTCTTACCTGAGACCGACTTCTTCTTTGTTTTAATCCCTTTCACTCCACTAGAGTTACCTTCACCATAATCAAATTCACAAGATTGCTGGCTCACATTTGATTGTTGGATATTTGATGTTAGGATCTTTGCCCTAGCTGGAGGGGGGGGGGGGTGAATAGCGGTTCTTTGATTCTTTCAACCTACGTTGTTAGTTGCGCAACGGAAATACAAATAAAAACAAACTAACAATGCTAACCAACCAGATTTACGTGGTTCGGAGATGAAACTCCTACTCCACGACAGTCCGTGAGGTGGACGATCCCTTGATCCTTCAGCGGATCGCTCCCCGGATGCTCTCCGGCTATCTCGTGTAGCTCCTTGTGGGTGGAGAAACCTCTCCACAATCCTCTACAAGCACCTGAGCACACAAGGCTACTATCAAGCTTTTTCCAAGCAAGATTCGCCAAGAAACCCCAGCCCGATCGAGTCCCCCTTTAAATAGATTCGGGCTGGAAACCCGCCTACCAGTCGACTGCTCCCATGGGCAGTCGACTGGTGCCACTTAAAATCCGACCGTTACACCCAACGTTCGACTTTTCGTGGCTTCCAGGCAACTAGCAGTCGACTGCTCCCAGGGGCAGTCGACTGCTCCCAGTCGACTGCCCCAACTGGCAGTCGTCTGCCAATCGACCAGAACCCTTCTGTGGGTTCTGGCAGTCGACTGTCCAACCTGGTAGTCGACTGCCCTGTCTACCAACCTAGGGTTTTGCCTCCCCGAGTACATTCCACTCAGCACTCGACCCCTAGGACTTCCCGAGTACATTCACACAACACTCGTACTCTCATGACTTGACTGACTCCTCATCCGCAGCCTCGACTGTTGCCTTCGCGCCCTCTTCATCTTCGGCCCTCGTCCCTCGGATGCGCACGCAAGCCTCCAGCTTGCATCCATGCCACCCTTCACGTACGCCTCGAAGTCTGCGCCCATCAGCTCATCGTCCCTGCACTCCAAGGTCCCTCAGATGCGCACACAAGCCTCCAGCTTGCCTCCATGCCATCCTTCACCGTACTGAGGCCGTCCAGTCAAGTCCATATGCGTACCTGTACAACCTGCACACTCAACATACGCATATCAAATACACAAGGGTAAACCTAACTTAAACCTTTTGCCCAAACATCAAAACCTATGGTCACAGGGCCGATTGCTCCAACAATCTCCCCCTTTTTGATGTTTGGCAATTCGTTTAAGTTAGGGAAAGCATGATAGTAGTAAATAGCAAAAACATGCTAAATGAATACACATGCAATGCATAACTGGATCCTGTCCAAAGGCATCCCACACCTAACCCTCCAAGTTAGGAATTTTACACCTAGCCCTCCAAGCTAGGATTTTTACCACCTAACCCTCCAAGTTAGGATTTTCTACCAAACCGGGCTTTTTAAAGCTTCTCCCAAGCTCCCCCTTACACTGGACTTACAAAGGCTTTTTAAGAACCTCTCCAAGGTTCCCCTTACGCCAAGAAGGGAGCAACCATGCTCCCCCTCAAACTTAGCTCCCCCTAAACCTAGGGTTTCTAGCAAAGGTATTGGTTTCCCACTTAAACACAATATTTCTCCCCCTTTGCCATACATCAAAAAGAACCCAATAATTACCCAATTATTGGTTCTTAACATCCCCAATGATCCTACGCACAGTGTACTAGACCCCCATACACTTGTTCCTCGTCATTTGGGCCCAAACCAGCTGCTGATACCCAAATCAGCCTCTTACCAGTCGACTGCCCCCAAGGCAGTCGACTGATACTCTGATAATCAGTTTTCTGGCCGAATTTCAGAAACGCACCAGAAATTTCACAAATTTCCAAAAATTTCCAAACTTCGTGGACAACTTTGTGGAACCTATACCTACTTGGGAAAAATACATCTACCCATGTATCTATCACCATTCCCAAGTTTGACACAAAACCCAAAATTTTCAAAATGAAAATCAAGGCAACTAGGAGGCAACCTCCCCCTTTACCCATGCCTTCTCCTCATTTTCATTTTTCCCAGGTCAAGTTCTACCCAACTTAACCTCCTAGCACCAAGTTAGGTTCTTCCCAACCTAACACCCGAGTTCTTTTCCCTTTGAACACTATTAAAGGCTTGCTCCCCAAGCACCCTTATCCCTAATGTCAATAAGAACTCAACTAAAGTCTAAAACTCTAAAATTTGCAAGCACACTTGCTAGGATATATCCTTTCCTAGAAAAATATGATATCATGGAAATATCAAGTGTGCTTGACTTTTGGTACACATCTAAGTTTTCTAACTATGGACACTTTGTATCAACATTGAAATTCATCCATAATTCCATGTGTTTTTCAAGGCTAATCATCATAATTTGACACATGAAATTGTCCTCAATTCATTTGGATATCATATTTTATCATTCAATAGTCATTTTCTTATTTCAGCCTATATACCAGTCGACTGCCCATGGGGCAGTCGACTGCCAAACCTCACAGAATGTTTTCGGGGCGAATTCACTTCGGACCAGTCGACTGCCCCCAGGTCAGTCGACTGCCCATGGGGGCAGTCGACTGATACCTGATTTTCAGGTTTTCAGGCCGAAATTCAAAAATGCCCTAAAAATTCTACAAATCTCCAAAAATTATGAAATTTCGTGGGGAGATTTGTGAAGCCAATATCTACTTGGGAAAAATATGTTTCCAAATAAATGTACTCCGGATCCCAAGATTGGCACGAAACTCCACTTCTCCTAAAGTGTATCATTAAAACCTTAGCTCAAAGTTCTAATTTCGACCTCATCTTAATACTTCTTCCCATACTCATTCATAATCCATTAGTAGCATCAAGTTACATGGTATTTTCACATTAAACCCAATTTCTTTCAATTATAATACCATTTCCACTTTTTTTTCCCTACATCCCCCTTTTAGTGTGCCAAAACTTAAAATTAAGACTTACCCAAGTCTCTCAATTTTATTTGGCATATTTCATCCAATTCCTTGGGAGAAAAACTTTTGAGATCCATTTACCATGGACCCCAAAGGCTCCTAGAGCTCCCCCTTGAGCTCTGAGCCCTAGCCACCTCCCTAGGTGACTCAACATATGCTAAACCACACCGGTGAACCTCCGATGACTCTTGGCCCACAAAGTGAACCTTCTTAACCTTGGACACCTTGTCCTTGGTTAAGTCACCCTTTCTACCCTTGAATGGCATTCCCTTGCCATCCTTGGACTTACCCTCCTTACTAGGATTGTATGTTTTCCCAACATACTTCTTTCCATTGCCCTTGGAGGTCTTAGATTGGTAGCCCAAACCCAATCTATCATAGTTAGGTTTTAGGCTACTCAACACTAGGTCTAGGCCCTTAGATCCAACCTTGAATCTTTCTAGGGTCTTTTCTAATGTATCAAGCCTTGCCCTCAAGGTTTGATTTTTCCTTTCTAATTTCTTGACCTTAGTGTCCACATGTCCACCTTGGACATTTCTAGACCTACCATTCTTTCTAGGCATGTGTCTCCCCTTCTTGGGGTTAATACCTTGATCCTTAGGTGCATAAGTCGTAGGTCTATCATGATGCATGCTCTTTCTAGAATTATGATCTACCTTGTTATCCCTATTTCTATCATTATACTTAAATCCAAAATTATGCACCATTAAACATTTCTCATTGATTCTAGCATACATGGATGGGCCATTTTCATTATTTCTAAAATGTAAGGAAGAACTTGAAATTGAGTTGCATTTTACCCTAGGGTTAGGAATTACCTCCCTTACCCTTGAAGTTCTCCCTTGATGTGAGTTTTGCTTTCTTCTCTCTTCTTTCTCCCATCTCCTAAGGTGCTCCATCTTCTTTAGCTCCTTCTTCCTTGGACACTTGGTGTGGTAGTGCCCTAGCTCACCACACGTAAAGCATCTAATCCTCTTTTTCTTAGCTTGAGCCTCTTCATTCCTACAACCCACCTTAGATTTAACCGAAATTGAAATGGGTTTAGATTTTACCTTCCTTTTACCTTTTGGGCACTTGTCTTTGTAGTGCCCCTTTTCATTGCACCCAAAGCACGTGATGTGGTCCTTGGTTCTTGCTTTGGTGGAGGTTGAGGCTAGGTTGACTACTTCTTCAACCTTGGAAGATGTGGAAGCTTCCTCTTGATCCGGAATTGATGAGGGTCTCTCCTCCCCCTCAATTCTTGAAATTGGTGCCTCTTCTTCTTCTCTTGAGGAGGTTGATGATCTTTCACTTAGCTCCTCCTCCTCACTTGAAGAAGTTGACACTTCTTCCATTTCGCTTGATGATGTAGATGATTCTTTTTCTTTTTCCTCTTCTCCACTTGAACTTACTTCTTCGGGCTTATGTACTTCTTAAGCTTATGTAGGGTTCTCATGATACTTTTTCACTTTGCTCCACAATTCACATGCATTTTGATATTTTCCTACACAACTCAAAATATTGTTAGGCAAAACATTTATCAAGATATTCATTACCTTCTCATTTGCCCTAGAGTAAGTTTGTTGCTCTTGAGTCCAATATCGTGGGCGGAGCTTTTTCCCGTGCTTGTCCGTAGGAATTTCAAATGGTTCTTCCACTACCATTACGCATTCCCACTCTATCATGAACCACATCTCCATCCTTGACTTCCAACGCTCGAAATCCTCATGATCATAGGCCGGTGGAGTGTATATATCATCCCCAAGCTTGTCTTCCATGATTCTTGCCCTCTAGCGGTTGCTCCTTTGGCGGTTAGTCCAAAAAGAGCGGTCCTTTGCTCTGATACCAATTGTTAGGATCTTTGCCCTAGCTAGAGGGGGGGTGAATAGCGGTTCTTTGATTCTTTCAACCTACGTTGTTAGTTGCGCAACGGAAATACAAATAAAAACAAACTAACAATGCTAACCAACCAGATTTACGTGGTTCGGAGATGAAACTCCTACTCCACGACAGTCCGTGAGGTGGACGATCCCTTGATCCTTCGGCGGATCGCTCCCCGGATGCTCTCCGGCTATCTCGTGTAGCTCCTAGTGGGTGGAGAAACCTCACCACAATCCTCTACAAGCACCTGAGCACACAAGGCTACTATCAAGCTTTTTCCAAGCAAGATTCGCCAAGAAACCCCAGCCCGATCGAGTCCCCCTTTAAATAGATTCGGGCTGGAAACCCGCCTACCAGTCGACTGCTCCCATGGGCAGTCGACTGGTGCCACTTAAAATCCGACCGTTACACCCAACGTTCGACTTTTCGTGGCTTCCAGGCAACTAGCAGTCGACTGCTCCCAGGGGCAGTCGACTGCTCCCAGTCGACTGCCCCAACTGGCAGTCGTCTACCAATCGACCAGAACCCTTCTGTGGGTTCTGGCAGTCGACTGCCCAACCTGGCAGTCGACTGCCCTGTCTACCAACCTAGGGTTTTACCTCCCCGAGTACATTCCACTCAGCACTCGACCCCTAGGACTTCCCGAGTACATTCACACAGCACTCGTACTCTCATGACTTGACTGACTCCTCATCCGCAGCCTCGACTGTTGCCTTCGCGCCCTCTTCATCTTCGGCCCTCGTCCCTCGGATGCGCACGCAAGCCTCCAGCTTGCATCCATGCCACCCTTCACGTACGCCTCGAAGTCCGCGCCCATCAGCTCATCGTCCCTGCACTCCAAGGTCCCTCAGATGCGCACACAAGCCTCCAGCTTGCCTCCATGCCATCCTTCACCGTACTGAGGCCGTCCAGTCAAGTCCATATGCATACCTGTACAACCTGCACACTCAACATACGCATATCAAATACACAAGGGTAAACCTAACTTAAACCCTTTGCCCAAACATCAAAACCTATGGTCACAGGGCCGATTGCTCCAACATTTGATTCATTAACTTGTAATTTATCATCCACCATCTTACACAAGCTTAACATAGCATCTTTAACAAGCATGTAAGTGTCATCCCTTGTTGCTGCCTTGGTAACCAATTGAACATTCAACCCACATAACTCTTTGTAACGCATGTTTTGAAGTAGTTTTGGATCCAAACTAGCATTGTTGTTTATTGAATCATTAACTCCAAAATATCCAACTTTTGCTTTTCTTGTCCACCTTTTCAATACATAATCACTTGGGATCTTCATGATATTTTTCCATGTAAAAATTTTCAGAATATGAGAATATAAAATTCCAGCAAATTCATATTTTCTACAGCTACACTCAAATTTGTCAAACTTCTTATCAAGTGTAACTATATGATAATATCTCTTTTTGAGAGAAGTAACTTTATATTTTGTAAATGTATCAACATCGTCACAAATTTCCAGACTAGAATCATGTGATAAGCACCACTCTTGTTGAAAACACTTGTATGCCTCAGGAGTATAAATTTCACTAGCATGCTTTAAAATCTCAATTGGAAACATTAAATATGGAACAGTTGTATTTGATTTGAAATCAGCTTTTAATTCCTCATATCGGCGATCATCAAGGAGTCTTTGGAAGTGATTGAAGAAGTCTAAAAACTTATGTTTATAAGTGACATACTTTTTCACAATGCTATTCATGCTCTCACTTCTTTGAGTTGTAGTCATATCCGCACAAAACATTTGCCGTCCATATACTAAAGCCCATTTTTCCTTTATGTTGTACATGCGCCTCAACCAATCATTGTCTTCAAGTGCATACTTGGTCAACATCATATTCCATGCTGAAACAAAATCTTCCTCTTCATCAAAATCATATACACATGAGGCAAAATCTTTAGCAAAATCCCTAAACTGAGAAAAAACTCCACTCAAATGTATGGCGGCATTTTGATAAATGTGCCAAATGCACAAACGATGATGTGTTTCAGGCCATCTGGAAGCTAACGCCTTTGCCATTGCTGCATCTTGATCGGTAAGAATAGTAGTTGGTTTTTTATCACCCATAGCTCTAGTTAATGTATCAAATAACCATTCAAAAGTCAAACTGGTTTCATCATATAATAGAGCTGCACCAAAAAGTATAGATTGTTTATGATGATTAACACCTACAAACAATGCAATTGGCCGACCTTCATTGTTCTTTCTGTAAGTTGTGTCAAAGCAAACAACATCTCCAAAAATAGCATAATCAGCTCTCATTTTAGCATCGGACCAAAAAATATTAGTAATCAAATCATCTTCATCAACTTGGATAGCATAAAAAAAATTAGGATCATTGAACTGCATTTTCTGTAGATACTCCAATACACCACCAGTATCCCCAATTCTCATAGTCATTGTTCTTTTGGATCGCAAATAATTTTTGTAATCCTGAGGAATAAATCCTAAATTCTCCCTCCCACCTACTTGCCTCGCCATAAGGTCATGAGATGCTTTTGGAGGGATTCTCACATCACATGCCATCTCAATTTGTCTCGCTGCAGAAGAAGATATATTCCTATGACTTCTAAAGAGGTGCGTTTTGTTTGGACTTGAGAGAACATGATTATGCTCTTTAACAAATTACACCACAGTAAATTTGTCTTTTTTCCTATTACAAATCTTCATTTTAGCCTCACAACCAAACCTTGTTTCATCACGACTTGCTTTGACATAAAGATCTCGTTTGTCTTTTCCTCTTTTACCTTGGGCACAACAATAAAAGACCCTATCAAGTAATTTACCTGATTGATCCTTGTGAATTTTACCTCTCCTTATGCCAAATCCAACCTTTTTAGCATATGTCAAGTAAAATTGGTATGCATCTTCTTCAGTTTCAAATTCCAACCCCAGTTGGGGTATATCCAAATCTATTTCAATGTTCAAACCTATACAATCAAACAAACAAAGCAAGATGGCTAAATAGGGAAATTCAATACAATGAAGCTTAATAGATTTCACGTATGTGACTATTATTACCTTCATTCATAACATCAAAGCCCCTGTCCCAACAATCTTCATTTTCTTCGAAATGGAAAGTAGATTCACCGTCCATCTCCATAATAATTACTTTTTATCATGTAAAAAAATAACCAATTTAGTGTAAAACAGCGACATTCACTAATCAAATTTAATTGTTTTAATGAAATTTAACAACAATTATAAATTATGATGAAAAAAGGGATTACACACATAAAGATGGAAAAATTGCTATCCTACTAACAATTCCCAATTTCCTAGCTAAAACATTCACAGCAAGCCCCAATTTTCTATCTAAATCATTCACAGTAAGTACTCGTTATATAACAATAATGTGCCACTAGGTATCTGATTTCATTTTGTGTACAAGCAACAATTCCCCATAATCATCGAATTCCTTGTTTGAATAATAGTTTGTGCTCCTTCCAAAATTATCACAGAATGAAAACTTGTTCAGAGATTAGACGAAGAAATGAAAACTCATGCTAACATATACACAATCTCACGCACAAGCGTCATAATTATCAAAAAAGAATGCTATGAGAAGGGAAATATTGTATTTTTTCTAAAATGGAGCAGACCTCTGGTGAAATGCAGCAATGATCGGCAGCAGGCGATGATGGAGGCGTGAGAGAGAAGGAGTCGGTGATGCTTGGGCGTGAGAGAGGAGTCAGTGATGCTTCGCCACTGAGATGCTGCCTGCGCGGTAGAAGGAGTGACGGCCTGCTGGTTAGGGTGGCGATTCGCAGGCGACGATGGCTGTGGATGGAGAGAAGGGCCGTCGGGGGCTTCGCGAAAACTCGACGATGGCTGCCGTCGGGAGAGAAGGGTCGTCTGCCGTCGGGAGAGAAGGGCCGTCGGGGGCTTCGCACGTGCTCGGGGTCGCCACCTGCTTGAGTCCGGCCGGCTTGAGTCGGGGGAGAATGGGAGCTGCGGCGCGGATCCTCTGGTAGAGAGGGGAGCTAGGGCTGTGGATGGAGAGAAGGAGGAGATCGGCGGAGAAGACAGAATGGCTGTGGATGGAGAGAAGCGCCGTCGGGGGAGAATGAGAGGGGAGCTAGGGCTTGGTGGAAAAAAAATATTCGCGCTGGTGTTTCTGCCTTCGGACTTGGCACGCGTCGACCACGTGATTTGGCTTTTTATACCACAGCTGCGGTCCAGGGGCGGACCAGGGGTAATGGGACCAGAGGATCCCATCCGCTCTTTGTCATACCACGGAATTATCGTCAGACTCGGTTCTTATTTATTTACACTTTACCTGGCAATATCGATTTCACTCCTCCCGAGAGTATTGGAATATTTAATACTAAATTATCTTTAAAGGGGTGTTTGGTTCAAATTTATTAATCGAAATGGTAATGAGATTCATTGAGGGATCAATGGGAATGAGAATCATGATTCTATTGGTAGTGTTTGGTTCAAATCCAGGAATGAAAATTATTGTCATTGATGATGTTTGGTTCAGTTTAACTTTAGTAATGATAATCCATAAAAATTTTAAAGTTACGTAAAATAATAGAATTATTACAAAATAGAGAAAGTAAAATAAAATAAGTTACGTTGAGAGATAAATTAGAAAAATATAGAGAGAAATTATGAGAAGTAAGGTAAAAAAAAAGTTAGAAGAAAAAAATAGGAGAAAATACAATAATAGAGAAAATAAAGATAAAAAGTAGAGAGAGAAAATAAGATAAGATAGATGTGATAAAAAAAGAGAGAAATCATTAAAAAAATATAGAGAGAAAAAATAAGATGAGAGAGACAGAAAAAATGATATAGAACATGTAGAGAGAGAAAGTGATAGAAGATATAGAGAAAAGTAAAAAACAAATATAGATAAATTATGATAAGAGAGATAGAGAGAGAAAGTAATATTAAATATATATAGAGAGAAAATGAGATGAGAGAGGTAGAGAGAGAGAGTGATATAGAAAATGTAGAGAGAGAAAGTAATATAGAAAATATAGAGAAAAAGTAAAAAATAAAGATAGATAAATTATAATAAGAGAGGTAGAGAGAGAAAGTGATATTGAAAATATATAGAGAGAAAGTGAGATGAGAGGGTAGAGAGAGAAAGCGATATAGAAAATGTAGAAAGAGAAAGTGATATATGAAATATACAAAAAAATGAAAAAATTATGATAAGAGAGGTAGAGAGAGAAAGTGATTATCAAAATATACAGAGAGAGAATGAGATGAGAAAGGTAGAGAGAGAAAGTGATATAGAAAATATAGAGAGAAAAAGTGATATAGAAAATATAGAGAAAAAGTGATATAGAAAATATAAAAAAAATAAAAAATTAAGATAGATAAATTATAATAAGAGAGGTAGAGAGAGAAAGTAATATTGAAAATATATAAAGAGAAAATGAGATCAGAAAGGTAGAGAGAGAAAATAATAGAAAATGTAGAGAAAAAAAAGAATAAATATGTAGAGAGAAATTTTAAAATGTAGAGAGAGAAAGTAAAATGAGATAATATAAAAAGAAATAGTAAAATAAAAAAAATAAAATAAAAAAAGAGTGTTTTGGATATATGAAAAGGAAGGAATGATTGAGGAATTTGATTGATGAGGGGGGGAGTAGGGAATGAAAATGAGGGAATGATTCCCTTATTTTCATTCCCATTGACACTTACCAAACAGTGACAATGGGAATGATTACCATCCATTCCCATTCCCTAGTCCCTATTATCGTAAACCAAATGCCCCCTAAATCTTCGTGACTCTTAAGGGGTGCGTTTGGTTGAGGGTGTTCTTTGATGACCTTGGGCATGTGATTACCAGGTAATCACATAACCAAGGTTATAGGGAATAAGAGATAACCTAATGTGTTTGGTTTAATCTTTGGTAATGAGACAAAAACTTGTTTGGTTGACGGTTTTAACTAATAACCTAATATGACAATTACTATATAACCCCTAATAAATATACCATTCCACTCATGCAGACTCTTCTTTTACCAACAAATGACTTTGAAACAAAAATAATTTTATTTGATTTCGATTAAAAAAAAATAATTTAAATTTAATATGAGAATAATTCGAACATGGGCTATTTGATTTCCATTTCTAATCTTCAAATTTAAATTAATGGAAGTTAATTTGAATGTATTTATGACGAGCTGTTTGTTGTTCAGAAAAGAAAGCTCATTTGTTTAATTTTTACCCTATAATATAATATAATATTATTATATACGAAAATCTATCATTGCTCTCCTTTGCCCATCCAAAATTAGAAACAGTTTGCTTCAAAAAATAAAACCGTTGCCCCTTTTTACAATACATAAATCACAATATATTGCATGAGTCCACCAAATAAATTACAACCCCTAGCAAACCTGACTTCACCATTCGCACGACCAAATTTCTTTTCAGATGCAAAAGATGAAAGTGTTCTAGTTTTTTGGCTCAACAAGTTTGCTTTTTTATGCAAAGCATTCATCAGATTCTTCGAAATATTTCATTTGGGTTCGATTAGGTAGCTCATCAGGTTCCCAGCTAAATACAGAAGTTCCTCATCAGGTTCCCAACTAAAGGACAGCTTCTTTCCAGTCTGACTTTGCCAGAGCAATGGCTTTCTCAGAAGCTCCAATAGCATCTTCAACCTGACAATCATAAGAATAGTCTTTTAGGTGGCACATAAGTAAGCTAGACAAACATAAACTACAAGAAAACAAGGGAAACAACTATACCAAACATTACTTGAAATGCTTTAACTTCAAAATTGGCGAAGTTAGCTAATGTATCATAACTACGAGGTATAGTTGCCAAGTAAGGGTACCACTGAGAACTTCTCCCCTTTTCCACTTCAGCCAAAAGGGATACTGCTAGCATCTGCAAATCAACCATTAGTTGGTCATAAAAATAATAGGAATTTGGAAAGGGTAGTAACAAGTTATGAAACGGTCTAACTTCTCATAAGATGCAATTGTATAGAATGGTTTATGTGGCTAGTCTACAAGATATATTATGAAAAGTCTTGTATATATAACTAAAAATTTAAAGCATAAATCCAGGTAAATATAGAATCCACAAAAGTATGTATTTGAGATTTTTTATTCAACGCATGGAATGATGAAACTACAATTTACTTAATATTATAAAACTTGCTATTTAGTAAACTTGTCAGGTTGAAATGCTAATAAACTGTATTGTAAAAGGATAGGCATAGTTAATCCCCAAGGAAAATATAAGTATAACACCAACTAAACCTGCTCTCAGGGATTTTCTGATGCAGTTAGATTTAATGGGGCAAAGAATAATTCAGTGATGACAAAATGATTTCAGTTGTACGGGGGAGAGGCGATGTCGATGCTTCTCCAGGCAAGATGCCAATTTGGCATCAGCCATGGCGCTATCCGTTGTAAAAAGAGCAGCCTTTGGTACTCTTAGAATCAGCTCGCCCTTCCTAAGGTCTCGAGCAGCGGCCAGTCCTCGGCTGCAGACCAAGAGGAAGAATAATGAAAATTCAAGAGCAATAGAAAATTGCAGCAAGTAAATAACGAAACACTTACCCGCCGGCATCGGGGAAGTAGAAGACGAAAAGGGAATAGCCCAAACAAGGAAACGAGGAGGTAGAAGAAGAAGGATGGCCAGAGTTAGTGGAGAGCGTAGGCGATGGAGAGGCTTCGACTCGCGTGGTGAATCGCCGCGGCTGTCACCCTTCGAGTCACGTGGAGTCGCGCTAGGGTTTCCCTGTTGCGCCGCTGTCGGGTGGAGTCGGCGTGAGTAGGGTATCTTGTAATTAAGTTGATGGGTAAGGATATTTATGTCATAAATAAGAAATAATGAAGGATAATTTTGGGAAAAAATTATCTTAACCCCGGAATTGAGAAAAACCAAGCTTTTCCTTGGTTTTCTGATTCCGGGATACATGACGACTTTTGCTGATGTGGCAGGTATATTTGATTACTTGGGAATTCTTCATTATCTAAACCAAACAAGGTTTTTATTGATAACCTTGGATGAATAACCAAGGTAATCAAGGAACACCCTCAACCAAACGCACCCTTAAACTTTGCTATCAATCTCCATGTTAAAAAAAATTTATTTTCACTATTTAAATATAAAATTTTATTTACTTCAACTCCCTAATACATACTAATTTATTTAATTACCCTAGTTATTTTTAAGTACAAAATATCTAAAATAAGGTATCATTCAGTATCATTTAATTAGAATCTAGTATATTTTCTATTAAATTAAGTACGATTTTTTCAAATCCAATTGATCGAGAATTGATTCTTTTTCAAACACAATTGATCGAAAATCGATCGGAACTGCTTATAATTGATTGGAGCTACTCTAATCAATTGAGGAGCTCCGATTGATTAGAAATTGATTGATAATCGATTAGTTATATTTGTCATAAGAGAACATCATCCCTATTTTTTAAGGTACAAAAAATTCAAAAGTATGTATAATTTTTGCTAAATTTAGCACATTTAAATTAGAATTTAGTATATTTTCTATCAAATTAAGTATAAATCTTTTTCCATTTAATCAATTAATTAGGAGTTCATACCAATCAATTGACTTAGGATGAATCAATTGAGTTATATTAAATTTGACAGAAAATATACTAGATTCTAATTAAATAATGCTAAATTTAGAAGAAATTATATCTTATTTCAGGCTGTTTGTATTTTAAAAAATTGAGGGTAATTAGATAAATTGGTAGTTGAAGCAAATAAAACTTTGCATCTAGGGAGTTGAAATAAATTTTTTCTGATGCAAGCACTGAGAAGGGAGTTAAGTTTGCACGCAGGAAGTTTAGAATAATTTTCCCATATTTCAATGTATGATTTTTTTTAGAAGTTTATCTAATAAAAAAATTAAAATTATTATGGACATGAAATATAAGATTTTAAATTTAAAAGTAGTAGTGAAATTTTAAAATTATTTTTTTTCGAAATTATTCATGCGAATGGAAGGTCCCGCGCATTGCACAACAAGGGGACCTTCCAGCCGCGCATTGCTCTTCCAGCCGCGCATTGCTCAACAAGGGGAAGGTCCCGGCTAATCAAGCTCTGTCAAATCGCACCGGATTCCCCTTTTCTTGCCGTGTCCTTCAAGAGCCAATCCCCAAGCACTTCCGACTCCTATCTATTCTAGAATATGGAAGAATCACAGATCCAGAAGAGCACCTGATGAAGTTCGAGAATGCGGCCCTGCTGCATCAGTACACGGACGACATTAAGTGCCGAGCGTTCTTGACCACCTTGGTCGGGCCCGATCAGCGCTGGTTTGACAGACTCCCGGAAGGGTCTGTGTAAGAATTTGCCGACTTCAAGAGGCTCTTCATATACCATTTTGTGAGCAGCAAGAGACATCATAAGACGAGCCTTAACCTCTTTGCCTTGAAACAGAGCCCTAAGGAGTCCTTGCGGGCTTATATCAAGAGGTTCAACCAGGTCGCGCTGGGCGTGCCCACTGCTACTCTGGAAGTGTTGATCAGCGCCTTTGCCCAGGGGTCTGCAAGAGGGGGAGTTCTTTAGATCACTAATTCGAAAACCCCTGAAAGACTTCGAGAGTCTCCTGGGAAAGACCACTAAGTACGTGGACGTGGAAGAGGCACAAGCCGCTCGGCGTCGGGAGGTCGGGCCTCTACCAGTGCCCCCATAGTTAGAAGACAACACCTCCCGGAGGACCCCTTCGTAGTCCCCGAGCCATAGGGCAGCGAACCGGAGCCGAGCGTGGCATAGTTCAACAGGTGGCCCAAGGGTGTCTCCCCAATAGGTGGCAGTCTTACTGCTCGTTTCATCATAGTTATACTCATAATACTCAAGATTGTTGGCAGGCCGAGCGAGGGCAAGCTTGCCCTGGCCGAGAAACTCCTCGAAGAGCACCTCAGGGAGGAGCCCGAGGTCGGGGGAGGTCACAGCCAGAAGGGCAAGAGACAGACACCCGGGCGGCGGCCCCCGCGGCAAGGCAGTTATTCCCGACCTCTAACTCCCCCGAGCAAGGAGAGGTGAACGAGGAGCAAGCAAACCTTCAGAACGCAGTGCAGGGCTCGGTTAATGTCATCTCTGGTGGCCCCACCTATGGGGACTCCAACCGAGCCCGGAAGACCCAAGTTAGACGCTTGGAGATCCACTAGGTAGGGACAAGCCTTACTCAAGCTAAAGGACCACAGATCAATTTTGGTCCACAAGATTTACAAGGTGTGGAAGTTCCGCATGATGATGCATTAGTCATCACGGCTGTCATAGCTAACTACCAGATCCACCAGACCATTGTGGACACTGGTAGTTCGGTCAATATTCTGTACAAGAAGGCGTTCAAGTAACTACAGATTGAAGCCAGCGAGTTGCATCCTGTAGCCACTCCCCTCTTTGGGTTCACTGGAAAAGAGGTCCAGCCGACCGACCAGATCAAGTTGGCCATTTTACTTGGGGAGGAGCCCCTGAAGAGGACTCGGTGGTCAACCTTTCTAGTAGTGGATGTGCCCTCTGCCTACAATGTCATTTTGGGAAGACCAACCCTTAATGAATTCAGGGCAGTGAGATCCACTTTCTATTTGAAGCTTAAATTCTCGGTCAGCGATCAGGTAGGAGAAGTAAGAGGTGACCAGAAGGTAGCACGCCGATGCTACGTAGACGATGTCCGAACGAAAGTACGGAAGGCGTTCCGGGCTCCGTCGGCCAGCTGCAACATGGTGCAGCCCTCCCCCGGGGCTGAATTGAGAGAGCAAAAAGAGGTGGTTCAACTCCTTCCCGACCGAGAAGAAACAAAGGTGAAGATAGCACCAGATCAGTTAGAGCCCGACCTTAAGCAGCAACTAGTGAGGTGCTTGCCAGAGAATCAAGATGTATTCTCATGGTCGGCCCGAGATCTGAAGGGCGTCCGGCCAGAAGTCATGGAACACAAGTTGCATGTTTACCCTGACGCTAGGCCCGTGAAGCAACGGAAGAGAGGCTTCAGCCCCAAGCAAAACAAGATAATTCTGGCCAAGGTGGATAGGCTCTTGGAGGCAGGACACATTCAGGAGGTGCAGTTTCCGACCTGGTTGGCCAATGTGGTGATGGTGTCCAAGCCAGATAATAAATGGAGAGTCTGCATAGATTTTAGAGACCTCAATAGAGCCTGTCCCAAAGATTGTTATCCACTCCCTCGGATCGATCAGATGGTGGACTCCACGGCTGGAAGTGAACTTATCTGCATGTTGGATGCCTACCAGGGATATCATCAAGTGCCGCTGTCTTCTAGCGATAAGGAAAAGGTCAGTTTCATCACATCCGAGGGCACCTATTGTTACACAGTTATACCGTTCAGACTAAAGACGCAGGAGCTATTGGATCGAGAATAACGATAGAGGGGGGGTGAATATCGTAAAACGTTTCGGATTTAGAGAGAGTATACACAGCGGAAAAATTAAAACTAAACAACACACAAACACCAAGATTTTACTTGGTTCGGAGTTGCGGTCGGCTCCTACTCCAAGGCCCACGGTCGTTGACCGTTTACTGCGGGCAATACTATAGTCGCGCAAATAATTACAAGAAGATGTACAGTAGTAGTGCAGAGAAAGTACAATTAAAAAATTAACTCTTCTTTTACCGACGCCCGGTGTGGATCGTTCTTCGGTGCGTAGGGTCGTCGTCGGCGCTAGAATCTCGAGATGAAAGTTTTCTGGAGCAGAGCGCTTGAGTAGAAGAGCGTATTGGCTTTGGAAGAAGTGATTGTTGAAGCCTTGGGGTCGAGGGGCTTTTTATAGCCTCCCGGGGCACCCTGAACGTTGGGGGCGCCCCCCACGTGTCTCCCGATCTGAGCAACTCTCGGTCAGCCCTTATCCCACTCGAATAGGGCTGAGAGTTGACTGTGGGGGTGCCCGGGACGCAGGGGGCGCCCTGGTTGACTCTTTCAGCGGGCTTCTCGGCTGGATGATCTTTATCCGCTTCGTTGGATTGGACCTAGGGCGCCCGGAGCATCCGGGGCGCCCAGGAGCACGGGGGCGCCCGGGAGCACGGGGGCACCCCGGCCAGTGTGTTGATGCAGTCTGGCCCGGTTGTTGTTTTGGTGTTTGACAATGATTTAAGTTTGGTTGAGCGAATTTGGGTTAAAGTCCTGGTCGGGGACTGGGCATGAAACCCTGGTGAGTGAAGCCAGGTCCTAGCTTGTGAAGCTAGGTTGAAATCCCGGTGAGTGAAGCCGAGTCCTGGCGAGTGAAGCCAGGTGATGGAAATCCCGGTGAGCGAAGCCGGGTCCTGGTGAGTGAAGCCAAGTGATGGAAATCTCGGTGAGTGAAGCCGGGTCCTGGTGAGTGAAGCCAGGTGTTTGAAAAGTCCTAATTCGGAAGAGGTGGGTGAAAAGTCCTAGCTTGGAGGGCTGGGTGAAAAGTCCTAGCTTGGAGGGCTAGGTGAAAAGTCCTAACTTGGTGGGTTAGGTGCAAATTCCCATCTTGGAGGATTAGGTGAAAAGTCCTGGCTTGGAGGGTCAGGTGCCTAGCTTGGAGGGCTAGGTTGGATGAAGGTCTAACTCGGAGGGGTTGGGTGAAAAGTCCTAGCTTGGAGGGCTAGGTGAAAAGTCCTAGCTTGGAGGGCTAGGTGAAAAGTCCTAACTTGGAGGGTTAGGTGCAAATTCCCAACTTGGAGAGTTAGATTGAAAAATCCTTAGCTTGGAGGGCTAAGGTGAATGAAATCCTAGCTTGGAAGGCTAGGTCTGCGTCCCTGGATCGGTCTGGTGACCGATCAGGGAGTTGGCACGCTGCTCCTTCGTGGATCGGTCTGGTGACCGATCCAGCGATGTCTGATCGGTCTGGTGATCGATCAGGGAGTGTGTGCTTCACTCACTACACAGCTCCTGATCGGTCTGGTGACCGATCAGGGAGCGAACAGTGAGTTGAGTTCCCTTGCTAATCAGGTCCAGAACGGTCCGGTGACCGATCAGAGACTTAGGATTTGATTAAAGAATCACTGTTCACTCAAGCCTGATTGGTCTGGTGATCGATCAGGCTGGAGCCTGATTGGTCTGGTGACCGATCAGGCTCTGGGGACCAATCAGGAGTGTGCAGAAACTGCTGGATCGGTCTGGTGACCGATCAGGCTCCTCCCTGATCGGTCTGGGGACCGATCAGGAGCAGAACTTTAATTCAAATATGCTGTCAGAAGTCTGTTTTCACTGCCGATTCTCTGCTACTTGCTGATTTCTTTTTGATATGCATTGCTAAGCCTCTGTTGGAGTGTGCAGATGATAGCAGGTGGTTCAAACACTCAAGGAGGGTCAATGGGAGGCTTTCCTTGGAGCAGGTTTGGATCTATTGTGTTTTCAGGTCTCAACGGCGTCTGGCGCAACTGGCAACTGACGAAGGCGCGGCTGGCAACTGACGGAGGCTCAGCTGGAGGAGTGTCCAGTGGACTGAGTGCTCAGAGAGGTCAGTGGGTCAGGGTGTGAGTCAGTGGTGCTGATGGAGCTGGCGACGTTGAGCAGGAGCTTAAGAGACAAAGCTGGATGCAGAGGAGCGGAGGCGAACAAGACAGAAACTTGGGAAGTTTGGCTGGGCTGTGTTCGTGCTCTCTGTTGCTTTGTGCTTAAGAGATCTTGTTACATCTTTGTGAGCTTGTCTTCTCGAGTGTCTCTGTGCTTAACTTGTATCTTCTTGAGATCACTTGTGGAGAGGTTTCTCCACCGAGAAGGAGGCTGCTACTATCCGGAGTTCACCGGGGCTTGATCTGCCGACGATCAAGGGATCGCCCACCTCACGAGCACGCCAAGGAGTAGGGGCAAGTTATCCCCGAACCTTGTATATCGCTGTGTTAGCGTTGGTTTGATTCCTTTCTCTGTTTTATTCTTCCTGTTGCATTTTGTTTCTGCTGCTACTAATCTGATCACAGGAAGAAAGTTTTAAAAGAGGGGGCGATTTGAGTGTCTGGCTATATTCACCCCCCCCCCCTCTATAGCCATCCGGTTCCAACACAGTGAACTGCCGAAGCGTATGTTTGCTTACCTTGTTTTGCCTTGACCATGGGGTCGCCCGGGACATTGGGGGCACCCTACTCAGCTGCTGCCTCTCTCCTTTGAGGCGTTCTGAGCTGCAGAAACTCATTCCTTCGGTCCTGCATCCAGGGTTAGTCCAAAACAACACAAAGCAATCAAGTATTAAGTTTATACAGCCTTAGCTGTCTTGGTTCTGACTTTGGGTCTCCAAAATGGAACCCTAGGTCGAACCGACGCCTACTGTTCCCTCGACGGGGAACGTGTCCTCACCTACTCCTCTCAGGAGAGTTTACCTTTTGCCAACCAGCTCCTCCGGTTGGACTTTTGCCCGATGCACCTGACCAGGTCTTCGTGCCCACCTTCCGAGCAGGTCTTCGGTGCCCAGCTCCTTGCTAGGGCTTCGTGCCCAGTCCTCGACCAGGACTTCGTGCCCACCTTCCGAGCAGGTCTTCGGTGCCCAGCTCCTTGCCAGTGCTTCGTGCCCAGTCCTTGACCAGGACTTCGCGCCCAGTCCTTGACCAGGACTTCGTGTCCAGTGTACCTAGGACTTCTTTTCCTGTATACTTAGTGAACATGTTAGATCAACATAATATCTTAACTTTTGAACCCTTTTGCCATTATCAAAACACAGGTTCGACTTGGGTATTGTCTGCACCAACAATCTCCCCCTTTTGATTTATGACAACCTGGTTCAAAAAGTTAAGTTAATCAAGAACAGATGATATAACAGTTTAGTTTCCTCCCCCTGGAAGGAATCTCCCCCTAGGTTTTCTAAAGGTTCGTGGGGTTTGAAAAAGTTTTAAAGATGGAACTAATTTTTCAAATACTTAGAACATTTCGAAAAATATTTTCCACGATATTTAGAGACGTTTTCAAGTCAATAACTTAGAAAATTTTCTAAAGAAAAGTTTGAATCTCTTTAGTACTTTTGAAACTTTTCTGTTTAAGATAAGTACTTAGAAAAATTTGAACCTAGCTTGGGTTGAGTATTCAGGCAAATTTCTTACCTAGCTTGGTTTAAGTACTTACTTAAATTTTTGAAAAAAAAAAACATCTTAAGTTTAAGTACTTTACAAAACTTTTGAAAACAACTTAAGTTTAAGTACTTTATAAAACTTTTGAAAATAGCTTAAGTTTAAGTACTTTATAAAACTTTTGAAAACAGCTTAAGTTTAAGTACTTTTTGAAAAACTTTTGAAAACAGATTAAGTTTAAGTACTTTACAAAACTTTTGAAAACAGATTAAGTTTAAGTACTTTACAAAACTTTTGAAAACAGCTTAAGTTTAAGTTCTTTTTGAAGAAAGGATAAAGTTTTGATGAAAATTTTGAGTTTTGAAAAAAAATGTAAAATTTTAAAGCTTCTCTCCTTTTCCTATCTCTCCCCCTTTGTCATATATCAAAAACAAAGTAATATAGCAAAAAATTAAATAAATTGCATAATTAAGTTGCAAAAAGAATTAACGTGCTGTACTGAACTAATGCAAGATAGACTGAACCAAATCAATTTCAATTATCTCTTTAGGGTCCTGTCTAACCCAATTAGCTACTTACTAACTGTTATAAACAGTAGTTTTCGCTAGGGTTAGTCAAGTTAAGTGTTCTGTTCAAGTTAGATTTTCTAAACTTGACACTTGACTTGATTACTGTATAAGTTGTATTTAGTGCCCTAATTACTGTAGATGCACTGATCTACATCTTGAATTAAGGCAAAGACCTAAGCATCTCAACCATGATTAGGTGTGAATTGACAACATTGTTGTCTTGTTGACCATTTGACCATGATTTAATTATTTTGACCATGATATGACTATGGTTTGACTACTTTGACCATGGTTTGACTGCTTTGACTATGGTTTGACTACTTTGACCATGGTTTGACTAGTATTAGGTCAATGTCGTTCTAAACTATAGGATTTAATATTTGTATTTAAACAGCAATGCAGGTATTAAATGAATTTAAATTTTACTGTATCACCCAATCTAGGGTTATCAATCACGTTTGCCTTATGGGTTTTGTGAGATAGGTTTTGATAGATAGAATTATTTTGAAAAATTATGATTAAAAAAAATTGAATTAATTTTGAAAACAGTTGATTTTAAAAAATATTTGAATCTACAATTAACTGAAAACTTGTGTTAGATTCGAATTTGACAAAGAATAATTTGAATTTGAATTTCAAAAATTGGCTTCCAGGTCTTGGCGAGGCACTAGGCCTTTTTGGCCGTAGCCTTATTGGATCATCAACCCTTTCCTTGACAAAGTCTTTTAAAGAAATTTCATTTTCAAAATTACTTTTTGAAAAATTTTGGTCTAACTATTTTGGGTCTTGGATCGGTAGCTTCGGCTAGTTTCACCAGTCTAAAGAGACCAAGTAGAGTATACTTGACCTTATTAGAATTAGTTTCCCTAACGTACTATCATCTCACCGCCACCCAATACTATGTTGTTCAAATTTCAGTTAAGTTGGTTCAGTCCTTAAACTAACCATTCCTAAGTCTAAACATAGTAAATTGCAGAAATTAAATAGACAAGCAAGCATGCAATTTGAAAGCAAGAATTGAGATTTATCTAATTATAAATATTATTTTTAATTTGGCTCCCCCTGGACTAAAGCCGTGGTAATGGTTCGGCAATATGTGAATCTTGTCCTTGGGGATCCAATACTGATTTGATCCAGTTTGTTTGTTCAGACACAGTTTGGGTACCCATGCCTGAACTTTAGGTCTGGACTGGTTCAGTACAGCATAGTAGGATCTTTGTCTAGATTTGGTTCTATAGCCCAATCCGGATCGATTTAGAACCGACTTCTGTTTTCCAAGAATCATGTCAAGACCCTTGGAACCAGAAGTGAATCGTTCTAAGGCAGCTCTAAGATCCTTAACTTGAGTTTTCAAGAAAGAGTTCTCTGATTCAAGTTTTTCAACTTGAGCAGAGGTTCCTTCTTGAACCTTCTCAGTTAAGGGTTCAGAGTCTGCTCTCGCTTTCAGAGTTTTACTTCCTGTCTGAGAGACTCGACTCGGATTTTGACTTTTGTCAAATCTCGAGAAAGATAAGAAATTAATTCGCATAATTGCATTCTAGAAAAACCACTAACAGTTATTTTTCCATTTTCTGAAAAAGTGAGCTTGCCGTCATCTGGCTCCGATTCTGACTCGGTCTCGATTTCTTCTGAGGCGGTTAGTGCAAGCAGGTTAGATTGTGAGACCTCTTCTTCTTCGGAGGAGGAGGATTTATCCCACGTTGCCTGAAGTGTCTTCTTTCTTCTTGCTTTCTTGGCTTCTTTTAGGTTAGGGCATTCGGATTTGAAATGTCCCTTTTTGTTGCACTCGAAGCAAGTTACACTTGATTTGTTCTTAGTTGATTCAGCTTGATCTTCCTTCTTTCGGCTGACCTTTCTTCTGTTGGATTGATTCTTCAATTCCTTGTAGTAGTTTCGGGCCAGTCGAACCAGCTTAGGTCGATCTCCTTCTTCGTCTTCTGAGTCTGAGTCTGAATCAGACTCGGGTGCAGGTTGAGGTTTCTTCTTGGATATCTTTCCAGCTTTACCTGCAATAAAGGTAATGCCTTTCTCGGCCAGGGTGCAGTTAGTCTGCTCATGTAACTCAAGTTCTGAAAACAGTTCATCTAATTTAATTTTTGAAAGGTCCCTTGAAACCTTGTATGCATCTACCATAGATGCCCACAAGGTGTTTCTTGGGAAAGCATTAAGAGCGTACCTTATTAGGTCACGGTTTTCTACCTTGTGACCGATTGTATGTAGTCCGTTCATTAATTCCTGAATTCTGGCGTGGAGTTGAGCTGATGTTTCGTTGTCGTTCATCTTGATCGTGTACAGCTTGTTTAGGAGGAGATCTCTCTTGCTAATTCGAGTATCTGAAGTTCCTTTGTGCAGCTCGATCAGCTTATCCCACAATTCTTTAGCGCTGCTGAATGGACCCACCTGGTTCAACTCTTCCTTGGTCAGGCCGCATTGAAGTGTCTGGGTTGCTTTGGCATCAGCTTCAATTTTTCTTTTCAGAGCGGTATCCAACTCAGCGTAAGACTGTGGCACTCCTTCAGCATTCTTTGGAATCTTCAGTCCAGACTGGATGATTATCCACATGTCCACCTGAGTTTACAGGTGGACCTCCATTCTACTCTTCCAGTAGGAGAAGTCCTCCCCACTGAAGAGCGGTGGTCGTGCGGTACTGAAGCCTTCTTGCATGACCATTTATCTGAAAATAAGAGTAAAAGGAAAAAAAATATCCCAAGACTTGGTCTTAGATTAGTAGTGCGGGAAGTAAAAGAATATTTATCGAGGGGTATTGCACCAACCTCGATTAACGATGAAAAAATTTCGAACGAAAAAAAAATTAAAAAGATTTCGTAAAGATCCGAAAAATTCTCAAACTGGTGGTTGCACTAATTTTGAGCTTCCCCGGTCTGATACCACTTGTTGGATCGAGAATAACGATAGAGGGGGGGTGAATATCGTAAAACGTTTCGGATTTAGAGAGAGTATGCACAGCGGAAAAATTAAAACTAAACAACACAAAAACACCAAGATTTTATTTGGTTCGGAGTTGCGGTCGGCTCCTACTCCAAGGCCCACGGTCGTTGACCGTTTACTGCGGGCAATACTATAGTCGCGCAAATAATTACAAGAAGATGTACAGTAGTAGTGCAGAGAAAGTACAATTAAAAAATTAACTCTTCTTTTACCGATGCCCGGTGTGGATCGTTCTTCGGTGCGTAGGGTCGTCGTCGGCGCTAGAATCTCGAGATGAAAGTTTTCTGGAGCAGAACGCTTGAGTAGAAGAGTGTATTGGCTTTGGAAGAAGTGATTGTTGAAGCCTTGGGGTCGAGGGGCTTTTGATAGCCTCCCGGGGTGCCTTGAACGTTAGGGCGCCCCCCCCCACGTGTCTCCCGATCCGAGCAACTCTCGGTCAGCCCTTATCCCACTCGAATAGGGCTGAGAGTTGACTGTGGGGGCGCCCGGGACGCAGGGGGCGCCCTGGTTGACTCTTTCAGCGGGCTTCTCGGCTGGATGATCATTATCCGCTTCGTTGGCATGGACCCAGGGCGCCCGGAGCATCCGGGGCGCTCGGAAGCACTGGGGCGCCCCGGCCAGTGAACTGCCGAAGCGTATGTTTGCTTACCTTGTTTTGCCTTGACCATGGGGGCGCCCGGGACACTGGGGGCGCCCTACTCAGCTGCTGCCTCTCTCCTTTGAGGCGTTTTGAGCTGCAGAAACTCATTCCTTCGGTCCTGCATCCAGGGTTAGTCCAAAATAACACAAAGCAATCAAGTATTAAGTTTATACAGCCTTAGCTGTCTTGGTTCTGACTTTGGGTCTCCAAAATGGAACCCTAGGTCGAACCGACGCCTACAGTTCCCTCGACGGGGAACGCGTCCTCACCTACTCCTCTCAGGAGAGTTTACCTTTTGCCAACCGGCTCCTCCGGTTGGACTTTTGCCCGATGCACCTGACCAGGTCTTCGTGCCCACCTTCCGAGCAGGTCTTCGTGCCCACCTTCCGAGCAGGTCTTCGGTGCCCATGTAATGCCCGCCTTTTTCCCCCACCTTATGGTGTGGCGAAAGGCGGCGTTACGCTAACATACATAGGCATATGAACATCTTAATGCAGCGGAATAATTTTTTTAAATACTACATGAATCATACATATATGCCTACATTATCATTCATGAACATGGTGACATAGTAACTTAGCATATTACTGGCATACATAGCATCATGATATAAATATTCCATAACTTATTCATAAGCACCATAAGTAGCAAGTAACTTATCCATAGGCATCATAGGTAGCAAGTTATTTCTTAGACATAACTATCATAAGTATAGCATAGAACCAAAGGTGGCATTTCAAACACAAGACATGCGATAAGTGTAAATAGAAGAATCCTTTGTCATGTCACTGCCACACACATGCTATAGCCCCTCTGCGGCTTCCCTTAGTAACCTCTTACTTGATCTGCGGTATAAGAAAAATAAGACTATAAGCACATAGGCTTAGTAAGACCCTTTCCTACTCACGAAAATCCATACATCACATAAACATACACATAATGCTTAAACCATACTTATCATGGCATAATTTTTGACATGAACATAAACATAACCATAAACATACTTATCATGACATCATTCTTACATGAACATAAACATAAAAATAAACATACTTATCATGACATCATTCTTAACATGAACATAAACATAAACATAAACATACTTATCATGGCATCATTCTTACATGAACATAAACATAAACATACTTATCATGTCATCATTCTTAATGTGAACATAAACATAAACATAAACATACTTATCATGGCATCATTCTTACATGAACATGAACATACTTATCATGACATCATTCTTAACGTGAACATAAACATAAACATACTTATCATGGCGTAATGCATAACATGTATGGATGCATGAGTCAAATGCATATATCATAAGGATGCTTAATTTGGAAACCATAATTATAAATACTTAAACATAATCATAACATCATGGGGGTCCCCGGCTTGTACCACATTCATACATCATATGCGCGCATCCCTAAGTAAATACGAGGTAGCTAATCTCGACCTACTAGGGTAAGGACAGCTTCATCGGTAGTCCCAGAACCGTGGACAGCTTCATCGGTAGTCCAGAACCATGGACAGCTTCATCGTTAGTCCAGAACCGTGGACCTTACTTAGGTCCGGTACAAGCTCATTCATAAAATAAAATAATTTCACATGCTTCTTCATTCATAAAACATACATGGCATAATCTTTCATTCTTAATGCTTAACATCATCATTATGCCTTATAGGCATGAACCTCATCTTCATTCATCATGTCCATTCCATATCATCATTATGCCTCGAAGGCATGAACTTTAACTTCATTCATCATTTCCATTTCATATCATCATTTTCATTCATAAAAATATGGCATACATACATAATTATATCCTAAGATATGAGCATCATCCTAGTCCATAAAACTTGCATGATCATGGTACATAGGATAAACATGCATTTCACACATGGTACATTTCATCTAGCATGCATAATCATAGTATCCATCATGGAACTTGCATGGATAAGATACATATGAACATGATACATATCACTTAGGTTCATAACAATCAACATAAGCATGAATAAGTTTACATAACAATTTTATACATATGTCCAACGTGTTAATCCTAACGCCTGCCTACTTCTTCCTACCTCATGACACATGTATTCCTAACATATTACAAAGGACATTCATAAATAAATCCTACTAAAACATGATACATAACATAACATACAGGGTCATCATGCATAACATATAAACTTAGGGTTTGGACATTATCAAAAAAAACCCTACAACATCCTTGAACCTATTGACATACCATACATACACTACCATAGAAAGCCATTAGAACCTTGATTGGAGTTGACCCTAAGTCCTAGCCCTAATTCTTGTCTTGGCCGAAACCCTAGAAGGGAAAAGTGTCCATAAAAAAATTCACATAATTCACAATTACATCCAATACAATGCATACAATATCATAGGAAGCTATTGGAACCCATAAATGGAACTAACCCTAAGTTCCAACCCTATTCTTGATCATGGCCGAAACCCTATAAGGGAAAATGAGTCCATGAAAAATCCATAAAATTTACAATTAACCTTCATTACATCATAGGGTTCTTAGTGACATGCTTGGAGGTTAGATCTAAACATAATCCCTAAAACTAAGGGGGGTGGCCGAAACTTCATGGGCCTCTTTGGGGTGCTACAAAAATTTCACCAATCATGATTCATTCATTATTCATCATAAGGAAACATTAGGAGCCATATGAAATGTTTTGTTGTAACCCCAACCCTACCATATGCTTTGGCCGAAACCTTTACAAGCCCCAAACCCTAGTTTTCTCAACATATAATTCAACCAAGTTCTTATATCATGGAAAACAACTTGAAAACTATTATACCACAGGTGAGGAGGTCTTACCTTGGGTTATCTTGATTATCACCTTGAATAGAGAAGCCAAAAGAAAACTTCCTTGACCTTAGACTACCCCTAGCCCTTGTAGCCTTGTGGAAAGCCCTTAGATCTTGAAGAAGAGGTCTCTTTGTGAAACTTTTCCAAGGGATAACCCACTTTGTAGGTTTCGGCTAGGAGGAGAAAGAAGAAGGAAGAAGGAGGTTTTTGGTGGAAGAAGAGACAAATGCTTAAGTGCTAAGTTGTCTCTTCCATTCCCCTCTCTTATATACTAGATGAAAGGAGGCAAGTGAAGAGACATGATGCAATGACTCTTCACTTCCTTTAGCCTCAACTAAAATCCCTTCCCTTTTCTACTAGCACTCCCTTGCTAGGTGAATTGGTTAGTATATGCATGGTGGTACACTAGGTTCAAGGTTCAATCCTTGGTGCATGCACTTTATTTTTATTTATATTTTATTTATTATTATTTTCGGCAATGCCCCCCTAAGATCCACCCATAACTATGCTAATATTCCTAATTGAAACCCCTTTCTATTTATATTAATTCTACCTAAAATCCCCTAATAACCATGGTACTAGAAAAACCCTTGTAAGGCCCATTAGTACTTAGCTTCTTAATTTATATGGGAAAATCCTAGATAATTACGCTAAGGTTCATACTAGTATTTCTAGATTCCTCGAAAAAACTATCTAGACATGATCAATCGTTTAAAGAAAATATTGAGAAAATTTTTCGGGTCGTTACAATCCCCCATACCTCGTGAAAGTTCGTCCTCGAACTTAGAATAACTCCGGGTACTTGCGTCTCATCTGGTCCTCGCATTCCCAGCTAGCTTCCTCGAACCTTGG
This sequence comes from Boesenbergia rotunda, assembly GCA_024364735.1. Lineage (NCBI taxonomy): Eukaryota > Viridiplantae > Streptophyta > Magnoliopsida > Zingiberales > Zingiberaceae > Boesenbergia > Boesenbergia rotunda. The sequence continues at coordinate 311,325 of JAGFNQ010002120.1, forward strand.
ACTTTGCCATAGGACCTTAACTAAGGGTACCTCCTTGTTCCTTAGCTTTTTGACTTCCCGATCCAAAATCTGGATAGGTCGGCTTTCAAAACTTAGGTCCTCCTGAACTTGTACTGTCTGTGGTTCGATCACTTGCTCTGTATTTGGAATACACTTCTTAAGCATTGACACATGGAACACGTTATGGATGGCCGACATCTCTTGAGGCAGCTCTAGCTCATATGCCACCTTGCCGACTCTTTTCAGGATCAGGTACGGTCCCACATAACGCGGACTTAGTTTTCCTTTCTTCCCAAATCTCGTCACCCCTTTCATAGGAGCCACTTTGAGGAACACCAAATCTCCAACATTAAATTCCAGTGGTCTACGCCGGACATCCGCATAACTCTTCTGCCGGCTCTGAGCAGCTTCTATCCGTTGTCGAATGTTCTGTATAGCTCGGGTGGTGCCGTTGATGACATCCGTCGTGAGCCCCATTTCCTTCTTTTCACCACCTTCGTACCAACAGATTGGAGACTTACATCTTCTCCCATACAAAGCTTCATAAGGTGTCATTCCGATAGTAGCTTGGTAGCTATTATTGTAAGCGAATTCCGCTAAACATAGATATAGGCACCAACTCCCTTTGAAATCCAGGGCACAATCTCGCAGCATGTCCTCCAGTACTTGGTTTACCCGTTCAGTTTGCCCGTCGATCTGAGGGTGAAAGGCGGTGCTGAACCGTAGTCTAGTGCAAGAGACTTCTGAACACACTCCCAAAAATGTGAGGTAAAGCGACCATCCCTATCTGAGATGATGGTCTTGGGAACTCCATTAAGTCTGATTATCTCCTTAACATATAATTGAGTCATTTGCTCAATCGAATAAGTCATCTTGATTGCGAGGAAGTGAGCAGACTTCGTCAGCCTGTCCATAATTACCCATATCGCATCATATCCGTTTGTAGTCCTGGGGAGTCCTAAAATAAAATCCATAGAGATATCTTCCCACTTCCATTCCGGAATTGGAAGTGGCTGCAGAACTCCTCCGGGTCGCTGGTGTTCTGCTTTCACTCGTTGGCAGGTCAGGCAAGTGCTAACATGCTGAGCCACATCTCTCATCATACCAGACCACCAGAATTTCTCCTTCAAGTCTTGATACATCTTGGTGGATCCCGGATGTATCGAATAAGGGGTTTCGTGAGATTCTGTTAATATTTCTCTCCGCGGCTCCGGATCATTAGGGATACATAGGCGATCCCTAAGGTATATTACTCCCCCGTCGGCGATACGAAAACCATCGCCCTTTCCTTCCAGAATCTCCTGCTTGATTCTCTGAAGACTCGGGTCACCATTTTGTTTTTCCAGTATGCCGTCGAATAGTGTCGGCGATATTGTCATGGTAGAAAGCCGTCCGGAAATGATCTCGACTCCGTAATTCATAATTTCTCTTCCGAGTGGCCGGGGTAATATAGATAAGGACATCAAGGTGGCACTGGACTTCCGGCTGAGTGCATCAGCCACTTTGTTTGCCTTCCCTGGATGGTAGAAAATCTCGCAGTCGTAGTCCTTCACCAACTCGAGTCATCGGCGTTGTCTCATATTTAAGTCTTTCTGAGTGAAGAAATATCGTAGGCTCTGGTGGTCTGTATAAATCCTACACTGCGCTCCATACAGATAATGCATTCATATCTTGAGAGCGAAGACCACAGCGGCCAGTTCTAAATCGTGAGTGGGATAGTTCTGTTCATGTTCTTTGAGTTGCCTAGAGGCGTAGGTAATGACTTTACCCTTCTGCATAAGTACAGCTCCGAATCCTAGTTTGGAGGCGTCGCTATAAATGTCGAAGCTTTGGTTACTTTCTGGAAGGGTAAGAATTGGAGCACTTGTAAGTCTCCTTTTTAGTTCCAAGAAACTCCTTTCGCAGCTCTCCGTCCATTCGTACTTTTTATCTTTCCGGGTGAGGGTCGTTAGAGGGGCTGCAATTCTCGCGAAGTCCTCCACAAATTTTCGATAATAGCCCGCCAACCCGAGAAAACTTCTGATTTCGTTGGTGTTCTTTGGTCGGCTCCAGTTATTCACAGCTTCAATCTTTGTTGGGTCTACCATAACCCCGTCTCTGGAAATAATATGGCCCAAAAAGCCTACTTGATCGAGCCAGAACTCACATTTGGAGAACTTGGCGTATAGCTGCTTTTCCCGAAGAATCTGTAATACTATCTTCAGGTGCTCGACATGCTCTTCATGGGTTCTCGAATAAATAAGAATATCGTCAATGAAGACGATCACAAATTTGTCAAGGAACGATGGGAATACTCGATTCATAAGGTCCATAAACATCGCAGGAGCATTTGTCACGCCAAAGGGCATAACCACGAATTCAAAATGCCCATACCGTGTTCGGAAAGTCGTCTTCGGGATATCATCCTGTTTTACTCTAACTTGATGATAACCAGACCTTAGATCGATCTTCGAGAAAATGGTGGCTCCCTTCAATTGGTCAAACAGGTCATCTATCCTCGGAAGGGGATACCTGTTCTTGATCGTCACATTGTTCAGTGCTCGATAATCTATGCACACACTACTAGAAAAAATGCATTCAACAACAGTGAATCACTATTGTCGTATGCCAAATACCACTGTTGTTAAAGACCATGTTGTTAAAGGGGGGGTCTACGACAACAGTGAATCACTGTTGTCGTTTGGTCTACGACAACAGTTTGACAACAGTTTTCCACTGTTGTCGTATATCACATTCGACAACATTTTGACAACAGTTTTTCACTGTTGTCTTTTATTATATTCGACAACAGTTTTATAACCGTTGTCGTATATCAATAACAACAGTTTATCACTGTTGTCGTTTAGGGTTTTCACTATTGTCGTTTAGATGAGTTTTAACAACGGTGTTTAACTGTTGTCGTATACCGAATTCACCGTTGTCTTTTATTATATTCGACAACAGTTTATGATTGTGTGTCGTTTATCTACAACAACAATTTAGCTTTAAAAAAACCTGTTGTGCGTTTGTACTGTTCCACAACAGTTTCATACCAATTTGACAACAAAGATATTTCCATTATATTTTCAATTAAAAGGCAATAATTTAACCTCGAAACAAAAACTATATATATCAAACATCATCAACATATTTACAATAAAGATCCACCACAACCTTTCTACAGACGAAACCACAAAAGTATCTTCTGTCCAAAAACCTTTCTACAGACGAAACCACTAAAGTATCTTCTGACCCAAATTACAAGAGTTCAAATTATATATAATTCTAACCCAACTAAACTTACAATGAAGTTCAAATCACAAACATTATAGCTTGGAAGGTTAGATTAATGGTCTTTGAACATGATCACGAACAAGTCCCTGCAGCTGGAAAAAAGAGAACAAACACTCTAATTAGTTATTCTATTAAATGCATATGTCCAATAAAAAATGATACATGAAGATATGTATCAACAAACAACAAAAATAACAAACAAACAAACAAACAAACAAAAAAGATATGCATGTATCAGCGCTTGCAATTATAAGAAAACTGCTAGCTTGGCTTATCTAGACATTTATAGCCTTGCAACCACTTTTCAAGGAAAATACTCAGACGACCATATTAAATATCTGACACATGTTCTTGATTGATTGTTTGTGATTCAAAATCATATTTTGAATCACAAACTGTGTCTGTTTAGGCAAATAAAAAAATATATTGAAGAATTGCATCCAATCAGGGATGTTAGGCAGAACTGCTGAAGCTCCAAAATATATTGAAAAAAAATGTATTGAAGGAATTTCTATTGGATGAATGTGTTTATATTTATGTTAATTTCATACGATCATACAATTAGTCATGCCAAATTCAGTCTGTCCACTACTATTTCGAGTAATATGATATTTGAGTTGAATCGTATCTAGTAGTAAATGCAGCTTGTTGAAAAGTTTAATTCCTAGTGATGAGTTCAGTGATCTGTAGTGGTGATTAGTTTATCCTCCTTAAATGAGAACACTTGAAAGGCTAGGCTGCAAATTCAAGTAGAGATGCAAGAAAGCAACTAAATATCAAGTTTTTGCAGGTTTTAGACCACAGCATTAAAAGGAATTTGGCCAAACTAGTACGACTCTATTGTTCAACGAATCTACTTGAACATCTAAGTAACTTTCATGTCCACTAAACTAATTGTTCTCCAACGTATAAAAAATAATCTCAGGTTACAACATCTCTAAAAAAAATATTGTTGATGTATATTGTTTGATTCAGGGGAATATCACCCGAAAGCTTAGTAACTAACATTTACCAAGAAAAGTTTAAACCTTAATAACTAATATTTACATACCTATTATCAAATATAATCCTGTATACAATCAGCTATCGCGGAGCGCACTTCATCAATTTCATCTTGGGAGTACTTTGCTTTTGCAAACTATCAAGATTGGTGCTCAACACAACCACTACCACTGGCACTAACACTTGGCACCAGCACAACCAGCCCATCTCATTATAGCTGAGGACTGAAACCCAGACTCAGAATGAGATTTCAAACTATGATTTAAACTACAATCAGGAATACAATGAGCAAAATATTATGCACTTGAAAGAGAACAAAAGGTTGGGTTGCAGCACAATCAATATTAAGTCACATTGAAGAAATTCAAGTTGCAGCACATAAATAGTTACAAATAAATATGCAAGTCAGCAAGTATTATCCATAAGCAATAACTAAAACCACTGAAAAAAAGTTACCCCAAGACTCTCAACAACTAACTTGACGCTCTTCTGGATTGCTGTATCATCCACTGAATCCCTAAAGGGAATTGATTTCAGAAAGAGGGATCAAAATAAGGTGAAACAAAGTTTTAAAGTTACATCGTATTATCTTGTATCAGACAGTCCTCCTGTGTTATGTAGTAATTCAGGTGCAACTGAAAGTTCGGAAAGAGTGAGAGCAGTGACTCTTACCCTGGAAAATTGCTCATGCTCCCATGCAACCTATGACAGTTTGAAACAGCATAAGTTTTTCGCTTTATATGAAGAAAAGATGTTGAAAGAGCATAGTCTAGTTAAGTGCATGAAAATTATTCTCAACCATCCATATCAGCATGCAATTAGCTGACATTTAATGACAATCTTAGCAGCATGGCTGCAAAGCAACAAATTTAAACATGTGGACTTTTCTTTGAAGAAAAAGAAGGAAAGAAAATAAAGCAGAGAAGACGTGGAGGACATATTAACTAGTGCCCATGCGGACCAGGGGTAACGGGACCAGAGGATCCCATCCGGACAAAGAGCCAGGAGGTGCTTGGGTTTGGGGATACCATTGGAGCAAGAGGTCATACGTGCTCGTGGACACCATGCTCGTCCTTCGACGAGACCAGTGGCCGAACTGCTTCCACAACACCAGGTTTCAATCTATCCTCTCCGTGTGCTCTTCCATCCACAACCAGAGACCTCCCTTTTCTTGATCCTTTATCCCCATCTCCCACCCATGTGTCACCTCCAACCGTCGCCCAAATGGCAGCGGCAGCGGCAGCAGCAGCTCCACCTTCCGCTTCCTCCGTCGCCGCCGCTTCCTCCATTTCCAAGCGCGCTCTACTTGCTTCCTCCTCGCGCGCCCCAGCACAGGTAAAGTGCTTCTCCTCCTCCCCTTCAAACATGAGCCCGTGAGCTTAATAGACCTCAAGTTTGTGCCTTGTGTAGAAGTCCTCTTTCCTTGGCTTGTCATTGGGGGTGAAGAGCGAGGGTAGGAGGAGGAATGCTTCTCTCGAAGGAAGGCGAGGGCTCGAGGTCAACGCGAGGACGGCTGGGACGTCGAAGAACATCGAGGTCGAGGTCGACAAGCCCTTGGGCCTAACGCTGGGGCAGAAGCCCTCCGGTGGAGTCGTTATCACTGTGAGATGATCTTTCTTTGGTTGCTATTGCGTGCATTTCACTATGATATGTTAATTAGTTTTGATCTGTAGAAGTATAGTTTTTGTATAAGCATATAAATTGATCGTTTCCTAACAGCTTATTTCGACGAGATTACTTGTGGCACAATTGTATTCTTGACATTAATGATCAACAATTTCAATGGAAAGTGAAAACTCTAAAGACACTTGTAAAGATTAGTACTATTTTAGCTCTGAGAAGTAAGTAATGAACAGGGATCTCTTTCTCTTTGTGCTCAATTGGGGGAAAAAAATAAAAAAAGAAGTAATCCAAAAATTACATGATTTCTTTGTATTCTCTTTCAAGTTTCAACCAAGTACATTCAATTTACATCTCCTTTGCTATTTTCCTAGTTACTTGCACTTAATATTTCCTTATTTTGTCAATTTAAGTCCCCACGGGATGGACTGATGCCAACGCGTGCGGTATTGCCATTTTGAGGTTTGGGGGTCAAAACCTGGCAAAGTTAGTATGTCCGTCCTCCCTACGCGCTAGTCATAGCATCCGGGCTAGTAGCTTCCGTGATTTACTTCCTCCGTGTTGGCCCTGGGACGGGTTGGCGGGGCGTTGGGGCCGAGTGAATCCCCCTTTTTGTCATCTCGCATAGAGTTCATTTCTAGGTAAAGTTAGACAGTAGCTTGACCTTACCATAATGCTCTCATTTTCATCATAATGGTATGTGGATCTTAATTTTGCATTGAATTCTATGCAAGACTAGTATCGCTTTTAATGCTACATAATAAAAAAACAGACGTAATCAAGTGATATAATATCAATAGGCATTTGGTTAATCTTTTCATTTAACTAACTGTGATTGATTATTTTCTAGGCTGTAGATTCTGGTGGAAATGCAGCAAAGGCAGGACTTAAAGCTGGAGACCAAGTGTTGTACACTAGCAGCTTCTTTGGGGATGAGCTGTGGCCTGCTGATAAGCTGGGTTTTACCAAAACAGCTATCCAAGCAAAGCCAGACTCTGTTTATTTTGTAGTAAGCAGGTATGAACTACTGGAGGTCATGTTGTGAAGCCTGGCAGAAATACCAAAATATGAAATAGTGAAAATATTTGTTAGGGCCTTCCATCCAGTATTTATATCCATGCACTTTTCTTCTTCTTGGAGAGAGGAACACTTAAATGTTCAGAACATTAGGGAGTTTATAGACACAATATTGCACTTTTCCTAATACCTTCTTTTTCTTTTATCTGATTCTTATTCTCCCTGTTGCATTTCTTTACACTACAACAGGGGAGCCGAGGTAGATGTAAAAAGATTAACTAAGAGGCCTGCTCCTCCTCGATTTGGTCGCACCTTGACCGAAGCACAAAAGGCAAGCTAATCGTTTTGCCTCAGTCTTGACGTTGTCCTGTAACTGATGCTATCATTAGTATAAACTCCATACTTTTCCACTCATAGTTGTTCAAATAGTTCCTACATGCATCTTTTGCAGGCAAGAGCAACTCACATATGTCTCGACTGTGGCTTTATTTACTTTCTGTCAAAGCCTTTTGAAGAGCAGGCAAGCACAATTTTGCAAATCTTCCATTGCTTTGCATTCTGCAAAACTCTTTCTGCTACTACGCAACATATATCATGAGTTTCCAAACTTCCTTTAGAAAATTCTCTTCCTTGTCGCAACTTATTAGAATTGGAGGAACACATATATAAGCATTTCCTTTCTTCTTCCAAAAACACATTAACATAACAAGCTTGTGGTTTTACATTGGCAGCCTGATGGATACATTTGCCCGCAGTGCAATGCACCAAAGAAGCGGTTCGCTCGCTACGATGCTGCCACTGGAAAACCAATCGGTAGCGGGCTGCCACCCATCGGGGTGCTAATTGGCCTAGTGATCGGGATCGCTGCGGTTGGTGGGCTTGTTGTCTATGGTCTCCAGTAAATGTCGATATGAATTTTGATTCTTGAATGTAAGAAAGTTTCATGTCACTAAATGTTCTGTATGAATTCCTCCTGGCGAATATTTTTGTATGGAAATCTTATTTTGTCAGAATGTTTCCATTCAAGTTACACTGCTTCCATGTGTTTCGTGGAGTTACAGTAGGTCTTCTGCTTGAGTATACTTTCCTTGCAATTTCAATAATATTAGCTGTTAGTCGAAAAGTCATCTGCATACCAATAATTCATCTTTTTTTTTCTTCTACAAAAGATTTTTTTATTTTAACAAAAAAAAACATTTTATTACCACAAGATAGATGATTTCCCGCCCCAGAATTGTTTCAGCTTTGATCATAATAATATGAATAATCTGCTGTGGTGCCGTGAGATGAATGGATGGTTAAGACGTCGGTATTATCATCTTGAAGTCGGGGATTAAAATCTGACAAAATCGGTGTGCACGCCCTTTTCATACGTTAGCCACAGTATTCGAACTAATAACCTTCGTGATTTATCTCTTCTCATTGGTACGGATTGACGGGAACATTGGGGCAAATGAATCGCCTTTACCACCTAATATGAATAACCTGCTTTCTTTCCCAGGGTAAAGCAAGCATGCTGATGCCGGCTTGTGTTCCTTGAGTGGAATTCCTGCTAAGTCTACGGAGGAATTTAAAAGTGGTGGTTCGATAAAAAGGCCTTCTTTGCCTACCTGCTGCATATCTCGCTTTCGTGACTGAAGTCATGCAGATAACCTGTTTGTTGTTAGTCCCTGTATATAATAGTAAGAGCAATGATTATAATAGTAAGAGCAATGATAGGGAGAGTGAAAATGGAAGAGTAAAAGTAAAGTGAATGACGTGATATTTTACATGCACACGTCCGATTATCTCTTGGACACCATCGGCGGCCTTCGACCGCTGTCCCGAATCAAACTATACCCTGGGGGGCATGGTGAATCCGTCGGAGATCGCTGCATGTAAAGTACCACGCCATTCACTTTGTCTTTCACTCTCCCATTTTCACTTTCCCTATCATTTTTCTAATAGTAAATGCTATCATTTTCATACTTGTCCCCCTTTTTGATGATGATAGAACTACAAGAAAATGAAAAGTTTACTAGTTTATTATTTACTGTACGTTTGCAAACCAAACCAGCCGGTAATCGTAGCTGATGAAATTTCATTCTTTTGAGGAATTTCAGCAGGAGGAATATTGTGTGAATAACCTTAATTTTGGAGATTTAGATGCTATGGTGGTCTTTATGAGGAAAACTGAATCAAGTTTTTAGAATGGTGTCAATAAGTACCTTGTTAGTTTACAAAATATTTCTTTCTTTTTGTGTTGATCTACTAGAGTTTTTTATGCACTAACAACTATTGCCTAACATTTTGGTGGCAGACACAGTCCATTGCTATCTGCCATTGAATTTGATCATTTTTTTTTTTTGAAAAAAAAAATCTGTTTCATGTGTACGTAGCTTTCAATCAGATTAAAATTTCACAGATACACTTGTATTCCCTTGTTGAAATCTAGTACCCGGCATTTGATAGTAGAAGAGATACTTTGCTTAGGACTGTAGGTTCTAGGACCATCCTTGATAACAACTAGTATCAGCTTGGTTTACTCGGTAGTAAACTCATATTATGTTGTATTTATGGTGTTCAAAGTTTGTGATCCTGTAGTTAACTGGAGACAGCCAAGTTACTTACTAAATTCTGATGGTTGGCTACTGTAGATTACTGAAGACCTGGTGTTGGATTGCAGTTGAGATTTCAACAGGTGGAGATGAAAAGATACATAGAAATTAAGGAGTGAGTGCATGATGAATTTTGGCTTTGTTTAAGTTTGAGAACTATATATTTGCAATTCAAAACCTCTGATTCTAGCACAACTCTTAACT
>JAGFNQ010002120.1:323044-532767 GCA_024364735.1 Boesenbergia rotunda
TCTTTGCTCCATTTCCAACTCGCATATTTGCTTCTCCTTGACAGTCTTCTTCTATTCCTTAGCCCCTGTATGTCATTACATATATGTGAGCTACACCCAGTATCAAGTACCCAGGTATTGAGGAAATAGAGTGACATTCAATAACGAAGATACCTGAAGAGGAGGGGCATCGGATGCCTTTTCTTCAAGGACTCAAGATAAGCCTTGCAGTTTCTTCGCCAGTGACCCTCCTTGCCACAATGATGGCAAGTTCCTTTTGGTTTCTTTTCAGTCTTCTTGGCCTTTTTCTTCTTCCCTTTGTTCTTTCTTTGGCCTTCCTCTTAGAACCTTTCTTCGAGGAACCAACTAACAGTACGCCTTTTGATCCTGCTTTACAGCGGGCTCAACAGCCTTCAGCATGTTGATTAACTCAGGAATGGTAGTCTCCAGCTTGTTCATCCGATAGTTCATCACAAATTGTGAACAACTTTTGGGCAGACAATTCAGAATTAAGTCAATACTTAGTTCATGATCCATTGCAAAGCCGAGTGTGCCCAGTCGCTCAATGTACCCCAACATCTTTAACACGAATTGTGAGGCAGAAGTGCCTTCCTGCATCTTGAGGTGAAGAGGAGTCTGGAGACCTCGAACCTTTCGGATCTCGCCTGCTCTTCAAATAACTCATGAAGATGGAAGATGATGGTATAAGCATCCATATGCTCATGCTGCTTTTGCAGCTCAGGTACCATAGATGCTAGCATGATGCAACCCGCCATTTCAGAATCGGTCACATGTTTCTGATAGGCCAACAATTGGTCTGGAGTTGCATTCTCTGGAGGATGGTTGGGAAGTTGATTTTCAAGGACATAAGCAAGCTTTCCGCCTTGAGGACTATCCTCAGGTTTCGAAGCCAGTCCATGAAGTTCGGCCCAGTCAGTTTATTGGTGTCCAAAATGGAACGCAATTCAGAGAAGACATGATCGAGTGATTACCTAGAAATACAAATTGAGTTTATGTGAGAAGATTGATTAAAGAATGTATCAACATACATTAATAAAATCCTATTTATTTTTCAAATTGAATAACCCTTTTTATCAATTCGGGAGATCGTAGGAACATCTCCAAATAGGTTGATATCCAACCATAGATAAGAACAACCATGACTGTGGCCATCAAGTTTTTCTTAGCTATGAAGGTAGGTAATTATACCGATTACATATCACATATATGTAACTATCACTTTATGCTATCAACTAATTGAATGTTTGCATAAATCATTGGGTTGTTAACTCATTAACAAGTATGTAACATTTTACATAGCACCCAACTGCACCTCTCTTTACATCGACCTTGGCTGTGGCACAACAAATCGATGCTCCAAGCTTAAGGCTGACCCATTAATCAAGAAATAGTTTTAATATGGTTGGAGCTCATTCAACCGTTTAGTCAGGCTTGGATGTGTCCAACAACCAAAACTAAGGATTGACCTCTGACTCCAACTATATTATTCATAAATTAATTCCATGGTTTGAACATGTTGAGGTTCAAGTGGGCATGGATGTGTCCATCAACCCAAACGAGAAACAAAACTCCGATTCTAACCATATTAATGGAAGGTGTTGCCTTAATATTTTGTAAGGGGTTTTGGGTCTCATCTTTTCTAAGCACATTCATGACATATGTCATGACTAACGATTTCCTTAATAAAGTATGTATGTGACTTAAGTTATCAAGTCTCATTAATTGAATTAGGAACCGGATTTCCTAATTCTAATCTCATACTTTATTAAAGGAATTGTTTTGGGAAACAATTTCCTAAATTGTCATAATCAATTTCGGAAATAATATGTTCAAGACTTTGATTTCTCTAAATCAAACTTATTAAATTAAGAGATAATTCCCTTAATTCAACCACATATTATTTTCATGAAAATCTCATTTAAGAAACTCTATAGGAAACCATTTTCCTAATTAATTTTGGAGACAACAATATGTAAGAGCATCACCTCTTAAACATATTTTATTCATGGATTTAATTAATTACAACAAATCGTTTTCTAAGGGTGGCTCCCCGAGGCTCAGATACCCAAAGAAAAATAATTTGTCGTAAATCCAATTGGACGGCTCCCCGAGGCTCAATCCAAATCAAACATGACAATTTCAATTAAAAATTGGGAAATTAAATTACAACAACTAGCTTTAAATTGGACGGCTCCCCGAGGCTCAATCCAAAATAAAGAATTTTGTTGTCAATTTAAAGACCAATTCAAATTTAATTGTCAATTAACTGCCATGAATTTGTCTAGACTTTCTTAAAAAAAAGTGCCCAAAATTGCGAGATTTCATAAATTGGTTTTCAGAATAATTGTAAGTTTCTGGTACAAAGAAAACTTACATATTTCCAAAATTGGAAAATTTCTAAAATAGAAAATTTCCAAAATTGGAAAGTTTCCAAAGATGGGAAGTTTTCACAATTATTATAAAATTTCAGAAACTAGAAAATTTCAAAAGTTTGCGAAATTTCATGAGGATTTCCAAACTTGAAATTCCTAAATCTAAAATTTATTATAATTGGAAAGTTTCCATAATTGAAAATTTTCCGAAATTGAGATCATGACAAAGTTTCCACAAAACAATTATATGATAATGTCGAACACTAACCGGCTCTGATACCACTGTTGGGACCGGGTGCATGTCGACAAGGATACGAGTTCGTAAATTTTTAAATTTTTACGTGCAGCGGAAGAGTTTGCATAAAATAATTTCCTAAATTATTTTAACTTCGTATCTAGCATGCAACCTTATAGTGTGTTGATATAATCATAAAATAAAACTTTGCGGAAAAGTAAACTAATTTACATTATACCTCTCGTAACTCGAAGTAAGGGACGAGATCCAACCGTAGCGTCCCTTGGAAGCTTCGCCTCTATTCACGTCCACGCCGAGTTCTCTTCGGGATGACTTCGCAAAGTCACGATTTTTGTGCCGACGAGAACTACTAGATTCTCTATAGGCACAACAAAGAAGAACAAGAGAAAAATAGGAAACTCACCAAGAAGAATCGGAATCTAAATTCCTGGAAGAGAGGAGTCGCTATCCGCTTCTTCTTCTTCTTGTTTGGTTTCTCCTTCTTGTTGAAGCTCACGGCAACTCACAAGGGGAGGAGAGGGTTGCGCCGGCCCTAGTTCTTCAAGAGGGTGCCGGCCCTAAAACTCCAAGAGGGCGCCGGCCCTAGGTGGGGAGAAGAGAAGAGGGAGAAGAGAAAAGAGAGAGGGAGAGATCTTCACAACTTGATTAGTTGATTGGGAATAAGGGCTTGCCTTTGGTTCCTTTATATAGTAGCAACTCCTTTGCTAAGTCTCCCTCTAAACCGAATTAACGGAATTAACGGAATTAGTTATAAGAAATTTATCTTATAAATTATCTTATTAATTATTCCGTTTAAGCCGAGTCTTATTATAACTAATTTATAATAAAACAAATTCCTCTTCTCTTTAGATTATGAAATAAATTTTATAAGAAATTTATAAAACTTCTTATTATGGAAAAATCAATTCTTAATTGATTTTATAAAATTAAAATAAACCATTTCATGGATTATTTTAACTTCCATAAAAAGAATAAATTTCTACAAATTTATTTATATAAATTTCTTTATACAAATTTATTCATCCATAATTTATAAAATAAATAGCGCTAGATTTATTTTATTAATTAAACCAATTAAATTGGTTTATTCTCCCTTTATTGGCCGGCCACCCAAGGAGGGTTAACACCCTCTTTGGCCGGCCAAAACCGACCCGAACCGATCGCGAATTAAACTCATTTAATTCGCCCAAAAAGCCTTCAAAAGACTTAGCCATTTTTAGTTTCCATTGCGCCTCTGATTAACTCAGATTCGACTTATTTCTCTTGATCGGAAAATCCAATTTTCAACTCATTTTAAATCCCTCGGATCACTCGTAGTGCGTGTGACTAAATAGGCTTTCGATTTATGTTGGCCGTCTATAATCGACTAATTATAGAACGATCATGAGTGGCACCTAGTAGTACATCATGATCCCCAATTAATCGAAAGATCAACGGTTTGACCTCAGAAGAAATTATTCTGAAACCCTTCAGCAGCTCTAATGAATCGTGCCCCATTCCCTTCACCACCTTATACCCACTTGGTTCAGGACACGGTCTATGGTGTCAGTCCCCACTAGGCTGACTACGTCACACCTAGCCCAAGTAGTGTCTTTCTCGTCCTTTGGATTTCTAATTACTCTCATGTAAGAGACTCGCACTCTAAACATGATATACTCTGGCCAGAGGTTTTGAGTAACAATCCGACGATAGGCCTGGGTATACATCTCCTCGCAAGGAGTGGTGAATCCTTTGTAGGCTGTTCAAACATCTTCGGGCACTTCGGCTTATTCCCAATCATCCTGGGTCCACACCTCCTTGGAGATGCTTGCTTAGGATGTTAAAGTATAAGTCTCCATGACCAAGATGACTTGAACACCGCAAGTCAAAGGAACATCGCACTTAAGCTGCAGTAAGAACTTCATTGACATATCTTTATAGATAACCATATGAAGTTTTACAGCTAGTCACTCCAATGAACTAGTTCCCTTAACTAGCATCCATGTTTATCTCCGGACATCCCAATGTCACCAGCCAGTGAAAATCAGCTGATTAGAGAATAACCCATGCTAGTCTCAACAGAATTGATAGTGTCCGTTTTTATCAATTCATCGACTAGGGATAATTTTAATACTTCACAATTGCACATTAGAGTTAATCACTAGTTGTGATCCCATCACAAATTCTCTTATGCTGTGAGTTGTATTGCGGACATTCAGTAGATGAGTTTAAGATCCCAATCAAATACACAAAATATGTATACTCAAATAGTGAATTATCATTTATTAATATAAATGTTTACATCATAAGGCGATTGCCTTAGGACACTTCTCTCATATCACTAACATGACCTTGTCCTTCTATCCTCGATATCTAGATTGACCAACGAGGCATAGACTGTGTCATCCTCCATCAATCTTTGTGTTTCTTCATCCCCAAGTAGACCCACTCAAACAAATGAGCTCAATATCTCATATTGACTCATTTGAGCATGACCATGCATTTTAGTAGTCCTACTCGATCAAGGGGCCCACATATATCACTCCCGTCATATGGGAGGGATATATCTCATCTACATCACTCTCATCCCTCTGCTTAATTTATTACATACCCAGTGATCGACTTTATAGTCCACCCTGTTATGGGTGACGTTTGACGATACCAAAGTACATAACTCCTTATGTAGGGAACCATAGTGACTTCAGGTCTAAGGACTATTCATACTAATAGTCACATGAGAAAGTTTATGACACTCATATGACAATCTATGAAACCTTCTCATGGCGGGTCAATTCAGTACATATTCTCTAATATATACCCATGTGTCAACTTGATATCACATATTCATGACTTGTGAGCTCAAGTCATCAATTGACCTGCATGCTAGTCTCCATGCATTGATATTGTCCTTGAATATTAATGCTTGACTAGGAATGGTTTAGTGTAGTGTTCCCTATATTATCTCACTATCGATTCAACCAATCGATATGATATAGATAAGAACCTACTACCCAAGGACATTATTTGGAAAAAGTATAAAGTAAGTATAATAACCAAACATACCTTTATTAATGATAGAATATGATACAAAAAGTCCCTAGTCAATCATCACATAATTGGCTCTAGGGCTCCTACTAACAGATCGAGGATCGGGCAACGGAATCTTAGCCGAACTAGGACAATGGACAAAAGTAGAGACAGGTCTTTAAGATGTATATACTGAAAGACTTGCCTCTTTTATATATATGATCATCTTTATTTTGAAAAGAGAATCACAACAATACTAGGTGCTTGTTTATATTAGTACATGCATAAAAGTCCATTACCACGCATTGTAGATAACATGGTGTATGGTGTTACACGGAAGATCATGTTATCAGTCCCTTGCCTAGTATAAGTAGAGGCTCACAACCGAGATAGAATTGGACAAACCATCGGGATAGTTGTAGTGAAATTAGGTGTGGTTGGTCTTGACCATAGAATTACACTAGTGTGCTTTGAGTACATTGAGCAGGACCAAAACCAGAGGTTATCCAATTTGTACTGGCTTGATAATTGGATAGGACCTCATATTTTATTATGGAGTACGATCCCTAAATCCCGATATGATAACGGGCACATATTATTAATTATTATTTATTTGATTTACCAATGGGCAAGATCTATTATATTAGATTGATAGGCCCGGTAAGTTGGGAGATAATATTGATAATATGGTGTGTTGTTGATTATTGACGGAATCCGTGCCCTAGTGAATCGGGATGATGATGCCCCCTTGATGAGCTCAAAAGGTTCATCATGTTAAACCCTGCAAGTGGATTTGATCCGACATGATGATAAGGTCGAGTGGTACTAATCAAGGATCCAGAAGTTAATTAATTTAAATTATCAGTAATTTAAATTAATTAACGGGCATTCGATATCTTAAACACGGGGAGATAGATGACTCATAATATGTCGAGCCCATATGAAAATATGGGGGTTGCTGAGGAAGTTCAATTAAGATCCTTTAGTGGAATGATCTTAATTAATGGATCGAGTTTAGATCCATTAGCGGGCCAAGATCCAACTCCTCCTCTTGGTCCCTACCTTAGCCCTATATATACCCCATGGAATCAAGAAACCAAGGCTAATTAATCCAATTAATCATCCAACCTAGGCTTCTCTCTCTCTCTCGTCCTCTCTCCTAGGTCACGGCGGCAAAGGGAGAAGCCCTTCTTCCTCTTTGTTTTCTTCATCCTTCCTCAAGCTCTCGGTGGCCGGTCATGTAACGACCCGAAAAATTATCTTAATATTTTCTTTAAAATATTGATCATGTCTAGATAATTTTTCGAGGAACCTAGAGATATTAGTACGAACTCTAGGCTGGAGATCCATGACTTTCTTATTTAAATGGAGAAGTTAAGTACTAATGGGCCTTATATGGGCTTCAAAAATGGGTTTTAATTAGGTAGAAATTAATATAAATATAAAAGAATTGTAATTTGGAATTTTAGCATGATTATGGGGGAATTTTAGGGAATTTTCATAAATAAGAAAAAATGAAATAAAAAGAAAATAAAAATAAAGTGCATGCACCAAGGATTGAACCTTGGACCTAGTCTACAACCATGCATGCACTAACCAATTCACCTAGCAAGGGAGTGCTATGAGGGAATGAAGTGAATTCTTGTTAAGGCTAGAGGAAAGTGAGGAGTCACAAGAGAGAAGGCATCATGTCTCTTCACTTACCCCTCTTCATGGTGCATAAATAAGAGATAACTTAACCATTAAGTTCATTTCTCTTCTCCTCATCCACCAAGCCACATTTCTTCTCCTTCTTCCTCCATCTAGCCGAACCCCATAGGAGGGGTTTTCCTTGGGAAAAGTCCACAAGAAGTCCACTCCTTCAAGATCCAAGATCCTTGTTCAAGGTTACAAAGGCTAGAGGTGGTTAAAAAACACAAAGGTCTTCATCCTTCTCCCAAACCTAAGGTCTAAAACCAAGGTACCCTAAGGTAAGACTCCCTCACCTGTGGTATGATAGTTCTCTTTGATGTTTATCCTATGATGAAGTTTCGTATAAGTTTTATGTTGAGAAAAACCTATGCTCCTTGTTTGAAACTTTCGGCCACCACTTGTTTAAGTTCAAAAATAATGTTAAAAATATCTCTCATGTTTTCTAATGCTTTCTCATGATGAATATAGGATAAAAATATGATTTGGAGAATTTTGGGAGTACCCTAGTGCCCCTAGGGTTTTCGGCCACCACCATGATCCCATGGTTGGGGTTAGATCTAATCCTTCAAATGTAGGGCTTGTGTGTCCTCATGATACAAGGGAGGTTGAGGATGTTTTAAGTGAATTTTCACATGGCCTAGAGACCCTCCAAGTTTTGGCCAAGATGGATAATAGGGCAACAAGTTAGGGTTTACCCCAAGTAAGGGTCCCAAGGGCTCCTAGGGTATGGTATGGAAGGTGTTAAATGTTTAATTGGAATTTTAGGAATTTTTCCATTGACCCATGGCCCATGTGGGGTTTCGGCCAGCCCTAAGAAAGAGGGCTAAAGGTTAGGGATAACCCTAATCATGAGCCCTAATGGCTTCCCATGGTCTTATAGGTAATGTATGGTTGTTTCTCTACCTTATGCTATCTTACATGTTAATTGAATGAAGGAACCCCTCCTTGTAAGTTTCGGCCAAGCAAGATAAATAGGGTATGGGAGGAGTTAGGATTTGAAGAATGATGGTTTATGGCTCATTATGAAGTATATATATATATATATATATATATATAGGTTCAAGCATGTGGTAGAAGTTATGTTACAAATAACCCTAACCTTAAGTACCATGTTTCATGTTTATATGTTTATGATTAGATGACATGCTTAATAGGGTTTATTCATGAATGTCTTATGTTCTATGTCATGCACTTGAATGGTAGGTAGTATGTTTATGGAAGTCCTACTTATGTATGCTTGGGATGAACACCATGCTTATGTATGAAATGTAATGTTTACCTTATATATCATGATCATGCAAACTCTATGGATTAGGATAATTGTCTATGCAAACATGTCATGTTCAATGAATATAATGCAATGCTTACCTCGTATGCCATGATCATGCAAGCACTAGGAATAAGAATGATGTTTATGTAAGTAGGCCATGTTCTATGAATGAAGGTGCATGTTATGTTTATAAATGAAGATGCATGTTATGTTTATGAATGAAAGTGCATGCTATGTTTTAAGAATAGAGATGCATGCTATGTTTATGAATGACGGCACGGTCGATGGTCGACGGTACGACGGTACGACGGTCATGAGGACCGGTAAATGGGCCGGTAAATGGGCCGGTAGACGGGCCGGGTCATTACACATGCCATGTTTTATGAATGAGGATGCATGCCATGTTTTATAAATGAAGATGCATGCCATGTTTTATTAATGAAGAAGTATGCCATGTCTTATGAATGATGAAGCATGTAGAGTATTTTACTTTATGAATGGGCTTGTACCGGACCGAAGTATGAGTCCAAGGGATGGGTACCTTAAGAACGCCCGGGTTTTGGACTACCGACTATGCTGTCCACGGTTCTGGCACTACCGAAGCTGTGCAACAGGGATGGGCACCTTAAGAATGCCCCGGTTCTGGGACTACCGACTATGCTGTCCTTACCCTAGTAGGTCGGGGCTCGCTACCTCGTATTTACTTAGGGATGCGCACTTATGATGTATGTATGTCGTACAAGCTGGGGACCCCCAATGATGTTATGATTATGTTAAATATTTAAAAGTATGGTTTTAAAAGTAAGCATCCTTATGTACATGCATTTGACTCATGCATTCATCCATGCTATGCATTATGCCAATATAGTAATGTTTTATGCTTATGTTTCATGGTTGAGAATTAAGCATGATGATAAAATTCTTGTGTTTATATTTAGGGTATGAAGTTGGTCATATGCTATGATAGAAATCATGCCATGTTAGTTATGCTTTTATGCTTATATGTATGCCAAGTATCAAGCATGTTAAGAATGTTTCGTTATGTTTATGTTTATACCATGTATCAAGCATGTTAAGAATGTTGTTTTATGTTTATGTTTATGCCATGTATCAAGCATGTTAAGAGTGTTTCTTTATGTTTATGTTTATGTCATGTATCATGCATGATAAGAATGTTTATTTGTGTTTACATCTATGTAACGACCCGGAAAATTCTCTTAATATTTTCTTAAAATATTGAGCATGTTTAGAAAATTTTCCGAGAGATCTAGAAATATTAATACAAAATGTGACCTAGAAATCCATATTTTCTCGTTTAAATTGAGAAAAACTAAGTATTAATGGGCCTTATATGGGCTTTCTAGTACCACGATTATAGGTGGATTTTAGGTAAAAATTAGTATAAATATAAATATGATTTAATTAGGCATATTAGCACGATTATGGGTAAATCTTAGCCTAATGTTCCTATTTAAATCGAGAAATTAGGTACTAATGAGATTTAAATGGGCCCAAAAATGAGTATTAATTAGGTAAAATTAATATAAATATAAAAGGATTTTATTTAGGAATATTAGCATAATTATGGGTGATTTTAGGGGGGATTTTCAGAATTTAGGAACAATACAATAATAAGATAAATGAAATAAAAATAAAAATAAAAATAAAGGTGCATGAGCCAAGGATTGAACCTTGGACCTCTTGTACAACCATGTAGGCTCTAACCAACTCATCTAGCAAGGGAATGTTATGAGGAAATGAAGTGGATATTGGTTAAGGCTTAGAAGAAGATGAAGGGTCATGGAGAGACTCTTCATTTACCTCCTTAATGGGTGATAAATAGGGGGGTTTGGGAGTTACCTTTCCTTCCCATTACTTTGCAATTGCTTTCTCCTCCTTCCCTCATCCTAGACGAACACCTTCAAGGGAGCTCTCCCTTGGAAAAACTTCCACCAAGGTCTCATCTCCAAGATCTAAGGGGTCTTCCAAGGATACAAGGACAAGGGTGTTCAAGGGTCCAAAGGTCTTACCATTTTCTTCTCTTCCAAGGTTCGAAAAATCAAGAAACCCAAGGTAAGACTCCCTCACCTGTGGTATAATAGTTCCTTATGATTTCCATGATTTTTAGCATGATATATTGGTTAGTTTTTGGATTTGATGTTGAAAGGAAGAAAAACCAAGAACCTTAAGTTTATGGGTTTCGGCCACCATGATTTAAAGGTCTATAATTATGCTAAAAATTATGATAATGTTGTTTAATGTTCCCTTATGATGTTTAGAGGTTAAGTATAATTTTTGGGAATTTTTGGAGTACCCTAGGACACCCTAGGGTTTCGGCCAACATGAAAGAAACAAGACTAAGAACCCTAAGTTTAAGGGTTTCAGCCACCATGATTTAAAGGTCTATAATTATGCCAAAAATCTTGATAATGTTATTTAATGTTCCCTTATGATGTGTAGAGGTTAAGTATAACTTTTGGGAATTTTTGGAGTACCCTAGAGACCCTATAAGTTTCGGCCAACCTCAAGGACCCAAAGGTTAGGGTTGAGTCCTAAACTTCAAGTATATATTTTTATGTGTTGTCATGATATAAAGGTGATGGAGGGTGATTATGTGAATTTTCACATGGCCTAGAGACTCTATAAGTTTTGGCCAAGAAGGGTTAATAGGGTAAAAAGTTATGATTTATTTCAAGTAAGGGCTCCAATGGCTCTATGGTAAGATGTGATTAGTGTTTAATGATTGATTGGGGATTTTAATGGAATTTTTCCATACCCCCATGGCCTTATAAGTTTCGGCCAGCCCTAGGAAAGTGGCCTAAAGGTTAGGGTTAACCCTAATCATGAGCCCCAAGGACTTTCTATGGTCTTATAAATAATGTATGGTAGTTCCTTTGCCTTATGCTATATTACATGTTTATGGAATTGATGGAACTCCACCTTAGAAGTTTCGGCCAAGCCTTGGATCTAGGGTTTGGGGGTGGAGTTAGGGTTCAAAGAATGATGGTTCATGTTTACCATAAAGTATTTATATGTATAGGATCAAGCATGTGGTAGGAATCATGTTAACCATGACCCTAAGGTTTAAGCACCATGCTTTATGGTTAATATTTAGGTTATGACTGATGCCATGATAAGTATGATAGGTTTATGTTCATGATATGAATGATGAAGTATGATAGGGGTATGTTCATGATAAGAATGATGCTATGATAGGTATGTTATGTTAGGTTCATAATAAGAACGATGCCATGATATGTATGTTATGTTTATGTTCATGATAAGAATGATGCATGCCATGTTGTATGAATAAAGATGTATGTCATGCTTATGAAAGAAGATGCATACCATGTTTATGAATGAAGATAATGCTCATGCCTTACAGGCATCATGATGTTATGCAATAAGAATGAACAATGAAAGGACAAGCATGTGTTAAGTCATGCTTTATGTAACATGGTTATGCTATGAATGTCTTATGAATGATGAAACATGAAAAGTATTTTACTTTATGTATGGGCTTGTACCGGACCGAAGTATGGGTCCAAGGGATGGGCACCTTAAGAACGCCCCAGTTTTGGACTACCGAAGCTGTCCACGGTTCTGGCACTACCGGAGCTGTGCAACAGGGATGGGCACCTTAAGAACGCCTCGGTTCGGGGACTACCGACTATGCTGTCCTTACCCTAGTAGGTCGGGGCTCGCGACCTCGGACTTGCTAGGGATGCGCGCTATGATGTATGTATGTGGTACAAGCCGGAGACCCCAAATGATGTTATGATGATTATGTTTAAGCATTTAATAGTATGTTTTTAAAAGTTAAGCATCCTTATGTATATGCATTCCACTCAAGCATCCATTCATGTTATGCATTATGCTATGTTGATAAGATTTTATGCTTACGTTTCATGTTAAGAAGTATGCATGAGAATGAATGATCTATGCCATGATTATGTTAAGAAGATGTTCATATGCTATGATAGGTATTATGCCATGTATTATGTCATGCTTAGAATGTTCACTATGTTTATGTTTATGCCATGTATCATGCCATGCTTAGAATGTTCACTATGTTTATGTTTATGCCATGTATCATGTCATGCTTAGAATGTTCACTATGTTTATGTTTATGCCATGTATCATGCCATGCTTAGAATGTTTACTATGTTTATGTTCATGTCATGCTATGTATACGACAAGTGATGTAAGATGTTATGTTCTAAGTAGAGCACCAAGTATGTTAATGTTTCATGTGCTCATTATGAGATGATGAATGATGAATGGTTTTTGTGAGTAGGAAAGAGTCTTACTAAGCCTGTGTGCTTATAGTCCTATTTCCTTATACCGCAGATCATTCAAGGGGACAATGATGGAAGCAGCAGGAGGGCAAGAACGCATGTGTGTAGTAGTGACTTGGCCCAGGAAACTATATGTTTACTGTTTATGCTAGAACTTCACCTCGGTTACTTATATGTTTGAATAATGACTTCTGGAACCTTATGATATGATGTTATGTATGACATGATATGATGCTTAAGTTAAAGTTAATACGCTAAGGTTCCCATGTCAATAAGTTAGGAATGGTAGTAGGGCATGTATAAGTTAAAGTTATTCCGCTGCCTTATGATGTCTACATGCCCTAAGCATGTTAACGTAACGCCGCTTATGGAAAAAAAAAAGCGGGCGTTACAGGTTGGTATCAGAGCGGTTACCATCTCACTACACACACATCAAGCCCTCTTCCTACAGCTTCCAAGTAAGTACCTCTTTACGTATCTTATAGTAGTAAGCACTTTTAGAATGCTTTATGATTTTAGGATATGCAAGTATGAACTATGTTTATGATGAAAAGTACTTTAGGATATGTTACTATGAACGATACTTTATCTTATATTTATTATGAAATCAAACACTTTAGGATTTAATATGCAGGTAGGAATAACCAAGACTTATATTAGTCGTACTTATCTTTTATGAAGAGAAGCCTGGCTAGAAGACAAGAGTAATAGAATTAATGAGACTACTTCATCGCCTGACCTGATGCTCAATATACCTTATCTCATAACCTATCTTAAGTCACATCATAAGACAATCATGTATAAGTATTCTGCCCTATACATTAGGTCTAAGTTAGTCGTAATACAATTAGTCAAAAGTGTGACTCAACCTTATGTTCATAAACATAGTATTAATTGCGCACCATCTTAATATCAGTAATTAAGGTGAACCTAGTATTAACATAATGCTATATAACCTGTACATTATATGAGTTACCAATCATGTAATATAATTATATTATATTATATAAAGCAAATGATAATAATATGAGAGTGTGTACTAATATAAGATTATTATAAATATAACTATACTAATTCCTTATCATGTAACTATTGTCATAATTCACCTATCATATAGGTTCTTAATAGGAGTCTACCTACAGGTTGACATGTATCATCTCAACCTATAAGTTATTGTTAGTGAGAGCCCTAGAGCCAATCATATGATGATTACTTTTTGGACTCATTGTATCATATTCTTGTATATATATTTCTTATATATAAAGGAATTTCTTATGGTTATTGTACTTATGTGTATTGGTGCCAAATAACTTAGTATAATAACGTCCTTGAGTAGAAGGTTCTTATCTATATCAATCGATTAGTTGAATCGATAGTGAGATGATATAGAGAACACTACTTTTAATTATTCCTAGTCAAGTATTAACATTCAAGGACAATGTTAATGCATAGAGACTAGCATGTAGGTCAACATGATGACTTGATCTCACAAGTCATGGATATGAGATATCAAGTTGACACATGGATATACATTAGGGAATGTATACTGAATGGCCCGCCATGAGAAAGTATCATGGATCGTTATATGAGTGTCATATACTTTCTCATGTGACTATTAGTATGACTATTAGTCCTTAGACCTGAAGTCACCATAGTTCCCTACATAAGGAGTTATGTACTTTGGTTTCGTCAAACGTCACCCGTAACTGGGTGGACTATAAAGGCGATTACTGAGTATATAACAAATTATGCGGAGGGATGTGAGTGATGTAAATGGGATCTATCCCTCCTATATGACGGGAGAGATATCATAGTCTTGATAGAGTGAGATCACTAAGTGCATGGCCATGCCCAAATAAGGCAATATGAGATATTGAGCTTATTTGATTATAGTGAGTCTACTTGGAGTTCAAGACACATAGATTGATTGGAGGATGACACGGTCTATGCTTCATAGAAGATCAATCTAGATATCGAGGATAGAAGGACGTTGTCACATATTGTGATAGTCACAATTATTAGTCACAATGGTGATGTTGGATCTCGACATTCTTGTAACTTGGGTAGCAATGATGTGTTGCTAGATACCTCTCATTGCTTATGTCCTTAAATAGGTTTAAGGGCATTGCCAACGTTACAAGAACCTATAGGGTCACACACATAGAGCAATAGATGGAGAATAAGTCCATATGATGGACCGAGAGTAATGAAGTCAAAGTTTGACTTTGGCTAAATATGGAAAGTCCATAAAAGACAAGTTTGACTTGACTCAAATTAGACAACTTGAGTTGGACTCGAGTTTTATCCAAGTGTTGGATGAATCTAATCATGGGAGAATAATGAAGTCAAAGTTTGACTTTGGCTAAATATGGAAAGTCCATAAAAGGCAAGTTTGACTTGACTCAAATTAGACAACTTGAGTTGGACTCGAGTTTGATCCAAGTGTTGGATGAATCTAATCATGGGAGAATAATGAAGTTAAAGTTTGACTTTGGCTAAATATGGAAAGTCCATAAGAGGCAAGTTTGACTTGACTCAAGCCACATCACCTTGACTTGACCAAGTGATGACTTGGCATCATCATCAAGGCTAAGTAACCTCCCCATTTGAATTTTGAACTCAAATAAGGGGGTTATGGAAGGTGGTGGCCGGCCACATAATGGCCATTAAGTGGCCTGCCCCTTATACACACAAAATGAGTTTTTCTTGTGTGTGATTGATTCTTCTCCTAGGGTGTTTTCGGTTTTGGCTCTCCCTCTCCTCTCATCTTGCCGAGACCCAATCAAGTGCTAGCACACTTTTGGGCTCTCCTCTCCACTCTCTTGCTTGTGTGGATACTTCTAGAGGGTTGCTACTTTGCATCCTTGAGATCCGACACCAACCGAGGAGCGAGCGGGAATTGCGGGGCAAGCATCGAAGGTAGTTTTTCTCTTCTCTAATAGATCTAGGTCATAGATCGGTTTTGAAGCATGTAAACGAGCACTCGTAAATTTTTGAAATGGTTTTCTTCGCTCGGATCCTTTCTATTGGGGCTTTCGGGGTTTCCGCGACGCGAAAAAGCGGTTTTCGCAGCCTGAAAAACCCTACATTATCACCTATACATATTATTCCATAAGCAAAATTACAGGTATTATGCCTATAATGTATACGGTAATAACTATATAATTATGATATATGCATTTAATTACAGCATAGAGTGATTAAGGATACTAGCTCAATTATATGTTAAGAAAGTAACTAGACCTCATGGAGTTCCCAAGACCATCATCTCAGATAGGGATGGTCGCTTTAATTCGTATTTTTGGGAATGCATTCAGAAGTCTCTCGGCACTAAGTTGCGATTTAGCACCGCCTTTCACCCTCAGACGGATGGGCAAACGGAACGGGTGAATCAAATACTAGAAGATAGGTTGAGAGCTTGTGCCCTGGATTTCAAGGGAAGTTGGTGTCGATATCTATGCTTGACAGAGTTTGCTTACAACAATAGCTACCAAGCTACTATTGGAATGGCACCTTATGAAGCCTTGTATGGGAGGAGAGGTAGGTCTCCGATCTGTTGGTACGAGGGTGGTGAAAAGAAGGAGATGGGGCTCACAACGGATGTTATTGACAGCGCCACCCGAGCTATACAGAAGATTCGACAACGGATATAAACTGCTCAGAGCCGGCAGAAGAGTTATGCCGATGTCCGGCGTAGACCACTGGAATTTAATGTTGGAGATGTGGTGTTTCTCAAAGTGGCTCCTATGAAAGGGGTGACCAGATTCGGGAAGAAAGGAAAACTAAGTCTGCGCTATGTGGGGCCGTACCTGATTCTAAAGAGAGTCGGGAAAGTGGCATATGAGCTGGAGCTGCCTCCAGAGATGTCAGCTATCCATAACGTATTCCATGTGTCCCTGCTTAAAAAGTGTATCCCGAATATGGACCAAGTGATCGAGCTGCAGACAGTACAAGTACAAGAGGACCTAAGTTATGAAAGCAGACCCATCCAGATTTTGGATAGAGAAGTCAAGAAGCTGAGGAATAAGGAGGTACCCTTAGTCAAGGTCCTATGGCAAAGTCAGCGGTTCGAAGAAGCTACCTGGGAACGCGAGGACGAAATGAGGCGCAAGTACCCGGAGTTATTCTAAGTTCGAGGATGAACTTTCACGAGGTATGGGGATTGTAACGACCCAGAAAATTCTCTTAATATTTTCTTAAAATATTGAGCATGTTTAGATAATTTTCCGAGGGATCTAGAAATATTAATACAAAATGTGGCCTAGAAATCCATATTTTCTCGTTTAAATTGAGAAAAACTAAGTATTAATGGGCCTTATATGGGCTTTCTAGTACCACGATTATAGGTGGATTTTAGGTAAAAATTAGTATAAATATAAATATGATTTAATTAGGCATATTAGCACGATTATGGGTAAATCTTAGCCTAATGTTCCTATTTAAAACGAGAAATTAGGTACTAATGAGCTTTAAATGGGCCCAAAAATGGGTATTAATTAGGTAAAATTAATATAAATATAAAAGGATTTTATTTAGGAATATTAGCATAATTATGGGTGATTTTAGGGGGGATTTTCAGAATTTAGGAACAATACAATAATAAGATAAATGAAATAAAAATAAAAATAAAAATAAAGGTGCATGAGCCAAGGATTGAACCTTGGACCTCTTGTACAACCATGTAGGCTCTAACCAACTCATCTAGTAACGGAATGTTATGAGGAAATGAAGTGGATATTGGTTAAGGCTTAGAAGAAGATGAAGGGTCATGGAGAGACTCTTCATTTACCTCCTTAATGGGTGATAAATAGGGGGGTTTGGGAGTTACCTTTCCTTCCCATTACTTTGCAATTGCTTTCTCCTCCTTCCCTCATCCTAGCCGAACACCTTCAAGGGAGCTCTCCCTTGGAAAAACTTCCACCAAGGTCTCATCTCCAAGATCTAAGGGGTCTTCCAAGGATACAAGGACAAGGGTGTTCAAGGGTCCAAAGGTCTTACCATTTTCTTCTCTTCCAAGGTTCGAAAAATCAAGAAACCCAAGGTAAGACTCTCTCACCTGTGGTATAATAGTTCCTTATGATTTCCATGATTTTTAGCATGATATATTGGTTAGTTTTTGGATTTGATGTTGAAAGGAAGAAAAACCAAGAACCTTAAGTTTAAGGGTTTCGGCCACCATGATTTAAAGGTCTATAATTATGATAAAAATCATGATAATGTTGTTTAATGTTCCCTTATGATGTTTAGAGGTTAAGTATAATTTTTGGGAATTTTTGGAGTACCCTAGGACACCCTAGGGTTTCGGCCAACATGAAAGAAACAAGACTAAGAACCCTAAGTTTAAGGGTTTCGGCCACCATGATTTAAAGGTCTATAATTATGCCAAAATTTTGATAATGTTATTTAATGTTCCCTTATGATGTGTAGAGGTTAAGTATAATTTTTGGGAATTTTTGGAGTACCCTAGAGACCCTATAAGTTTCGGCCAACCTCAAGGACCCAAAGGTTAGGGTTGAGTCCTAAACTTCAAGTATATATTTTTATGTGTTGTCATGATATAAAGGTGATGGAGGGTGATTATGTGAATTTTCACATGGCCTAGAGACTCTATAAGTTTTGGCCAAGAAGGGTTAATAGGGTAAAAAGTTATGATTTATTTCAAGTAAGGGCTCCAATGGCTCTATGGTAAGATGTGATTAGTGTTTAATGATTGATTGGGGATTTTAATGGAATTTTTCCTTACCCCCATGGCCTTATAAGTTTCAGCCAGCCCTAGGAAAGTGGCCTAAAGGTTAGGGTTAACCCTAATCATGAGCCCCAAGGACTTTCTATGGTCTTATAAATAATGTATGGTAGTTCCTTTGCCTTATGCTATATTACATGTTTATGGAATTGATGGAACTCCACCTTAGAAGTTTCGGCCAAGCCTTGGATCTAGGGTTTGGGGGTGGAGTTAGGGTTCAAAGAATGATGGTTCATGTTTACCATAAAGTATTTATATGTATAGGATCAAGCATGTGGTAGGAATCATGTTAACCATGACCCTAAGGTTTAAGCACCATGCTTTATGGTTAATGTTTAGGTTATGACTGATGCCATGATAAGTATGATAGGTTTATGTTCATGATATGAATGATGAAGTATGATAGGGGTATGTTCATGATAAGAATGATGCTATGATAGGTATGTTATGTTAGGTTCATAATAAGAACGATGTCATGATAAGTATGTTATGTTTATGTTCATGATAAGAATGATGCATGCCATGTTGTATGAATAAAGATGTATGTCATGCTTATGAAAGAAGATGCATACCATGTTTATGAATGAAGATAATGCTCATGCCTTACAGGCATCATGATGTTATGCAATAAGAATGAATAATGAAAGGACAAGCATGTGTTAAGTCATGCTTTATGTAACATGGTTATGCTATGAATGTCTTATGAATGATGAAACATGAAAAGTATTTTACTTTATGTATGGGCTTGTACCGGACCGAAGTATGGGTCCAAGGGATGGGCACCTTAAGAACGCCTCGATTTTGGACTACCGAAGCTGTTCACGGTTCTAGCACTACCGGAGCTGTGCAACAGGGATGGGCACCTTAAGAACGCCTCGGTTCGGGGACTACCGACTATGCTGTCCTTACCCTAGTAGGTCGGGGCTCGCGACCTCGGACTTGCTAGGGATGCGCGCTATGATGTATGTATGTGGTACAAGCCGGGGACCCCAAATGATGTTATGATGATTATGTTTAAGCATTTAAAAGTATGTTTTTAAAAGTTAAGCATCCTTATGTATATGCATTCCACTCATGCATCCATTCATGTTATGCATTATGCTATGTTGATAAGATTTTATGCTTACGTTTCATGTTAAGAAGTATTCATGAGAATGAATGATCTATGCCATGATTATGTTAAGAAGATGTTCATATGCTATGATAGGTATTATGTCATGTATTATGTCATGCTTAGAATGTTCACTATGTTTATGTTTATGCCATGTATCATGCCATGCTTAGAATGTTCACTATGTTTATGTTTATGTCATGTATCATGTCATGCTTAGAATGTTCACTATGTTTATGTTTATGCCATGTATCATGCCATGCTTAGAATGTTTACTATGTTTATGTTTATGTCATGTATCATGCCATGTTTAGAATGTTTACTATGTTTATGTTCATGTCATGCTATGTATACGACAAGTGATGTAAGATGTTATGTTCTAAGTAGAGCACCAAGTATGTTAATGTTTCATGTGCTCATTATGAGTTGATGAATGATGAATGGTTTTTGTGAGTAGGAAAGAGTCTTACTAAGCCTGTGTGCTTATAGTCTTATTTCCTTATACCGCAGATCATTCAAGGGGACAATGATGGAAGCAGCAGGAGGGCAAGAACGCATGTGTGTAGTAGTGACTTGGCCTAGGAAACTATATGTTTACTGTTTATGCTAGAACTTCACCTCGGTTACTTATATGTTTGAATAATGACTTCTGGAACCTTATGATATGATGTTATGTATGACATGATATGATGCTTAAGTTCAAAGTTAATACGCTAAGGTTCCCATGTCAATAAGTTAGGAATGGTAGTAGGGCATGTATAAGTTAAAGTTATTCCGCTGCCTTATGATGTCTACATGCCCTAAGCATGTTAACGTAACGCCGCTTATGGAAAAAAAAAGTGGGTGTTACAGTCTATGCCGTGTATTATGCTAGGCTTGGTTGAATTATGTTCATGTTATGTCACGTATCATACCATGTAAGTTTATTTATAGTTTTGTTCAAGCATAAAGTTATGTTTATGTTTCACGTGCTTATGATTAAGTGATGAATGGTTTTAGTGAGTAGGAAAGAATCTTACTAAGCCGATGTGCTTATAGTCTTATTTTCCTCATACCGCAGACCACGCAAGGGGACAATAAGGAAGCAGCAGGAGGACAAGAATGTGTGTGTGTGGTAGTGACTTGGTCACGAAAACAATATTTGTTTATGTTTATGTTTATGTTTATGTTTATGTTTATGTTTATGTTTATGTTTGTGTTTGCTACTTATGTGGTTGAATAATGGCTTATGTGACTCTATGGCATGATGTTAAGCATGACATGATATGATGCAAAGTATGAAGTTAATATGCCAAGTACCCATGTCATTATGTTAGGAATGGTAGTAGGGCACATATGTGTAAGTCTTAAGTTATTCCGCTGCCTTATGATGTCTACATGCCCTAAGTATGTTAACGTAACACCGCTTTATGAAAAAAAAAAAGTGAGCGTTACAGGTTGGTATCAGAGCAGTAACCATCTCACTACACACACATCAAGCATTCTTCCTGCAGCTTCCAAGTAAGTACCCCTGTGCATATTTTATGATAGTAAGCACTTTTAGGATACTTTATGGTTTCAGGACGATGTTTATGACGAAAAGTACTTTAGGATATGTAACTATGAACGATATTTTATCTTCTTTCATGAATCAAATATTTAGAATTTAAGGGTAGGAAAAGTGGTTATATATTAATCACTAGGGTAGACGAGACTGATTTGCGCGTGTGTTTTCTCTGTATATATTTGCGAATTGAAAAAAAATGGTTCTGTACTGGCTTGGTCGGTTTAGTACTAACTATGTCATTTTTTTTCCAATTCCAGATGTTGCATGAGAACTACACTGAGGGTGCCACGAGCTGATGGGACGAATAGAGGAAGTTGAGTACAGTCCGACCCTTGGAATTCAAGGCAACATGGGGTTCTTGGATCGGCTATTCTGGAAACTGGAGCAGGAAGGGTTTCCAGTCATGGATGATCACAGGATCGGAGCTCTGCTTCGCTCATTGCCCAATCGGGCGAGAGAGGTTGCTCATCAGATCTGGGGGCAGCACGGGTGCCGTCTCTCATATACGGAATTCTGTAAGCAACTTCTCCGCCATGAGTTTCCAGAAGATCTGGGGGACTCGGACGATCAGGAGGACCCCGATATGTTTGAGGAGGACCCTAAGATGTACGAATAGGATCCAGAGATGTACGAAGAGGATCCCGAGCCGTTCGAGGAGGACCCCGAGATGTTTGAGGAGGACCCTGAGATGTACGAAGAGGATCCCGAGATGTACGAGGAGGATCCCGAGCCATTCGAGGAGGATCCCGAGATGCTCGAGATGTTTGGGGAAGACCCCGGGATGTTCGAGGAAGACCTTGAAGTGGTCGAGGAGGTTCCCGAGATTGAAGAAGAAGACCCGATGGAAACGGTAGAAGATCCGGAGGCTGGCCAAGGGGAGATGAGCGAGGGGGCGGTAGTCATCGCTATGATGTTCTTTATTATGGGTATGATGGCAGCCCATCTAGCCCACTGAGTTCGGATAATTTTTGTATATAGACTTATAAGACTTAATAAATAAGATCTCATCTACCCTGTAGTAACCAGAGCTTTGACATGTATAGCGATGCCTCTAAGCTAGGATTGGGAGTTGTACTTATGCAGGGGGGTAAGGTCATTGCTTATGCCTCTAGACAACTCAAGGAACATGAGCAGAACTACCCCACTCATGATCTGGAATTGGCTGCGGTGGTCTTCGCTCTTAAGATATGGAGGCATTATCTGTATGGAGCACGGTGTAGGATCTATACAGACCACCAGAGTCTGCGATATTTCTTCACCCAGAAAGACTTGAATATGCGATAACGCCGATGGCTGGAGTTGGTGAAGGACTACAACTGCGAAATCTTCTACCATCCAGGGAAGGCAAACAAAGTGGCCGATGCACTCAACAGGAAGTCAAGTGCCACCTTGGCGTCCGTATCCATATTGTTGGGACCGGATTGCATGTCGACAAGGATACGGGTTCGTAAAATTTTAAATTTTTACGTGCAGCGGAAGAGTTAGCATAAAATAATTTCCTAAATTATTTTTAACCTCGTATCTAGTATGCAACCTTATGATGTGTTGACAAAATCATAAAATAAAACTTTGCGGAAAAGTAAACTAATTTACTTTTATACCTCTCGTAACTCGAAGTAAGGGACGAGATCCAACTGTAGCGTTGATAAGCACCATTTTATTGATTATTTTAATTGCTAAAATCCATGTTTGACCCATGTTTTTATTGCTTAATTATGATTTTACCCTAGGTTTTGGAACTTGATCTTATTTTGGACTTAATTGCAAAATTACACAATTTTTGGATTATTTGGCCACTAATTTTCTGATATATTTTTGTAGGCATGAAAGGATCCTGGACCTAGGGCATACTGGGTCAAACTTGAGTCGGAAGTGGAACCGGATCGAATTATCATGTTTTGGATTAATCCGGGCCGTCCGATTCAAGAGCGGCTAGATCTGAGCCATCCGGGACGATCTGAAGCAATCCGAGCTAGGATTAGGGTTGATCAAGCTCTATGATCAAGATTTGAAGGTTTCATCCCAATCAGAGCTAAATCAACCGTTGAATCAAGCAAGGAGGGCTCTAGAGCGTCCAATCACAGATAGAGTTGATCTGGACCATCCGTTGCACATCTGGAGGATCCGAGCTACCACAAGGAAGATCCTGACCCCAGATCATCATCATAGAAGTTTGGCTCAAATCAGATCAAGATCAGCCGTTGGATCTCCTCCAATCAATCTGAGCCGTCCAAAGTTAATTACTTAAGGAAAAATTTCCCACAGCGCACAGTCGTCGCGTCCTCGCCGCAACCAGTTTCTTCTTCGTTTGTTTCTTCGTTTCTTCAATAGAGTTCTTCATCCAAGGGGCGCGACCACCTCCATCCTTCATCAGATCAAAGTCGAGGTCATTAGGGAGAGTAGTTTGTGGAGTTTTCAGCTTGGAATTGGGTAAGAACAGGGCTGTTGAGAGGTTTCCGCAGCCTTGTATTTGATAGCTTCAAATTCGGTTCTGTCAAGTTCTCATCAATCCAAGCTATTCAGAGGGGTTCCCTGAAGTGTTTGGATTATTCCCGCACCTTCGTTTCAATCAGACACTGCTGAGTTGAAGAATTCGAATGGGTTTTCCTTCTTGAACAGATTTGAGCTCGATTCGACCGCAGATTCAGTTCCTTAGTGAATTGCTGAGCTTACGGGTTCGAGGCCAGCTCTTGATTGACAACCAAGAAGACCTTGAGCTAATGGAGTGATTGGGGTTTAGATTTCTTATTGCATTTTTGAGTTGTAGCTGTAATTTCAATTTCTGCCATAGTTTCATTTCTGAATTTGTTCCAGCTACTGTAATTTCGTTGTATGGATCGTTTCTTTCTCAATTGGAGGCTCATCCTTGAGTGACAGCAAGGATTCGAAGCTGAGATGAGAGATTGAGACTTAGAATTAGCTAATTTCATTGTATTAGCTGTAATATTGATTCTGAATTCTGTTTTGATTTCTGCTTTTCACATCAGCCACCTAGTTTCAGTTTCTGAATTCGTTTTCTGCCTTTAATCAGTGTTTAAATTTTGCAAGGAGTTAGCTAGGAAGTTAGTTAGTGAACAAGTGTTTTTAATTCTAGTTTACTAGATGTTTAATTGTTGCGTATCAAATTGTATTTCTTGCGTGCCATTTTATTTCTGCCAAAACCCAATTCTGTTCTGAAATTTCCAGCTGCTGTTTGGAGAATTCTTACTAGGTAAACACTAGACATTTCAGCTTAGTTTGTCTGGCATTACAATCAGTGCAATCAATATAAGTTGTTTGTGTTTTGCGCCACACCTTGTGCTGAATTTCTATACAGCAAGTCTGATTCCTGCGTATCAATACTTCTGATTTTTGCAGCCTCCTTTGCATTTGATTTCTGTCTAGATTGATGCTATGAAGTAGAGAAAACAATTAGTGTGATAATGCATTGGATCTAAGTTGTTTGGCATCTAGATTTCTACCTGAAGTTTCATTCAGTTTGCCATTGTAGCAGTTTCTGAAATCAATCCCAGATTTCATGCATATCAGTCTTGTGTTCTTGAGTGAATCTGAGCTGTCTCTGAATTTTATCTGGACATTAGATTAGAATGCTTGATTTTAGTGGCTTGATTAAACTCTGAATCCAATTTGTTGTTTCTTGGCATTAGTTCTTGAAGCTTTGCCTTCCATTTCTGAATTTCTGCACACATACATTCGGATCCTGTTTTCTGCAATTCTTTTCTGCGTTTCTGATCTTTGTCTTCTGTCAATGGTGTCTGAAATCGCTAGTTCCATCTCTATCATGTAGCTAGCATCAAGTTTTTACAGTCTTTGCACAGCATTTTACTTAAGCCTCATAATTTGAGCTGAACCGAACAAGTTATCATGGAATTTGCAGTTTACCATCTCTGCACTCAAGTATTTCTGCATACCACCTCTGGATTAAACGTTTTTGAGTTGTTTGTTAGCTTCGATTCTGTAATTCTGATTCATTATTTCTGAAGCTAGTTCAAGTATTGGATTTCAGTGCTAGGTTGACTATTCATCCAATGTGTGCAGCATTCTATTACTGAAAAATTGCATTTCATTTCTGCATTCCTACAATTCATTTCTGCATGGTTCCACTTCCTGAATTGATAAGTTCTGAATTGGTCAGCAACATTACGAAGCTGTCAGCTACAATTCCAGCTAAGTTTCAGCATTGAATCATCTTAAGATTGAACATACCATGAAGAGTCTTTGTGTACTTGAACTCAGCTGCATTTTGTATGCGGATGTGCTGGAATTGTTATCTCTATTGCTGTAATTAAGTCAGTCCTAAATTCCTGCTGAAATTTTGGTTGTTTCTGATTTTACTGTGCTATTCATGCGTATCAAATTGTAGATCTGCCCTTGTATCAAGCAACCAATCAAAATTGCACTTTGTTTGAGTTTTCGGCACATGAGTTCCCTTCATTTGGTATTAAGTTGTTTTGATTTAATTACTTCCATTTTGGTATCAAGTGAAGTTTCGGTTTTAGGTGGAAATTCCTGAAGTTAAAAGCAATTCATACCTTGCTTTTGCAATTGAGTTCAGATTTGCTCTCCCAAGGTGGTTAAGTTGTATTGGTTGATTAAGTCTCCCAAAGGAAGTTCATTAGTTGCCCTTTAATTGTTTAGTTCATTGGGTTAAGTTTCTTCTCGTTCATTTATGATTTCATTGCCGATTGCAAACCAAAACCTAATTGTTATTTGAAACCCATAATTCACAAACGACACCTAAATACAAGCGCGAATCAAACAAACCTTCAACTAGTCCCTGAGAAAAATACGACCTGTGGCCCCTATATTACATTTTCAGATTTTGATTGTAAAAGGGTTTCCAGCATTCATTTATAAATATTTAAATTTGATGAGCCCATACATTTCGTGACAAATTAATTAGTATATTTTGGGCCTTTCAAATTTTTGGCGCCGTTGCCGGGGAAGCAACTAGTTGATTTGTTTGATTTTTGCTTGTATGCTTTTAGACATATCATTGGGTTCTGTTTTATTTTTGTGCTTATTGCTATATCTGGTGATCTGATTTTATTTGTTTTATCTCTTTATCTACTTTTACTGCGATTTGTTTTGGTTTTATGACCAGGTCTACAGGTGGTGACTTTCAGAGCCAGGAGGAGCCAGGGCATTCTTTCTGAGACTATTTCCACTCACTCAGGCAATATCATGGCAGACCACCAGAAGACTATGAAGGAATTCGCAGCGCCAGATGCTTCATTTCAGTACTCCAGCATTACTTATCCAGAGCTGGCGGGAGATTTTGAGCTCAGATCTGGACTCATCAAATTGCTACCCAAGTTCCAGGGATTATCTAGAGAAGATCCAAATAGACACCTGCACGAGTTCCATGTTGTATGCTCTACTATGAAGCCTCAGGGCATTTCTGAAGAAGATATCAAGCTGAGAGCTTTCCCCTTTACACTGACAGGAGCAGCAAAAGATTGGTTTTATTATCTACCTACTGGGCACGTGTCTAGTTGGATCTCTATGAAGGAAGTTTTTTTGAAAAAATATTTCCCAGCTTCCAAAACAGTTATAATCAGAAAAAGCATCTGTGGGATTCAACAAGTGGTGGGCGAAATACTATATGATTATTGGGAGAGGTTCAAGAAGTTATGCTCTAGCTGTCCTCAACACCAAATTAGTGAGCAACTTCTTGTGCAATATTTTTATGAAGGTTTATTACCTATGGATAGGAGCATGATTGATGCGGCGGCCGGAGGAGCCTTAGTAAACAAAACTCCGGAGCAAGCTAGAGAACTCATTTCTAACATGGCGGAGAATTCTCAACAATTTGGGAGTAGAGCACTCACTACAAGAGGGGTTAATGAAGCTCAAGTGTTGTCTAATGAACAAAAAGAAAGTAAGAGCTCATTGTTGGAGAGCTCATTGTTGCAGTTGACATCTTTAGTAAAGCAAATGGCATTGAACAATGTGAACCAAGCCTCAAATTTTCCAACAACTTCATTTCCAAATCAAGTTACAAGAGTATGTAGCATTTGTTCAAGCCAAGAACATAATTCAGACCTTTGTCCAAATCTCCAACAAGATGAATCGGTTGCGGCCTTGGCTAGAGCTCAATTCCAACAAAGAAATGACCCCTACTCATCTACCTACAATCCAGGTTGGAGAGACCATCCAAATTTGAAGTATGGAAACTCTTTTTACCAACAACCGCCTTCCAATCATCAATTTCAGCAAAATCAGCCTCATTTTAGAGTTCACAGCAGCAATACCATGGTTTTCAGTCACAAAATTACAATTTCCAGCAGCCCCAGCAAAATCAGATCAATCAGCAACAATTTCAGCCATCAAACCAAAATTTTCAGCCCCCGTTTCAGCCTAATTCCCAACAATTTCAGCAACAATTCCAGCCATTTGAACCTCAATTCCAGCAACCTTATCAAGGGCAGCAAGGCTTTCAATCATTCCTAGCTTTCCAAGCTCCAAATCAACAAAATTTTCAGCCATCACAGCCCTTGAATCAGAATTTTCAGCCCTACAACCAAGGGTTTCAAGGTCAAAACTTTCAGCCCTCGCCACAGATTTTTTCCCAGCAAGGTTTCCAAGCATCTCAGGCATTTAATCAGCCCCAACAGCCAGGTTTTCAACAAAATCAGCTAGCTCAAAATTTTCAGCCTACTTCATCCTTTCAAAATCAATCAAGAAGCTATGCTAACCAAGGAGGCTATGGGAGTTCTAGTGGAGGAAATGTGCCCCAACAGAGGGTTGAAGAATTGTTTCAGCAAAATTTTCAACAACAACAACAACAACAAAACATGCAAGATAAATTGAATCAGATAAAAGCCCAAGGATCAGAACCATTATCTTCTCAACAGGACCATTCTAGACTTTTATTTTGTGATGATAATATTACTGATGGTCCTAATTTTTCTAATGTTGTTGTTGCAGATATTTCAGAAGAAGAATGCATAGGAGATGATTCCATAGGTGTAGGGGATTGCACTAAGCCCCAGGGACCACCACAAGATTCAGAAGATGAACCAGAAAGTGTAGGGACTTGCATGGTGGAAGCAAGCACCCAAGGATCACCAGTTGATTGTCCACCAGAGAGTGAGGCTGAAGAGGAGCATGAACTTGACCAGGAGGAGGACACAGATACATCTACTATTATAGAACCTTTAGGTATTCTCCAGCACGCTCAGGTAAGTATTTCTCCTCTTTGTTCAGAAAAATTCAAAAAGGTACCTAGTGCTGACTTTATTGATTCTGATGAGTCTCTTGATATATCTTCTGCTGGAAATAATTGTGAAAAATTCATTGAGGCACCTCAAATTGATTTTATTGGCTGTGATACATTGCTTGATTCATCCTTTGTAGAAAATAATTGTGAAATTTTTATTGAAGTGCCAAGGATTGATTTTATTATTTGTGATAAATTTCAGGATGCATTTTTTGTAGAAAATAACTATGAAAAATTTATTGAGACACCAAGCATTGATTTAATTGGACATGATGCAGATTTGGATTCATTTCATGCAGATACTGAACTTATATCATTTCTTTCTGACCCTGAACGCTTGAGAGAGGTATTACATGTTTTTGCAGGGTCCAGAAGACTTCAGGAGTGGGTGCTCCAACTGAACAGACTCCAGCCTCCTGGAAGGACTTCTGAAGGGCATCAAGAAGGAGGAGATGATCTGACTTTAATTAAAAGCACTTCATCCCTTGAATGGCTCTTGAACCTGAATCGCCTACGGCCACCAGAGCATTATTTTGTAAAGTTCAAGTGTGGGGGAGTCCTGATTCTCCCAGCCACCCAGACTCCTCCACTACCAAGATGGAGGCTACTTTTGGATCGACTCCGTCCACCAGAATAAAGGGGAGTTTGATTTTTCTTGTATTTTCTTTTATTTCATTTTTCATTTTCATACTTCCTAGAATTAGAATTTTCCTTTGAACTGAGTCTTTGTAAATAAATGCATGTTATTTCTTTTGTCACTTTTTCTTGCATGAGTAGAAATAAAAGTATCCCTCTAGGTTATCTCCATAGCATTTTAGAGTCTTTTGAAAATAAATTAAATTTGGTTGTTAAAACTTAGGGTTTGAGCTAATGGATGAAATCTTAGATGCTTGAGTACTACTTGCTTTAGATTCTTAATTGGTGTCTTGAGATGAATTATTTTTGACCTAGTGAGAATTAGTCTTATTTTTGTGACACACCTATGTCATTGTACTCTAGAACTTACTTAGGTTCTTTCAAAATCATAATTCAATGATTGGATCACATCTATAGAGGCTAATCCATTTGTTTTCCTTCCTTATCAATTTTAAGAAAAAAATCATGTTCATTCCATTTTTCTTTACTTATTTCTTACTCTTACCCTCACTTTTCATTAGACTTGTTGTTTGGATTGTTTCTTGATGTTATTTTGCCCGAGACGGACAAAGATTCAAGTGTGGGGGAGTGACTAGAGTTTGGAATTATTTTGGAGCAAGGAAACACTTCATTTGAGTTAAAAAAAAAAAATTCTGCATTTTTATGTGCCAAGTTGAGTTTGGTGTAAAAAATGAGCAAAAGAGATGGAGGCAATTAGAGATGGAGCTTCCTTATCATATTTTGAAGATTTAAGTGGCAAGCAATGGAAAAATCCATGCCATTTCAAAAGAAAATTCTGAGACAAAAATTGAGAAGAAGTGGTTAAGAGATTGAATCCAAAAGCAAGGAATTCAAAGAAGAAGAGATTGTTTCGGTATCACTTGATTTCAACGGGCATAGACACAGTTAGTATCCATCTAAATCTGAATTTTTGGGTGTTGAAAATCAGTGATGCAGTGCCAAATTAAGTGAAGTAGTTTTGAAGAAGAAATCTTCAATGAAAAGCAAAATGGCACACAAGCAAAAGCAAAGTTATGCCATATAGAAAAAATCAGTAAGCTGAATTGGCAGCTGAATTTGTAGCTGCTAGAGCTGTTCTTTGCCGAGATCAGCAACATCTTGAGTGAAGACTGATACAAGCTGAGAAAACAAGAGACAAGAGGAGAAATCAGATGGAATGGAGTCTTGGCACAGTTTTGTATCAATCCAAACTGAATTTTGTTTCCTTAAATCAGCAAATGCATTGCTGAATTTGACAGAACTTGCAGAATGGTCTTTCAACTGAATTCAACTTTTTGGGTGAGCTAGTTTTAAGTAAAGGCTGCTGGGATGTTCATCAGAACAGAAAAAAAAAAGAAAGGAAAATTGCAGTGCAGGAACTTTCAATGTGAATTTGAAAAGCTGACCAAAGGGCTGAAAAGAAAGCTGAAAAACTGCACTGATTGAAATCTGCCGAGAGCTGAATTCTGGAGCTGATGAATGAAGAATACAAACTGGAAAATCTGAAACTAAGCAAATTCTTGCCGGTGCAAAGAAGAATATAAGTGAAGCTGAAAGTTTTCCATACAATCAGCTGTGCAGAAATTGAAAGTTTGAGCAGAACTGAAACAAGCTGAGAGATTTGCAGCAGGATTTGTGCCAAAAAGAAAAGAAAAGAGTTGAACAAGAGCTGCTGAAATGACACAAGTTGAATTGATGCAGTTAATTCTGAATTGCAGCTGGACAAATCTGAGCTTAAGGAGAATCTGAGCAGGCATTTTCAGATCAGAAACAGAATTTAAAAGGCTGACAAAAGGCTGAAAGAAGCTGAATTAAAAGCTGAGAAAAATTTGAATTGAAGCAAGGGAGAATGGTAACCTGCCGAGCATTGACTTGGAGCTACTGAAGGGAGATACACTAATCTGCAAAGCTCTAATCTAGTAAAGGACAGTTATTGAAGCTTGATGGCAAAGGAATTCTGAACTGCAGCTGTGCTGAAGCTGAAACTGAACTGCCATTGAAGCTGAAAAATTGGAAATTCTGAGCTGATTGAAAACTGCTCAAAAGCTGAACTGCATTCCATTTGAAGAATCATTGTATCTGAAGTTGAAGGTGCACATTCAATTTCGGATAAAAGAAGAGCCACTTGATGCTAAATGTTGAAGAAATCAGAGAATGGAAGGTAGTGGTTTGGCTGAATTCGGTTTATGAGCTGATTTGAATTGAAATGTTGAGAGAAAACTGGAATTTGCCGAGTGCCAACATAGAGTTGCTGAAATGACATGAAAGCTGCATTATGACCCTGCTAGAAGATGAACTGCAGCTGTATAGTATTTAAGAGTGGAACAAGAGCATTGCAAGAAGAAAAAAGAAATTCTAAAATGTTTGTACCAAGTGACAAAATTGTGCCAAAGTTTCAAGTAGAGTTCATGTCTATGGAGTCTACACATGTGGAAATGCAAATCTGAAGTAGGTAATCCACTGCCGATTAAAACATGAAAAGAATCAGAGAATATGCTTGGAATTTCAGATCAAAACATAGGAACAGAAAATTTTTGTTGTTGCAATGAAGTGCCATGGCCGGAACTCAATTGGAAAGGCAGTGGCTGAAATTCTCTACTAAGATGGGATGCTAACTGTTTGAGAAATCAGAGCATTACTATAA
Source organism: Boesenbergia rotunda (assembly GCA_024364735.1). NCBI lineage: Eukaryota > Viridiplantae > Streptophyta > Magnoliopsida > Zingiberales > Zingiberaceae > Boesenbergia > Boesenbergia rotunda. Next base: position 354,841 of record JAGFNQ010002120.1, read on the forward strand.
GTCTGCTGTGGAACGGGAATCTGAAGCTTGAAGGCAAAATTTTGTACTAAAAATTCAATTGACAAGCAATGAGAAAAGCTGGGCCAAAGTTTTAAAATGGAGTGCAATAGCAGAATTGCATCTATATATTGGCTGTAATTTCAGAAATACTTTGAGAGAACTGGGATGCAGTTGTGTAGAACCGAAGTAGGCAAAGTTTGCTGAGAGGAGTGCAGTGGGAATCCAAAAACAGTTGGATCAAAAATTTGGCACACAAAGGTGAAGTTGGCACATTGAGATTAGTAGAGGTTTCTTCATCCAGTTTAAGGGCATTACTCAAGACTGACTTCACCACACTTCTTATTTCATTACAAGGACTGCAAGAGGGGCAAAGCACATGGAAACATTTTTGAGCACTCAAGTCTTCCACTTTTCACATTTTTCCATTTCCTTGATTTTTATTCCACTTCTTACCATTTCCTATGTTTTTCAATTGTTTTTGTAGATGTTGATCCTAATCATGATTAATGGTGGAGATTAGATAATAAGCAAGTCTATGGTAGTGCATGAAACATGTGTGTGAGAGTGAGCTCCATTTCCATCATCAACTTAGAACTTAAGGAGAGAGCCACAAAAATTTTCCTTGAAAGGCTAGTGATTTAAATTCATCTCAATGACTCCTGATAGATGAAAAGGCTAAGTTGTTGATTTAAGGACAAGAGACTAATCCATAGAGCTTAGATTTATGAGAATTGACAACCTTAGGTAATTTCTTTTCATTTGCTTCTAATTATGCTTAAGAAAGCCTAGGGGATACATATTTAGTTGTTTCGCGAGACGCTCAAGGTTAAGTGTGGGGGAATTGATAAGCACCATTTTATTGATTATTTTAATTGCTAAAATCCATGTTTGACCCATGTTTTTATTGCTTAATTATGATTTTACCCTAGGTTTTGGAACTTGATCTTATTTTGGACTTAATTGCAAAATTACACAATTTTTGGATTATTTGGCCACTAATTTTCTGATATATTTTTGTAGGCATGAAAGGATCCTGGACCTAGGGCATACTGGGTCAAACTTGAGTCGGAAGTGGAACCAGATCGAATTATCATGTTTTGGATTAATCCGGGCCGTCCGATTCAAGAGCGGCTAGATCTGAGCCATCCGGGACGATCTGAAGCAATCCGAGCTAGGGTTAGGGTTGATCAAGCTCTATGATCAAGATCTGAAGGTTTCATCCCAATCAGAGCTAAATCAACCGTTGAATCAAGCAAGGAGGGCTCTAGAGCGTCCAATCACAGATAGAGTTGATCTGGACCATCCGTTGCACATCTGGAGGATCCGAGCTACCACAAGGAAGATCCTGACCCCAGATCATCATCATAAAAGTTTGGCTCAAATCAGATCAAGATCAGCCGTTGGATCTCCTCCAATCAATCTGAGCCGTCCAAAGTTAATTACTTAAGGAAAAATTTCCCACAGCGCACAGTCGTCGCGTCCTCGCCGCAACCAGTTTCTTCTTCGTTTGTTTCTTCGTTTCTTCAATAGAGTTCTTCATCCAAGGGGCGCGACCACCTCCATCCTTCATCAGATCAAAGTCGAGGTCATTAGGGAGAGTAGTTTGTGGAGTTTTCAGCTTGGAATTGGGTAAGAACAGGGCTGTTGAGAGGTTTCCGCAGCCTTGTATTTGATAGCTTCAAATTCAGTTCTGTCAAGTTCTCATCAATCCAAGCTATTCAGAGGGGTTCCCTGAAGTGTTTGGATTATTCCCGCACCTTCGTTTCAATCAGACACTGCTGAGTTGAAGAATTCGAATGGGTTTTCCTTCTTGTACAGATTTGAGCTCGATTCGACCGCAGATTCAGTTCCTTAGTGAATTGCTGAGCTTACGGGTTCGAGGCCAGCTCTTGATTGACAACCAAGAAGACCTTGAGCTAATGGAGTGATTGGGGTTTAGATTTCTTATTGCATTTTTGAGTTGTAGCTGTAATTTCAATTTCTGCCATAGTTTCATTTCTGAATTTGTTCCAGCTACTGTAATTTCGTTGTATGGATCGTTTCTTTCTCAATTGGAGGCTCATCCTTGAGTGACAGCAAGGATTCGAAGCTGAGATGAGAGATTGAGACTTAGAATTAGCTAATTTCATTGTATTAGCTGTAATATTGATTCTGAATTCTGTTTTGATTTCTGCTTTTCACATCAGCCACCTAGTTTCAGTTTCTGAATTCATTTTCTGCCTTTAATCAGTGTTTAAATTTTGCAAGGAGTTAGCTAGGAAGTTAGTTAGTGAACAAGTGTTTTTAATTCTAGTTTACTAGATGTTTAATTGTTGCGTATCAAATTGTATTTATTGCGTGCCATTTTATTTCTGCCAAAACCCAATTCTGTTCTGAAATTTCCAGCTGCTGTTTGGAGAATTCTTACTAGGTAAACACTAGACATTTTAGCTTAGTTTGTCTGGCATTACAATCAGTGCAATCAATATAAGTTGTTTGTGTTTTGCGCCACACCTTGTGCTGAATTTCTGTACAGCAAGTCTGATTCCTGCGTATCAATACTTCTGATTTTTGCAACCTCCTTTGCATTTGATTTCTGTCTAGATTGATGCTATGAAGTAGAGAAAACAATTAGTGTGATAATGCATTGGATCTAAGTTGTTTGGCATCTAGATTTCTACCTGAAGTTTCATTCAGTTTGCCATTGTAGCAGTTTCTGAAATCAATCCCAGATTTCATGCATATCAGTCTTGTGTTCTTGAGTGAATCTGAGCTGTCTCTGAATTTTATCTGGACATTAGATTAGAATGCTTGATTTTAGTGGCTTGATTAAACTCTGAATCCAATTTGTTGTTTCTTGGCATTAGTTCTTGAAGCTTTGCCTTCCATTTCTGAATTTTTGCACACATACATTCGGATCCTGTTTTCTGCAATTCTTTTCTGCGTTTCTGATCTTTGTCTTCTGTCAATGGTGTCTGAAATCGCTAGTTCCATCTCTATCATGTAGCTAGCATCAAGTTTTTACAGTCTTTGCACAGTATTTTACTTAAGCCTCATAATTTGAGCTGAACCGAACAAGTTATCACGGAATTTGCAGTTTACCATCTCTGCACTCAAGTATTTCTGCATACCACCTCTGGATTAAACGTTTTTGAGTTGTTTGTTAGCTTCGATTCTGTAATTCTGATTCATTATTTCTGAAGCTAGTTCAAGTATTGGATTTCAGTGCTAGGTTGACTATTCATCCAATGTGTGCAGCATTCTATTACTGAAAAATTGCATTTCATTTCTGCATTCCTACAATTCATTTCTGCATGGTTCCACTTCCTGAATTGATAAGTTCTGAATTGGTCAGCAACATTACGAAGCTGTCAACTACAATTCCAGCTAAGTTTCAGCATTGAATCATCTTAAGATTGAACATACCATGAAGAGTCTTTGTGTACTTGAACTCAGCTGCATTTTGTATGCGGATGTGCTGGAATTGTTATCTCTATGCTGTAATTAAGTCAGTCCTAAATTCCTGCTGAAATTTTGGTTGTTTCTGATTTTACTGTGCTATTCATGCGTATCAAATTGTAGATCTACCCTTGTATCAAGCAACCAATCAAAATTGCACTTTGTTTGAGTTTTCGGCACATGAGTTCCCTTCATTTGGTATTAAGTTGTTTTGATTTAATTACTTCCATTTTGGTATCAAGTGAAGTTTCGGTTTTAGGTGGAAATTCCTGAAGTTAAAAGCAATTCATACCTTGCTTTTGCAATTGAGTTCAGATTTGCTCTCCCAAGGTGGTTAAGTTGTATTGGTTGATTAAGTCTCCCAAAGGAAGTTCATTAGTTGCCCTTTAATTGTTTAGTTCATTGGGTTAAGTTTCTTCTCGTTCATTTATGATTTCATTGCCGATTGCAAACCAAAACCTAATTGTTATTTGAAACCCATAATTCACAAACGACACCTAAATACAAGCGCGAATCAAACAAACCTTCAACTAGTCCCTGAGAAAAATACGACCTGTGGCCCCTATATTACATTTTCAGATTTTGATTGTAAAAGGGTTTCCAGTTATTCATTTATAAATTCTAAATTTGAGGCCCACATTCGTGACACATAGTTTGGGCTCGTCAAGCGTCCCTTGGAAGCTCCGCCTCTATTCGCGTCCACGCCGAGTTCTCTTCGGGATGTCTTCGCAAAGTCACGAGTTTTGTGCCGACGAGAACTACTAGATTCTCTATAGGCACAACAAGAAAGATCAAGAGAGGAAAGGGAAACTAACCACCAAGAAAATGGAATCGAATTCCGGGAAGAGAGGAGTCGCTATCCGCTTCTTCTTCTTCTTGTTTCGTTTCTCCTTCTTCTTGAAGCACACGGCAACCTTGCTTGGTGTTGATAGGGTGCGCTGGCCCTAGCAAGGAAGGTGGGAGCCGACCCTAATTCTCCAAGAAGGGCGCCGGCCCTAAGGGAAAGGAGAGGGAGAAGAGAATAAGAGAGAGGGAGAGAGGAAGTTACTAATCTCCATTAGTAATTCGTAATAAGGGCTTGCCTTTGGTTCCTTTATATAGTAGCAACTCCTTTGCTAAGTCTCCCTCTTAACGGAATTAACAGAATTAGTTATAAGAAATTTATCTTATTAATTATTCCGTTTAAGCCGAGTCTTATTATAACTAATTTATAATAAAACAAATTCTTCTTCTCTTTAAATTATGGAATAAATTTTATAAGGAATTTATAAACTTTCTTATTATGGAAAAATCAATTCATAATTGATTTTATAAAATTAAAATAAACCAATTCATGGATTATTTTAACTTCCATAAAAGAATAAATTTCTACAAATTTATTTATATAAATTTCTTTATACAAATTTATTTATCCATAATTTATAAAATAAATCGCACTAGATTTATTTTATTAATTAAACCAATTAAATTGGTTTTTCTCCCTTTTAATGGCCGGCCAACCAAGGAGGGTTGGCACCCTCTTTGGCCGGCCCAAACTAACTTAAACTCGAACTAAATAACAACATTAAACTCGAACTAAATAACTTAAATAACTTAAACTCGAACTAAATAAAATTTTACCCAAACTAAAACAATCAAAATTTAACAACATTAAATATGTCAAAGTGGGTTGGCATATTCGCGAGTTCACACGACATGTATCAAATCGGGAATTTGATACATTTTTAGAAACTTAATTAAAATGTATGTTGACTTGTTTGACTCATGCATAATTGTCATGTCATGCATCTGCTATTTTCCTTAATATATGTCATGTCATTCACGTTTAATTTTATGCATAAATTAGAATGATTATAGGAAAAAGAATAATTGAAACTTGATCAACCTAGTATTAGGTGGAGGTGAGATGATAGTACGTTAGGGAAGCCTTCTGGTGGAACTAGCTGAAGTTACCTATCCAAAACCTAAGCTAGTTAGACCAAAATCTCTCAAGAAGTAACTTGAAGATGAATTTTCTATAAAAGGCTTTGTCAAGGAAAAGGTTGATGATCTAATAAGGCTACAGCCAAAGAAGGCCCAGTGCCTCGCCAAGACCTGGAAGCCAATTACTGAAAATCAAATTCACTTTACTGTTGTCAGATTTGAATCTAACACAGTTTCAATTAAATCTTAGATTTAATAATAAATTAAGGAAAATAATTCAAGCATCTCACAATACACCTATAAGGCAACCATGCTTGTTGTATTGATACATCTAAAATGGGTGAGATGTTAAGGACTAATTAATTGAAAAATATTTTTCAAAATTATTTTTCAAAATGGTTAGAATATTTTTCTAAAAATATATTTTCAAAATAGTGCTTCAACATAATAATGTTTGTATGGAATTCATGTTTGTCTGATTGATTATATGTTATATGTTTTCAAAATTATATCCTTTTAAAAAATTGTTTGACTCACACAATTAAACACAAGCCTCTTAGGACAATACTAAAGTTCCTTAAGGTACTTAGATAGAGTCAAACGGTGTCGGGTACAGGGGGAGTGGTTTTTTTTTAAATTGTCCTTGAAAAACCACTATTTTTTAAAATGATTTTCGAAAACTGTGCTTTAAATACTATTATGTACGTTTTTCGAAAACTATGTCTGGTAAATTACCTTCATTTCAAAATATGCTTCGAAATTTCAAAATACATTCTAAAATTGTGCTATGTCTTGTTTGATTTTGATAAACCCTAAAGACACAGAGGAATGTCCACTTCATGATCTACAAGGACTCCTAAGATGTGTCAGATTTAGGGGGAGTCTGAGTCAAACTTTTGAAAAGTTTTTTTAATTATTTGTTTTGAAATTATTAAATAATTCCTTTGATCTGAACTAAACCCTAAAGACCTAGAGGAAGAGTACTTGTGGTCAACAAGCTTCCTAGGACTAGGACAAGTTTAGGAGGAGGTCAAATTAAGAGAATTATTAAATATTTCAAGGTGATATGTTTTCATGCACGGTATTTTCAAATCATTCTAAAAACATAAGTAATTGCCTTTCAAATACTATATTATTTTCAAAAATTTATCTTGTTTTAATCAATGTGAAATAATATTTTTCTTGAGTTTGAAAAATTTTCCAGGATACTTAGGAAAATGTCCTTGTAGCTAACAAGGTTTCCTAGGATTGTGTCAGACTGGAAGATAGACCAAGTCAAGTAAAATATTGTGTTTTAAAAATAAATATTTCTCAAAAGTACTTGAAATTTTTAAAAATGTACTTGCACATATTTTCAAAACACTATCATTTTGTGGCTTATCAAAATTATATTTTAGTACTTACTTGAATTTGGAGAATTTTCCAGGACACTTAGGAAAATATCTTTGTAGTCAACAAGGTTTCCTAGGATTGTGTCAGACTGGAAAAGAAACCAAATCAAGTAAAATATTATGTTTTAAAAATAATATTTTTCAAAAAGTACTTATACTTCTCAAAAATTCATAATATTTTTCAAAGTACTTATATTTTTCAAATTCATAATATTTTTCAAAGTACTTATATTTTTTCAAATTCATAATATTTTTCAAAAGTACTTATATTTTTCAAAGCTCAAATCTTGTTCAAAAGTACTTGCAGTGTTTTCAAAAACTCAATATATCTCAAAAGTACTTGCATTCTTGAAAAATCTTTTCTAAAATTTTTCTAAGGGAAATTTTTTTTAGATCAAATATTTTCTTACAAGTACAAAATATTTTTCAGAATTGCACAATACTCTTCAAAATAGACTTATTCTAGAAATTTAAGTACTTAGTATTACTATGCTTTCAAAAATTTATACTAAGTGTTTGTCAAAAGAACAAAATATTTCCATTGTTGGTACAAGTATTTTTGGTTTTTTTTTATGTATGACAAAGGGGGAGAGATACGCCTTAAGTTAGAAAATATTTTTCGCCCAAAGATCAAAATGTAGTTTCAAAACTTATATCATGTTTTATTTTTTATCCCAAGAGAGATAGTAAGTTAGCCCTTTCAACCAATCTAACTTAAGATATTGTCAAACATCAAAAAGGGGGAGATTGTTGGTGCAAGTTGCATCAGTGATTCCTCCTCTAAGTGTTTTAATGTTTGACAATATACTTAAGTCAGTGATACATTGAACAAAGAAAGGGGAGTTAAGAGAGGAGTAACCAAAGTGGAAGAAAAGTCCTAGTTAACCTAGGCACTAAGACCTGGTGAGTGAAGCTGGGCACTAAGACCTGGTGAGTGAAGCTGGGCACTAAGTCCTGGCAAAGGGCTAGGCACTGAAGACCTGACCAGAAGTTGGGCACGAAGTCCTGGTCGAGGACTGGGCAAGAAGACCTGGCCGAGGGTTAGGCACGAAGACCTGGTTCGAGGAATTGGGCACGAAGACCTGATCGAGGGTTGGGCACCGAAGTCCTAGACTTAGGGTTTGAGTACGAAGTCTTGGTCCGAGGGACTGAGCAACTTAGCTGAGCGATGATTAAGGATAGAAGTAGAGACGGGTCGGGGTTCGGACGTCTCGAGATCCGAGAGTGTCGGACGCTAAGTAAAAGTCCACCCGAAGGACTGGGTGGCAACCGGCTCCTGAAAGGAGTAGGTGAAAGGCGTGTTCTCGGGGGTGGGAACTTGCGTCGGCTCTACCTAGGGTTTCATGGAAATTCGAAGTCAGAACCAAGTCCTTAAGGCTAATATTGTGTGTATATTTGCTTTGTATTTATGTATCTTGCAGGTACCAAGAATCGAAGACAAAGCAAGCAAAAGGCTGGAAACCATCCAAGCCAGGCGCCCCCATCAATAGGGGCGCCCAGACCAAAGAACAAAAAAACCAACTCTGCTGGAAACCTTGAAGCCAGGCACCCAACATGATCCAGGTGCCCAGGTCAAAGAAGGAAAGTTGCAGTTTCGTGAAGAAGCAGAATAGGCTTCCATTCAGGCGCCCGGGATGATACAGGCGCCCAAGTTGAAAGCTGTATTTGCTATTTCGAGTTCGAAACAGAGATAAACTTTCATTCAGGTGGTCGGGAGGTCTAGGGTGGCCTGGTCAGAGATTTTATCAGCCGCGACGAGTTCGGCACGGGGATAAAGTTTGACCAAGTCTATAGGGGTGCCCCCATCGTCACAGGCACCCGAATGAAGCCTATAAAAGGGGCTTCGACCCCTCAGCTTCAGACACAACTTCCAAGAGTGATTCTGATCATTCTGATTGATGACAAAGCGCTAAAGATGAGGTTCTGCGACCGGGAGGCTCCAGGAGGAAGTGCGCGGCACTTCGGAGGTCCAGTTCGGCCGAGGCTTCGACCTTAATTGTTTGGTTTGCTTTTAATTATTCCGCACTTAAATTCATATCTTTTTCATTGAAATTATCAACTATAAGATGGGTTTTCTCCTTCTTCGGAAATTTCGGAAAGGAGACCAATAGTGGACTCACCCCGAGTACATAGGCCTTGGACGTACTGAACCATGGGGTCGAGAACCAAGTAAATAAATCACGCGTGTCTGTTATGTTGTTATTTCTTTTTCTGTTTTAATTTTCCGCTGCACTAACGCTCTGAATCTAGAAAGATTGATAGTTTTACGAAGTTTCCGCGACAAGTTTTCGGTCGATATTCACCCCCCCCTCTATCAACGGCACCAGTCCTACACAAATATGTACTCTTTGAGGACTGTCCCGAAAGGCCTAGCGAGAACTCTAGTTAAGAGCAGATGGAGCGCTTTAAGAAGTGAGTCAAGGCAGATGAGATGACGCGGTGCTACATTCTGGCATCTATGTCGAATGATTTGCAATATCAGCATCAGGCCATGTCCACTGCTTATGCAATGATGCTAAACCTTAAGGAGCTCTTCGGGCACCAGAGTCGGGCTGCTAGGCAGGTTGTGATGAAGAACCTGATGACGACTACTATGGTCGAAGGGACACCCGTTAGGGATCATATTCTGAAAACGATGGCTCACCTCAATGTGATTGAGGTACTGGGAGCATAAATCGACAGGGAAACCCAGGTTGATATTATACTCCAGTCTCTGCCTAGGAGTTTTGAGCAGTTTTGGCTCAACTATAACATGAACAAGCATGAGTATACGTTGGGGGAATTGCTAGGAGAACTCCAGGCGGTAAAGGGGATGTTTCGTCAGAGTTCACAGGCCTTAGTGACTCAAAGGGTTTCTACTTCTATGTCGAAAGGCAGGAAGAAGAAGAAACAAGGAGGGTTCAAGAAGATAGCAACATCGCAGGGACCTCTGACTGGCGTGAAAAAGCCGAAAGATAAGTGCTTCACATGTAAGCAAACTAGACACTAGAAGGTGGATTGTCCCCGTCATCAAGACAAAGGTATTTCCTCGTGCTTAGTCGTTGAAACATGTTTAGGGGTGTTATCTACCAATACTTGGTGCATAGATACGGGAGCCACTGATCATGTCTGCAATACTCTACAGGGGTTCTAGGAAACCCGACGACTGGCTAATGGAGAAATCGTGGTCTACATGGGCAATGTTACGGAGGTGGCAGCAGTTGTAGTGGGAGTTTTTTATTTGTCTTTTGAGAGAAATAATTTATTAGTTCTGAGATATTGCCTATATGTACCCTCATGTAGAAAGAATTTAATTTCAGTTTCTAAGTTAATAAAAGACGGATATTCTATTGCTTTTAATAACAGAGTTGTTATAAAGAGAAATAGAGAGATTATCTGTTCGGGTACTATGGTTAGCAATCTGTAGACTCTAGAACCAAAGACTCCTACGATGCAAATAGAAGTGAATAGCTCGTCATCTAACCTAAGTAAGAGAAAGGAGCCTTCTAAGATGAATCAGACGTATCTTTGGCACCTTAGGCTTGGTCATATTAACCTTAGTAGGATTCAGAAGTTGATAGCCGATGGGCCCTTAGGTTCATTGGTGGTGGAAGACTTCCCAACCTGTGAGTCTTGCTTGGAAGGTAAGATGACCAAGAAGCCTTTCAAGGCTAAGGCGTATAGGGCTAAAGATGCGCTAGAACTGATTCATTCTAATTTGTGTGGCCCTATGTCAATCCAGGCTAGAGGTGGCTTTGAATATTTCGTCACTTTCATTGACGATTATTCAAGGTACGGATACATTTACCTGATGCGCCACAAGTCTGAATGCTTTGATAAGTTCAGAGAGTTCAAGGCTGATGTGGAGAAACATCGGGGTAAAAGTATCAAGACACTACGATCTGATCGTGGTGGTGAGTACCTCTTTGGAGAGTTTAGGACCTACCTATCAGAGGCTGGGATTCAGTCCCAGCTAACTGCACCCGGTACGCCCCAACAGAACAGGGTGGCAAAAAGAAGAAATAGGACTCTTATGGAAATGGTTAGGTCAATGATGAGCTATTCTGACTTACCTGATTCGTTCTGGGGATATGCTCTGGAAACGGCAGCGTATATACTGAACTTGGTTCCATCTAAGTTAGTCCCTTCTACTCCCACAGAACTGTGGACTGGGCGCAAGCCTAGTCTAGGACATGTTCGGATTTGGGGTAGTCCAGCACATGTGCTGAAGGGAGATACTGATAAGTTGGAATCTCGTAAGGAAGTACGTCTGCTCGTAGGCTATCCTAGGGGAACGAAAGGTGGTCTGTTCTATAGTCCAAAGGATCAGAAGGTAATCATTAGCATGAATGCAAGATTCTTAGAAGAAGACTATGTGATGAACCACAAGCCCAAGAGTAGACTAGTGCTTGAAGAATTACGAGGGGACGTTCCGACCTTAGGACCAATTGTACAAGAGGGTACACCACAAGTGACTGCACCGCGTGTCTCAGAAGATACACAAGTAGTACCTCGTCATAGTGGGAGGGTTGTGAGACAGCCTAAGAGGTTCATGTTTTTGTGAGGGTCTTCGGACTTGGTCTCTAGTAAACATGATCCGAATCCCTGAACCTATGACGAGGCCCTCCAAGATAAGGATGCAGATTCTTGACAAAGGGCAATGAGCTCTAAGATAGAATCTATGGATTCTAATCATGTCTGGGAGCTTTTAGAACCACCTGCTGGTGTAAAAGTCAATGGATGAAAGTCGATCTACAAAAGAAAGAGAGGATCAGACGGGAAGGTTGAGACCTTCAAAGCTAGGCTTGTTGCGAAAGGGTACACTCAGAAAGAGGGTATCAATTATGAGGAGACCTTTTCGCCGGTAGCTATGCTTAAGTCTATCCGGATTCTCTTGTCTATTGCTGCTCATATGGACTATGAGGTATGGTAGATGGACATCAAGACAACTTTCCTTAACGAAAAGTCTTGAGGAGACCATCTACATGAAGCAGTCAGAAGGGTTCATTGTAAGGGCAAAGAGCATCTAGTATGCAAGCTTAATCGATCCATCTATGGATTGAACCAAGCTTCGCGATCTTGGAACATCCGCTTTGATGAGGTAATACAGTCATACGAATTTATTCAAAGCCCGGATGAATCAAGTATATATAAGAGATGTGACGGAAACGTAGTGGTGTTTCTTGTACTTTACGTAGATGACATTTTATTAATTGGCAATAATGCCAAAGTGTTATCAGACGTAAGGGTTTGGCTGTCAAAATAGTTTGATATGAAGGACTTAGGAGAAGCGGGACACATCCTTGGGATCAAGGTCATAAGGGATCGCCAGAAAAGGATGTTGTGCTTATCCCAAGCTTCATATGTTGACACTATCCTGTCTCATTTTAGCATGGAAAACTCCAAGAAGGGTTTCTTACCCTTCAGGCATGGAGTTCCTCTATCCGAGGAGATGTGTCCGAAAACATCAAAGGAGATAGAGGAAATGAAGGCGGCTCCTTATGCCTCGGTAGTAGGAAGCCTCATGTATGCCATGTTATGTACGAGACCAGATATCTGTTTTACCGTGGGCATGGTTAGCAGATATCAGAGTAACCCTGGACAGAGACATTGGACTGTGGTAAAGCGTATATTGAAATACCTGAGACAGACTAGGGATTATATGCTGGTTTACCGGGCAAACCAATTAGTCCCTGTGGGTTACACGGACTCAGATTTCCAGTCAACAGGGACAAGAGTAAGTTTAACTCAGGGTTTGTGCTTACTTTAGGAGGTGGAGCCATAATTTGGAGGAGTGTCAAGTAGAAATGTGTGGCGGACTCTACCATGGAAGCTAAATATGTGGCGGCCTCAGAGGCAGCCAAGGAAGCTGTATGGCTCAGGAACTTCATCATGGACTTGGATGTGATTCCTGGTTTGCCCAGATCTATCACAATCTTTTGTGATAACAGTGGTGCAATTGCAAACTCGAAGGAATCACGAGCCCATAAGACGAGTAAACACATAGAGCACAAGTACCACCTGATACGAGAAATCGTAAAGCGAGAAGAAGTGGCTGTCGCCAAGATTGCATCAGAGGAAAACATGGTGGATCCTTTCACTAAAGCTCTTTCAGCTAGAGCTTTTGATCGACATGTGGAGGATATGGGAGTCAGATGTATGGAAGTGAGAGAACAGCAAAGTCTTTGAGTATAAGTGGGAGATTGTAAGATATGTATACTGAAAGACTAACCTCTTTTATATATATGATCATCTTTATTTTGAAAAGAGAATCATAACAACACTAGGTGCTTGTTTATATTAGTACATGCATAAAAGTCCTTTACTACGCATTGTAGATAACATGGTGTATGGTGTTACACGGAAGATCATGTTATCAGTCCCTTGCCTAGTATAAGTAGAGGCTCACAGCCGAGATGGAATTGGACAAACCATCGGGATGGTTGTAGTGTAATTAGGTGTGGTTGGTCTTGACCATAGAATTACACTAGTGTGCTTTGAGTACATTGAGCAGGATCAAAACCAGAGGTTATCCAATTTGTACTGGCTTGATAATTGGATAGGACCTCAGATTTTATTATGGAGTACGATCCCTAAATCCCGATATAATAACGGGCACATATTATTAATTATTATTTCTTTGATTTACCAATGGACGAGATCTATTCCGTTAGATCGATAGGCCCGGTAAGTTAGGAGATAATATTGATAATATGGTGAGTTGTTGATTATTGACGGAATCCGTGCCCTGGTGAATCGGGATGATGATGCCCCCTTGATGAGCTCAAAAGGTTCATCATGTTAAACCCTGCAAGTGGATTTGATCCGACATGATGATAAGGTCGAATGGTACTAATCAAGGATCCAGAAGTTAATTAATTTAAATTATCAGTAATTTAAATTAATTAACGGGCATTCGATATCTTAAACACGGGGGGATGGATGACTCATAATATGTGGAGCCCATATGAAAATATGGGGGTTGCTGAGGAAGTTCAATTAAGATCCTTTAGTGGAATGGATCTTAATTAATGGATCGAGTTTAGATCCATTAGCGGGCCAAGATCCAACTCCTCCTCTTGGTCCCTACCTTAGCCCTATATATACCCCATGGGATCAAGAAACCAAGGCTAATTAATCCAATTAATCATCAAACCTAGGCTTCTCTCTCTCTCTCGTCCTCTCTCCTAGGTCACGGCGGCAAAGGGAGAAGCCCTTCTTCCTCTTTGTTTTCTTCATCCTTCCTCAAGCTCTCAATGGTCGGTCATCACTAGACAAAGGGAGGCTTCTTTCCTCCCTTTTGTGGTGCTCGGTGAGGGAAGAGAGGGAGGCGGTGGCTGGAGCAAGGAGGGAGGGAGGCGCAAGGTTTGTGGTGTGAGGTGGAGGTTTTGGCTGACGGTTTGGGTGAAGGAGAAGTTTGTTTCTCCTCTTCTTCTCCATCTTCATCTTCCACTCGAGGACTCCTTGGTGGCCGGCGTGCTTGGGAGGCACAAGGTGGTCAGCGGCACAAGGGTAAGGGAGTGGAAGTTGGGCCGGCACAACTCCTATTGTTGGAGTTAGGGTTTCGGTTTGGAGAAGAAGTTGGTGGATTGGTTGGTCGCCTTGGTGATCTCGGTTCCCGGTAGATCGTCAACCAAACGACGTTCGGGAAGGGAGGGACATAAGGTAGAAGGCCGCGAGGTAATCGGGAAGGTATAATCTCTTCCCAAGCTCTTTATGTTTTGTTGTGCCTTGTTTATTTGCCTCGTCATTTCATGTATGTTAGTTAATTGTTTTGATTGTTTGTCATGGTTAATAATTAACTAACTGGACCCCGACCGTAAACACAAGAACCGGTGATCCACTCGTAACCTTTTCCACGGTTGAACGGTTAAGCAAATTACAAGGCTTGATCTTTGTGATTGGCCGAGTTGTAATTTGGATCGTTCGATACGACGTCTAGATGGTCGTTGGGAGACGGGTCACCATTCGGATTAAATTTTTTAATCCATAGACATGGAGAGGTCTCTCAAGGACGACCAAGTCTTCGCTAGGGAAACCCGCCAAGCCATACCCAACAAGGTCGAGGTCAGACATCTTGAGACCAAGGAGTCTCAGAGGCCGAGCACGAAGTCTTGGTCCGGGGGACCGAGCAAAAGACTTAGCCGAGTAGGGATCACGGAGAGAAATAGAGATGGGTCGAGGGCAGACGTCTTGAGATCTGGGTTCTCGGAGCCTGAGCAAAAGTCCAACCAAGGTCTCAGTTGGCAAAAGATAATCTCTCCATGGTGGAGTAGGTGAGGACGCGTTCCCCATGAAAGGGAACAGTAGGTGTCAGTTTGACCTAGGATTTCGATTGAAATCCAAAGTCAGAACCAATCAATTAAGGCTTAAAGATTATTTGTTTTGTTGTGTATTTTGTTGTCTTGCAGGTACATGGAGTCAGAGGCAAGATAGGAGAGCAAAACACAAAAACCTGGGAAAAGATCTTCTTGGGCGCCTGAATGGAATCAGGTGCCCTATATCGGTCAGGCACCCAACATCCCAGACGCCTGATTCATCCCAGGCACCAGGGATGCAGTGTTTATCCCTGCATCGATTTAGCTACTACGGATCAATTTTTGACTAGCATATGAGGGGCCCCAAGCTTATCAGGCGCCCAAGATACTAATATAAAAAGGGGTTCGACCCCTCACTTCAAGATATCAATTTCCACATCCGTTTATTCATTCTGTGTGAAGCAAAAAGCGCTAAGTCGAAGCTACGACCAAGGAGGCTCCAGGAGGAAGTGCCTTGCACTTCGGACTTCCGGATTGGCTGGATCTTCATTTTCCGTTGGTGTGCTTTTTCGTTTACAAGTTGTACTTAACTTTATTCTTTTGTACTTGTAAATGTAAACTATAAGACGGGATTTTTCTATCTCCGGAAATTCTGGAAAGGACACCAATAGTGGACTCACGCCGAGTACATAGACCTTGGACGTACTGACCCTGGGGGGTTGGGAACCAAGTAAATAAATACCACGTGTCTGCTGTCTTTTTGTTTATTTTATATTCCGCTGTGTACTAACACTTTGATAGAAAGACGATCGAACGACAAAGTTCCGATGAAAGTTCGAGTCGATATTCACCCCCATCTATCGACCGGCACCGATCCCACAATTGGTATTAGAGCAGGTGGCTCTGATCGGACTAACCGCCGAAGGAGCAAAGAAGGCTAGAAATTGAGGGGGAGCCAAGGGTGAATACAGGTAAATTTTAATTATGTCAATTTTTAAATTTTATAAAATATATTTTAAGTGCATGGAGAGAGGACACTATAAAAACCAGTGTTCTACTCGTAAGATTCGTACTTCACCACTGGCGGCAACGAAGGAATCGACGCCAGGAGTCCGGAGGGACAAGAGTCATATCTGGTGTTTCAAGTGTCAAAAGCAGGGGCACTACAAGAACCAGTGCCCAGACTGAAAAATGGCTTGATTCTCAATGCCAAGAAATGTGACTATGGTAAAGGAGGTAAAAAAAGGTTAAATTTTGTAATAATATTTTTCCAATTCCTGCACAGTTACACAATTCTTCTATTAAGTTAGATTATTTACATAGTAAATTAAATGTATTGCATGACAAATTAACTAGTAATGGATCCAACATTGACAATATTAACATATCAAATATTAATTCCTTAATCCTTACTATTAATGCTAAAATCTTTGAGATTAATTCTAATACATCAATTAATAATCTTTCTGATAATTCTGATAACTCTATGAATAGTGATGAATTTCAATTAATAATCTTTCTGATAATTCTAAGGATAACAATGAAATGTTGGTTAATATTATTATTGACAATTCTAATATTTCTGAAGATAATATTGATGATAATACTCAACCTATTTCTGAAAATAATGGTGATGATAATAGTCAACCCTTAATTAATAATTCTACTATTTTTGAATATAATGCTACAACCTTAATTAATAATCTTGAAAATTATTCTACCTATTGTGAAGATAATGATACAATTTTAATTAATAATTCTGAATATAACTCTGAAGATGAAGATGAAGATGAAGATAAAGATGAAGATAAATTTGTTAAAATTAAAGTTATATTTAATAAGGCGTACAAAAATTCAAATAAAGCAGAAGTATTAAATAAACAAAACTTAAATACAAAAGAAATAATAGATGAATCAGAGATTTTTTAATTAATGAAAATGATGTAACTAGACCCAAAATTAATCACAAATTTAATAACCTAAGTTAATTCTTAAGGCATTTGGCTCACCTCACTACCCCTCCTTAAGGCATTTGGCTCACCTCTATTGTAAATGTATTGTCACATTTACATCTTGCACCACCCATCCTTCACGATGAATTAGAACATAGTTGAGAGGTTGGTGAAAAATCTGGTTCTTAATTACTGGATGAAGGGCTTTTCATCCGACAGGGTAAAATCGGTGGCATTTCCTATACCTATCAATTAAGCTTCCTCCACCTAGATATATTTATATGCTCACTCCAATAACTTCTGATAGTTAATTGGGGGCTTCTTTACTAATGACCTATAGAAGTCCCTATCTAGCAGGCTTTGGTAAAAGACATTAATTAGTAATTTTGAGGGAGTAAAAGTGACTTCCTAGACAACTTAATTAAATCTTTGTAGATATTCTCAGAGGGTCTCACGATCCCTTGTTTCATGTTGAACAAGTTGAAGAGTGTCTTTTGATATTTCTTGCAGTTAGAGAATTGATGCAGGAATGTTGGCATTAAAATCAGCAAAGGAAAAAAATGGAGTTGGGGAGCCTGCTGAATTGTTGCTGAGTAGATACCAAGAAAGTTGTCAGGAAGACCCAACATTTAACACCATAAGGGTATTGGTGCAGCATTGAAGGGTTCTCAAAGTGACACAATGTAACGCCCGTCTTTTTCCCACACCTTATGGTGTGGCGAGAGGCGACGTTACGCTAAACATACATGTACATATAAAACATCTTAATGCAGCGGAATAATTTTTTTCTTCTACACATACTTTTAACCATGCAACTAATACATGAAACATCTATACATGCATAAACTTGTCATCCCTGAACCTAGTGTCATTGGACTTAGCATATTAACAACATGCATGGCATCATGATATAACCATTTCATAGCTTATTCATAATCATCATAAGTAGCATAACCAAAACATAGCATAAGTAGCATTGAAACATAAGTAGCATAATCATCCATTAGGCATAACCACTAAAACATAGCATAGAATCTAAGGAGGCATTTCCAAAACCCAAGACATGCGATATGCATAAATAAAAGAATCCTTTGCCATGTCACTGCCACACACACACATGCTCTTGCCTCTCCTGTTGCTTCCCTTAATAACCTCTTGCTTGATCTGCGGTACGAGGAAAATAAGACTATAAGCACACAGGCTTAGTAAGACCCTTTCCTACTCACTAAAACCATATGTTACTTAAACATAAACATATCAAACATCTGACATAACATAATTCTGAACATAAAGCATAAGCATAGTCTTGGCGTAAATCATAAGCATATGAACAACTAATATAGCATGATTCTTAACATAAGCATAAACCTAAAACATACTTAGCATGACATAATTCTTAGCATACATGAGCATACTTATCTTGACATAATTCTTAACATACGTGAGCATATTTATCATGACATAATTCTTAACATACATGAGCATACTTATCATGACATAATTCTTAACATACGTGAGCATGAAACATACTTATCATAAGCATAAGCATAAAACATACTTACCCTGGCATGATGCATAACATGAATGAATGCATGAGTCAAATGCATTTACATAAGGATGCTTAATTTTAAAATCATACTTTTAAATACTTAAACATAAACATAACATCATTGGGATCCCTGGCTTGTACCACATACATACATCATAAGCGCGCATCCCTAAGTAGATACGAGGTAGCGAGCCCCGACCTACTAGGGTAGGAACAGCTACGGTAGTTCCAAACACCGGGGCATTCTTAAGGTGCTCATCCCTGTTGGACAGCTGCGGTAGTCCCAGAACCGTGGACAGCTTCAGTAGTCCAGAACCGGGGCGTTCTTAAGGTGCCCATCCCTTGGACCCTTACTTCGGTCCGGTACAAGCCCATTCATAAAGTAAAATAACTTTGCATGCTTCATCATTCATAGACATTCATGACATAAACATAATCTTGTTTCATGAAACAGAACTTAAGAGTAGGAACAGCTGCGGTAGTTCCAAAACCGTGGACAGCTACGGTAGTCCAGAACCGAGACGTTCTTAAGGTGCTCATCTCTTAGCATGACATAAACATACTTACATTTCATCATTCATACTTAACATCATGATGCCTTAAAGGCATGAACATTCATCATCATTCCTTGTCTTCATTCATAAGGTATGTCATGCTTACATCATTTTGTCTTAGGGTCATGGTTATCATTTTCGTTCATCATCTTCATTCTTAAACATGGCATACGTACATATCATTCATAAAGCATGGCATACATACATAGCATTCATAAACATGGCTTACATACATATTGTTCATAAAACATGGCATACATACGTGTCATCCATAAAGCATGGCATACATACATATCATTCATAAAACATGACATACATACATATCCTTCATACATATACATCTATTATAAGCATTTAACCTTCTACATGCATCATTCTATTTAACATGACATACCCCTACATTAATTACATATCATGATATATGATCTAAATATTCATGAGTAAAGCATAACATAGAACCTAACATACAAGGTCATGTTACATAATACATAAACTAAGATTTTAGTAATATAAAGATCCTTACATCGTGCTTAACTATGTACTTACATCATGGTAACTTATAAACATGTATCCTTGAGACCCTAGCCCAATTCAAACCCTAGTTTTGGGTCTTGGCCGAAAACCCTAAGGGACCATAAAGCCATAGAAAATTTACCTAGGTCATGATTAACATCCCATACCTTACATATCATGCCATGGAAAACCACTTGAACCCTTGGTTGGATTTAACCCTAAGTCCTAGGCCCAAACCATGAGTTGGCCGAAACCCTAGAAGGGTAATAAGCCCATAGGAAAATTCATATAAATCACCATTATTACCCATAAGATATCATAAGAAACATACTAATCATGCTTGGAAAGGTTGGAGTTTACCCTAGCCCTTTAGCCTTGATGTGGCCGAAACCCTAGTGGGGTTCTAGGGTGCTACAAAAACTTCAAACATCATACTTTATTGTTTAACCTATCATGAGTAAACATTTAAAAACATAAGAGAGGTTTTTAACATGATTTTTAGCCCAAAACCTTGCTTGGCCGAAATCTTTACAAGCCCTAACCATGGATTTTTCAACATAGCATGCCAATAAAAACTTAGATCATGATAAATAACTTGGAAGCTATCATACCACAAGTGAGGGGGTCTTACCTTCCCTTATCTTGGATTAAATCCTTGAATAAAGAAATAGAAAGAACCTTCTTGACTCCAAACTTCTCCTTAGCCCTTGTAGCCTAGTAGAGAGCCTTGAGTCTTCAAGATGGAGTCCTTGGTGGAATTTTTCCTAAGGGGAGAGCCCTTGTGGTTTTCGGCTAGAGCAAGGAGGAAGAGGAAAGAATGACTTGGGAAGAAGAGAAGGGAAATTGTAACTCCCATGCCACCTTTATACCACATTAAGGAGGGCAAGTGAAGAGTCATGGTGTCTCTTCCCTTGATGACTCTTCATTTCCCCTAAGCCTTAACCAAAATCCACTTCATCCTTTACTAGCACTCCCTTGCTAGGTGAATTGGTTAGTACATGCATGGTGGTACCATAGGTCCAAGGTTCAATCCTTGTTGCATGCACTTTATTTTTCTATTTTTATTTTATTTTATTTTAATATTATTTTCGAAAATTCCCTAAAAATTCCCCCATGATCATGCTAATACTCCTAATTAAAACCTATTTATATTTATATTAAACTTCACCTAAAATCCAGTAGTAACCATGGTCTTAGAAAGCCCATTAGTACTTAGCTTCTCAATTAAAATGAGAAAATTATGGATAACTAGGCTAAGGTTCGTACTAGTATCTCTAAGCTCCTTCAAAAACTATTTAAACATGATCAATATTTTAAAGAAAATATTGAGGAGATTTTCCGAGTCGTTACAATCCCCCATACCTCGTGAAAGTTCATCCTCGAACTTAGAATAACTCCGGGTACTTGCGTCTCATCTCGTCCTCGCGTTCCCAGGTAGCTTCCTCGAACCGTTGACTTTGCCATAGGACCTTGACTAGGGGTACCTCCTTGTTTCTTAGCTTTTTGATCTCTCGATCCAAGATCTGAATAGGTCGGCTTTCAAAACTTAGGTCCTCCTGAACTTGTACTGTCTGTGGTTCGATCACCTGATCTGTGTTTAGAACACACTTCTTGAGCATTGACACATGGAACACATTATGGATAGCCGACATCTCTGGAGGCAGCTCTAGTTCATATGCTACCTTGCAGACTCTTTCCAGTATCGAATACAGTCCCACATAACGCGGACTCAGTTTCCCTTTCTTCCCGAATCTCGTTACCCCTTTCATAGGAGCCACTTTGAGGAATACCAGATCTCCGATATTGAATTCCAGTGGCCTACGCCAGACATCTGCATAACTCTTCTGTTAGTAATATGAGAGAAGTGTCCTAAGGCAATCGCCTTATGATTGTAAACATTTATTCTAATAAATGATAATTCACTATTTGAGTATACATGTTTGTGTATTTGATTGAGATCTTAAACTCATCTACTGAATGTCCGCAATACAATTCACAGCATAAGAGAATTTGTGATGGGATCACAACTAGTGATTATCTCTAAATGTGCAATTGTGAAGTATTGAAATTATCCATAGTCGATGAATTGATAAAAACGGATACTATCAATTCTGTTGAGACTAGCATGGGTTATTCTCTAATCAGCTGATTCTCACTGGCTGGTGACATTGGGATGTCCAGAGATAAACATGGATGCTAGTTAAGGGAACTAGTTCATTGGAGTGACTAGCTGTAAGACTTCATATGGGAATCTACATGTAGATATGTCAATGAAGTTCTTACTGCAGCTTAAGTGCGATGTTCCTTTGACTTGCGGTGTTCAAGTCATCTTGGTCATGGAGACTTATACTTTAACATCTTAAGCAAGCATCTCCTAGGAGGTGTGGACCCAGGATGATTGGGTATAAGCCGAAGTGCCCGAAGATGTTTGAGCAGCCTACAAAGGATTCACCACTCCTTGCGAGGAGATGTATACCCAGGCCTATCGTCGGATTGTTACTCAAAACCTCTGGCCAGAGTATATCATGTTTAGAGTGTGAGTCTCTTAAATACATGAGAGTAATTAGAAATCCAAAGGACGAGAAAGACACTACTTGGGCTAGATGTGACGTAGTCAGTCTAGTGGGGACTGACACAAACAGACCATGTCCTGAACCAAGTGGGTATAAGGTGGTGAAGGGAATGGGGCACGATTCATTAGAGCTGCTGAAGGGTTTCAGAATAATTTCTTCTGAGGTCAAACCATTGATCTTTCGATTAATTAGGGATCATGATGTACTACTAGGTGCCACTCATGATCGTTCTATAATTGGTTGATTATAGACGGCCAACATAAATTGAAAGCCTATTTAGTCACACGCACTACGAGTAATCCAAGGGATTTAAAACGAGTTGAAAATTAGATTTTCCGATCAAGAGAAATAAGTCGAATCTGAGTTAATCAGAGGCGCAATGGAAGCTAAAATTGGCTAAGTCTTTTGAAGGCTTGTTGGGCGAATTAAATGAGTTTAATTCGCGATCGGTGGGGCTTGAAGTGGCCGGCCAAAGAGGGTGCCCACCCTCTTTGGTTTGGCCGGCCACATTAAAGGGAGAAAACCATTTTATTTGGTTTAATTAATAAAATTGATCTAGCACGATTTATTTTATAAATTATGGATAAATAAATTTGTATAAAGAAATTTATATAAATAAATTTATAGAAATTTATTCTTTTATGGAAGTTAAAATAATCCATGAATTGGTTTATTTTAATTTTATGAAATCAATTATGAATTGATTTTTCCATAATAAGAAAGTTTATAAATTTCTTATAAAATTTATTCCATAATAAAAGGAGAGAAAGTATTTGTTTTATTATAAAGTTAGTTATAATAAGACTTGGTTTAAACGGAATAATTCATAAGAGAATTTATAGGATAAATTTGTTATGAAAATTCCGTTAAGAGGGAGACTTGGCAAGGGAGATGCTACTATATAAAGGAACCAAAGGCAAGCCCTTAATTCCAATCAAGTGATCAAGAGATTAGAAGCATCCTCTCCCTCTCTCTCTTATTCTCTCTTCTCTCTTCCCTTTAGGGCCGGCGCCCACCTTGGGACCTAGGGTCGGCGCCCCTTTGCAAGACCTAGGGCCGGCGCAAGCTTCCTCCACCTAGGGTTGGCGCTTCCTCCTCCTAGGGCCGGCGCAAGCTTCCATCAAGAAGGAGAAGAAGAAGAAGAAGAAGAAGCGGATCGCATCTCCTTCTTTCCGGAATTTGGATTCCGATTCTTGGTGGTTAGTTTCCTTTCTTCTTTCTTGATCTTCTAGTTGTGTCTTCGGAGAATCTAGTAGTTCTCGTCGACACAAAACTCGTGGCTTTGCGAAGTCATCCCGAAGAGAACTCGGCGTGGACGCGAATAGAGGCGGAGCTTCCAAGGGACGCTACTGTTGGATCTCGTCCCTTACTTCGAGTTACGAGAGGTACTTAGTAAATTTGTTTACTTTTCCGTAAAGTTTTAATTTTATGATTATGTCCACACACCATAAGGTTGCATGCTAGATACGTGGTTAAAATAATTTAAGAAATTATTTTATGCTAATTCTTCCGCTGCACGTAAAAATTTAAAATTTTACGAACCCGTATCCTTGTCGACATGCACCCGGTCCCAACATCTTCTGCCGACTCTGTGCAGCTTCTATCCGTCGTCTAATGTTCTGTATAGCTTGGGTGGTGTCGTCGATGAGATCCGTCGTGAGCCCCATCGCCTTCTTTTCACCGCCTTCATACCAACAGATCGGAGACCTACATCTCCTCCCGTACAAAGCTTCATAAGGTGTCATGCCGATAGTAGCTTGGTAGCTATTATTGTAGGCGAATTCCGCTAACATAGATATCGGCACCAACTCCCTTTGAAATCCAGAGTACAAGCCCGTAACATGACTTCCAGCACTTGATTCACTCGTTCAGTTTACCCATCAGTCTGAGGATGAAAATCTGTACTGAATCGTAATTTAGTGCCGAGGGACTTCTGGACACACTCCCAAAAATGTGAAGTAAAGCGACCATCTCTATCTGAGATGATGGTCTTGGGAACTCCATGAAGTCTGACTATCTCCTTAACATATAATTGAGCCAGTTGCTCAATCGAATAAGTCATCTTGATTGCTAGGAAGTGAGCAGACTTCGTCAGCCTGTCCACAATCACCCATACCGCATCGTATCCATTTGTAGTCTTGGGAAGTCCTGAAATAAAATCCATAGAGATATCTTCCCATTTCCATTCCGGAATCGGAAGTGGCTGCAGAACTCCTCCGGGTCGCTGGTGCTCTGCCTTCACTCGTTGGCAGGTCAAGCAAGTGCCAACATGCTGAGCCACATCTCTCTTCATACCGGACCACCGGAATTTCTCTTTCAAATCTTGATACATCTTGGTGGATCCTGGGTGCATCGAATAAGGGGTTTCGTGAGCTTCTACTAATATCGCTCTCCGCAGCTCTGTATCATTAGGAATACATAGACGATCCCTAAGATAGAGTACTCCCCCGTTGGCGATATGAAAACCATCACCCTTTCCCTCTAGGATCTCCTGTTTGACTCTCTGAAGGCTCGGATCACCATCTTGTTTGTCCAATATGTCCTCGAACAGCGTCGGTGATAATGTCATGGTAGAAAGCTGTCCGGAAATGACCTCGACCCCAGACTTCATA
This sequence comes from Boesenbergia rotunda, assembly GCA_024364735.1. NCBI lineage: Eukaryota > Viridiplantae > Streptophyta > Magnoliopsida > Zingiberales > Zingiberaceae > Boesenbergia > Boesenbergia rotunda. The sequence goes on from JAGFNQ010002120.1 coordinate 379,583, forward strand.
ATTTCCCTTTCGAGTGGCCGGGGTAATCTAGATATGGACATCAAGGTGGCACTTGACTTCCGGCTGAGTGCATCGACCACTTTGTTTGCCTTTCCTGGATGGTAGAAGATCTCACAGTCGTAGTCCTTTACCAACTCCAGCCACTGGCGTTGTCTCATATTTAGATCTTTCTGAGTGAAGAAATACCGCAGGCTCTGGTGGTCTGTATAAATCCTACACTGCGCTCCATACAGATAGTGCCTCCATATCTTAAGAGTGAAGACCACGGCGGCTAATTCTAGATCGTGGGTGGGGTAATTCTGTTCATGTTCTTTAAGTTGCCTAGAGGCATAAGCAATGACTTTACCATTCTGCATAAGCACAGCTCCAAGTCCCAGTCGGGAGGCGTCGCTATACATGTCGAAGCCCTGGTTACTTTCCGGCTCCGCTTGTATATAATGTAGTTTTGCGGGTGCATCCTGGTACTGAACAAGCTGTTGGGAAGGTGCCTGGTTCCTGGTAGGACAGTAAGAGGCCATGTGCCCTTCCACTCCACAGATGAAGCACCGGTTCGTACCTTTGCGGCATTCCCCGGGGTGCATCTTCCCGCATGTAGCACACAGGGGAAACCGGGATTGTTTATTTGTTTAGCCCCCTTGAGGGTTGTTCCATGGCTGCCGTTTACCACCCTGGTTTCCTTTCCAATTCGCGTTGGTACTCTGAGGTTTCTGACCCCCTGAGTGTTAATAAAGGAAGGAACATTAGGGATAATGAAAGATAACGAATCGAGAATCCCGGAGTGAACTTGATTCTTACTTTCATTTACTGCCTTCCTTTGTTGGTTGATATTGTTCAGGTAATGTTCGGTGAGTAGGGCACTACTAAACAGCTCCTCTGCAGTCTGCGGTCTGTTAACTCCGTCGGCCACGTTCAGAGCTATTTCCGGCCGCAACATTTTTAGCATAAGTCGGACCATTTCTTTCTCAGTGCGAACCAACTCAGGGCATAGACGAGCCAGTCGGTTAAATTTCTTCACAGCTTCATTGACCGAGAGGTTGCCCTGTCGGAATTCCGTGAACTCATCGTAATGTTTGTTTGTGACACGCATATTGAAGAATTCTTCGAGGAACTCTGATTCAAAGTCTGACCATGTCATCTGGTTCACCTGTCTCTTGGCCTTGACCCTTTCCCACCACATTCTGGCATCCTCAGAAAGGTAGAATGATGCACACTTAATCTTCTCATGTTCCGGCCAATCCGGCAGCTCCATTGTACTCTCTACGGTTTTGAACCACGCTTGGGCGTCCCACGGCTCACCAATACCCGAGAAATTTTCCGGTTTCAACCTCAACCACTAAATCAGATAAGCCTCCTGTCGGGCTACAGTGGTCGAGCCTGTTGGAGGAGTTTGCGTAACCGTAGGCGCGACGGGTATAGCAGTCTGGTTCGTCGGTGGAGTAGTCGAATTTTCTTGTTGGTTCATCAGGGTATTAATAGTTTGCTGCTGCTCGGTAACTTGACGCTGAAGTTGGGTCACTAGTTGCATCAGGTCAGGCGAGGGGGTAGTCTCATTAAGTCTGTTGCTCTGTCTTCTAGCCATGCTTTCCTTCATAAAGGACAAGTATGGATAATATGAGTTACCGTTATTCCTACCCTCCATATTAAATTCTAAAGTATTTGATTCATAAGAAAATATATATATCGTTCATAGTCACATATCCTATAGTACTTTTCATCATAAAACATCATTCATGGTTGCATATTCTAGAATCATAAAGTACCCTAAAAGTGCTTACTATCATAAAATATGCAGAGAGGTATTTACTTGGAAGCGGCAGGAAGAAGGCTTGATGTGTGTGTAGTGAGATGACAACGGCTCTGATACCAACCTGTAATGCCTGCCTTTTTCCCACACCTTATGGTGTGGCGAGAGGCGGCGTTACGCTAAACATACATGTACATATAAAACATCTTAATGCAGCGGAATAATTTTTTTCTTCTACACATTCTTTTAACCATGCAACTAATACATGAAACATCTATACATGCATAAACTTGTCATCCCTGAACCTAGTGTCATTGGACTTATCATATTAACAACATGCATGACATCATGATATAACCATTTCATAGCTTATTCATAATCATCATAAGTAGCATAACCAAAACATAGCATAAGTAGCATTGAAACATAAGTAGCATAATCATCCATTAGGCATAACCACTAAAACATAGCATAGAATCTAAGGAGGCATTTCCAAAACCCAAGACATGCGATATGCATAAATAAAAGAATCCTTTGCCATGTCACTGCCACACACACACATGCTCTTGCCTCTCCTGTTGCTTCCCTTAATAACCTCTTGCTTGATCTGCGGTACGAGGAAAATAAGACTATAAGCACACAGGCTTAGTAAGACCCTTTCCTACTCACTAAAACCATACGTTACTTAAACATAAACATATCAAGCATCTGACATAACATAATTCTGAACATAAAATATAAGCATAGTCTTGGCATAAATCATAAGCATATGAACAACTAATATAGCATGATTCTTAACATAAGCATAAACCTAAAACATACTTAGCATGACATAATTCTTAGCATACATGAGCATACTTATCATGACATAATTCTTAACATACGTGAGCGTACTTATCATGACATAATTCTTAACATACATGAGCATATTTATCATGACATAATTCTTAACATACGTGAGCATGAAACATACTTATCATAAGCATAAGCATAAAACATACTTACCCTGGCGTGATGCATAACATGAATGAATGCATGAGTCAAATGCATTTACATAAGGATACTTAATTTTAAAATCTTACTTTTAAATACTTAAACATAAACATAACATCATTGGGGTCCCCGGCTTGTACCACATACATACATCATAAGCGTGCATCCCTAAGTAGATACGAGGTAGCGAGCCCCGACCTACTAGGGTAGGAACAGCTACGGTAGTTCCAAATACCGGGGCGTTCTTAAGGTGCCCATCCTTGTTGGACAGCTGCGGTAGTCCCAGAACCGTGGACAGCTTCGGTAGTCCAGAACCGGGGCGTTCTTAAGGTGCTCATCCCTTGGACCCTTACTTCGGTCCGGTACAAGCTCATTTATAAAGTAAAATAACTTTGCATGCTTCATCATTCATAGACATTCATGACATAAACATAATCTTGTTTCATGAAACAGAACTTAAGAGTAGGAACAGCTGCAGTAGTTCCAAAACCGTGGACAGCTACGGTAGTCCAGAACCGAGGCGTTCTTAAGGTGCCCATCCCTTAGCATGACATAAACATACTTACATTTCATCATTCAAACTTAACATCATGATGCCTTAAAGGCATGAACATTCATCATCATTCCTTATCTTCATTCATAAGGTATGTCATGCTTACATCATTTTGTCTTAGGGTCATGGTTATCATTTTCGTTCATCATCTTCATTCTTAAACATGACATACGTACATATCATTCATAAAGCATGACATACATACATAGCATTCATAAACATGACCTTTACATACATATTGTTCATAAAACATGACATGCATACATGTCATCCATAAAGCATGACATACATACATATCATTCATAAAACATGGCATACATACATATCCTTCATACACATACATCTATTATAAGCATTTAACCTTCTACATGCATCATTCTATTTAACATGACATACCCCTACATTAATTACATATCATGATATATGATCTAAATATTCATGAGTAAAGCATAACATAGAACCTAACATACAAGGTCATGTTACATAATACATAAACTAAGATTTTAGTAATATAAAGATCCTTACATCGTGCTTAACTATGTACTTACATCATGGTAACTTATAAACATGTATCCTTGAGACCCTAGCCCAATTCAAACCCTAGTTTTGGGTGTTGGCCGAAAACCCTAAGGGACCATAAAGCCATAGAAAATTTACCTAGGTCATGATTAACATCCCATACCTTACATATCATGCCATGGAAAACCACTTGAACCCTTGTTTGGATTTAACCCTAAGTCCTAGGCCCAAACCATGAGTTGGACGAAACCCTAGAAGGGTAATAAGCCCATAGGAAAATTCATATAAATCACCATTATTACCCATAAGATATCATAAGAAACATACTAATCATGCTTGGAAAGGTTGGAGTTTACCCTAGCCCTTTAGCCTTGATGTGGCCGAAACCCTAGTGGGGTTCTAGGGTGCTACAAAAACTTCAAACATCATACTTTATTGTTTAACCTATCATAAGTAAACATTTGAAAACATAAGAGAGGTTTTTAACATGATTTTTAGCCCAAAACCTTGCTTGGCCGAAATCATTACAAGCCCTAACCATGGATTTTTCAACATAGCATGCCAATAAAAACTTAGAACATGATGAATAACTTGGAAGCTATCATACCACAGGTGAGGGGGTCTTACCTTCCCTTATCTTGGATTAAATCATTGAATAAAGAAATAGAAAGAACCTTCTTGACTCCAAACTTCTCCTTAGTCCTTGTAGCCTAGTAGAGAGCCTTGAGTCTTCAAGATGGAGTCCTTGGTGGAATTTTTCCTAAGGGGAGAGCCCTTGTGGTTTTCGGCTAGAGCAAGGAGAAAGAGGAAAGAATGACTTGGGAAGAAGAGAAGGGAAATTGTAACTCCCATGCCACCTTTATACCACATTAAGGAGGGCAAGTGAAGAGTCATGGTGTCTCTTCCCTTGATGACTCTTCATTTCCCCTAAGCCTTAACCAAAATCCACTTCATCCCCTACTAGCACTCCCTTGCTAGGTGAATTGGTTAGTATATGCATGGTGGTACCATAGGTCCAAGGTTCAATCCTTGGTGCATGCACTTTATTTTTCTATTTTTATTTTATTTTATTTTAATATTATTTTCGAAAATTCCTCAAAAATTCCCCCATGATCATGCTAATACTCCTAATTAAAACTCATTTATATTTATATTAAACTTCACCTAAAATCCACTAGTAACCATGGTCTTAGATGTTGGGAACGAGATGGCTATAGAGGGGGGGTGAATATAGACAATCACAATTTCTAGGCTCTTTTCGAATCTTCTCTGCACTTAAGTTAGTAGCAGCGGAAACAAAACAAAGGAAGAGAAGCAAACATAACAAAACTGCAGAAACAGAGAATACAAATCAAGGATCGCTAACAAGGATCATTTACAAGGTTCGGGGATAACTTGCCCCTACTCCTTGGCGTGCCCGTGAGGTGGGCGATCCCTTGATCGTCGGCAGATCAAGCCCCGGTGAACACCGGATATCAAGCGCCTTCTTCTCGGTGGAGTAACCTCTCCACAAGCTGTCTCGGTAGATGAATACAAGATTAAGCACATGAGACACTCGAGAAGACAAGCTCACAAAGATGTACAAGAAAGCTCAAGCACAAAGCAACAGAGCACAAACACACCCCAGCCAAACTTCTCCCCATTTTCTGTCTTGTTCGCCTCTGCTTCCAGCTTCGCCACTTAAGCTCCCGCTCAACGTTGCCAGCTCCATCAGCACCACTGACTCACACCCTGACCCACTGACCTCTCTGAGCACTCAGTCCACTGGACACTCCTCCAGCTGAGCCTCTGTCAGTTGCCAGCCGCACCTTCGTCAGTTGCCAGTTGGGCCAGACGCCGTTGAGACCTGAAAACACAATAGATCCAAACCTGCTCCAAGGAAAGCTTCTCATTGACCCTCCTTGAGTGTTTGAATCACCTGCTATCACCTGCACACTCCAACAGAGGCTTAGCAATGCATATCAAAAAGAAATCAGCAAGCAGCAGAGAATCGGCAGTGAAAACAGACTTCTGACAGCATATTTGAATTAAAGTTCTGCTCCTGATCGGTCCCCAGACCGATCAGGGAGGAGCCTGATCGGTCACCAGACCGATCAGATTGGATCCTGATCGGTCACCCAGACCGATCAGAGCAGATGAACAGTTATTTTTTAATCAATTCCAAGATCCCTGATCGGTCACCAGACCAATCCAAGACTCTGATTTGCAAGGGAACTCACTCACCGTTTGCTCCCTGATCGGTCGCCAGACCGATCAGGAGCAAGACAGCAAGGAAGCAGCCTGCTCCCTGATCGGTCTCCGGATCGATCAGGAGCCACACAGTAGATTCCCAATCTCACTGTGCGCTCCCTGATCGGTCACCAGTCCGATCAGACATAGCTGGATCGGTCACCAGACCGATCCACTAAGGAGCAGCGTGCCAAACTCCCTGATCGGTCACCAGACCGATCCAGGGACTCAACCTAGCCCTCCAAGCTAGGATTTCATCGACCCTATCCCTCCAAGCTAGGGACCTGACCCTCCAAGTCAGGATTTCATCCAACCTAGCTTCACTCATTAGGACCTGGCTTCACTCACCAGGGTTTTTCACCTAACCCTCCAGTTGGGACTTTTCACCTAACCCTCCAAGTTAGGACTTTTCACCTAGCCCTTCAAGCTAGGACTTTTCACCCAACCTTCCAAGTTAGGACTTTTCCACACCTAGCCCTCCATGCTAGGACCTGGCTTCACTCACCAGGATTTCTTCTAACCTGGCTTCACTCACCAGGACCCGGCTTCACTCACCGGGATTTCCAACACCTGGCTTCACTCACCAGGACCCGGCTTCACTCACCGGGATTTCCAATCACCTGGTTTCACTCACCAGGACCCGGCTTCACTCACCGGGATTTTCAATCACCTGGCTTCACTCACCAGGACCCGGCTTCACTCACCGGGATTTTCAATCACCTGGCTTCACTCAACAGGACCCGGCTTCACTCACCGGAGTTTCATGCCCAGTCCCCGACCAGGACTTTAACCTAAATTCGCTCAACCAAACTTAAATCATTGTCAAACACCAAAACAACAACTGGGCCAGACTGCATCAACAATCTCCCCCTTTTTGTTGTTTGACAACCCGATTTAAGTTTAGGTATCAATCAATTGAAATCCGTTCAATTCTCATAAGGGAATCATGATTCTCCCCCTATAATAACCATAAACTTAATCAGCCATTTTCTCCCCCTTTGTCAAACATCGAAAAGGGTATGGTTATTAAGTTTGAACATACCTCCCCCTCAAACATGGGTCTCTCCCCAAACCCAAAATAATCAAAGTTAAGTTTTGAATTGCACATGAAAACATATACAGAATAATATTATGGTCAAACATGTATATGTTTCATATGACAAGTAAGTCAAAGGATGATTTTGGAATTGCATATGAGAGGCATATACCATAAATGTATCATGGCAACAATGTATATGCATCATATGGAAATAAGTGTGAATTGCACATGTAAACATATACAGAAATATATCATGGTCAAACATGTATATGTTTCATATGACAAGTAATAATGCAACTGTATCTGAAAAATAGTCCTGATTGGCCTCCATGACCAACCAGGTCTGTTGATTACGTGATATAGAAGTATATCTAATTAGTCTGGGGAGCGATCGGATTTCAGAAAAATTTCTGAAACTCTGATACGTTCCTGATCAGACTGCATTAACAATTTGCATTCCATAACAGGGGAGTAGACTCTATTGATATTCGATATTTCAGAAACATTTCCGAAATATGACATTAAGAATAAGAGTCATGACTCAACAAACCCTTTCTTATGAATTTGAACATCCCAACATAGGTTTGTATCAAATCACTATTAAGTACCAGGTTTGTATCACTTAAACAAATTTGTGCTCCCTTAGTACCAGGGTTGTACTAATGGATGATCAAATATATTTCAATTGTAATCGGTTTGTATTAGATTTGTATGTTGTATGATCATTAAACTGATACAATTTGACAAGACGATATTGGTTTGAGGAGGTTTTAGATCAATTTGGAACGATCTGGGAGTTCCTTGATCAGAGTTGGTCTGATCGGTCACCGGACCGATCAGAGGGATCCCTGATCGATCTGTGGACCGATCAAGTTCGACACAGGATGTTTTCTGAGTTCCAAATTTCAGAAATCGATTTCAGAAACTCTGAAATCAAGCTTGTTTCAGTTCTTAGCCGTTCTCAAACCCTAACTCAATTGGTTTTAATTTGTTTGGTTCTAAGGGTTCCCTTAATCAAGATATATGCCATGATTTGTGTCAGAGCATGATCAGTGGGAAATCAAACAAGTTATAGAACTTAAAACATCATAACCTATGTGATCATGTTGTTCTTAACCAAAATTAGGTTTGAGCCAATTCAAATGGATGATCAAAATTCCAAAACATGCTTATTTCACATCATGATCAATTTAAGCTATGTGTTCATATTGTTCTTAATCAAAATGGGTATGTCATAGGTTAATGTTAATCATCCAAACATCAAAGTCATGGCATACTCATATAGATTCATCTCCACAATAATAAGACAAGCTTAAGCCTAGGCCTTAAACTCATGTTCTTTGTCTAATCATGTATTGTGAGATTTTCATAGTGATTTTCACAAACCATGTGTTCTTCATGTTGGCATAATATATACAGGAAAATCATGACATACTTGATCATGGAAGAACTTAAACACTAAAGTAAATTGTACCATGACTAAGTATTTTAACACATGACAATCATAAAAATCACTAGCCAAGAGATTATATTGTCATAAGATCTAAAACAATGGAGCTTAAAACATTTAATTTGAATTTTCCATAACCATCCATGTGAATGACAATTTTCCTTTGGTCATGGGTTTGGAGCACCAAATATCAACCTCCCATGTTGATAGATGCTCCCCCTCAAACAAAGCTATACAATTCTAAATATGGAGGTTTTAGGTACCCAAATTTTGGGACCTAATGCATCAACAATGAGGGACTTAGGCACCCATGCCTTAATCAATTTCTTTCTAACCTTTTGAACCCTAGAATCATTTGATGATCTAAATTGGGTTCTTGATATTAATGATACAAAGGTTGGTTCCTTAGGTCGGTAACCTATACCGGCCTTATTGTAAACCGCCCTTTGGGAATTGAGTATCATGTCTAAGGTTTTGGAGCTAGATGAGGATTTCTCAAGAACATTCTTGAGATTTTCAACTTCGCTCTTTAAGTCCTTATTGTCATTCTCAAGGGTCTTAACATGCAAGTCATCAATTACCTCATCCTTAGAGGTTTTTAAATGTTCTACCTCCAATTTCAAAGATTTAACTTCGACCTTAGATTTTTTAAGCATCTTAGTTAGACATGCGATGGCTCGATAGCAATTATCTAACTCGGGAGAAATTACCTCTTCATCATCCGAAGATGATGAAGGCGCGGTTGAGGAGCTTGATTCGTCATCACTCTCCTTCTTTGAATCTTCTAAGGCCACTAGAGCCACATGACAGTGAGTGTTCTTCTCCTCCTTCTTCTTGTTGTCACCTGCCACAAAAGCAAACCCTTTCTCCTTTGGGCTTTGGTTAGAGATCTCATGTAGTTCCATTTCACAAAATAGATCTTCTAACTTGACAAAAGATAAATTCTTGGACACCTTGTAAGCATCCACCATGGATGACCACAAGGCATTCCTAGGAAAAGCTTTGAGTACATACCTCACTAGGTCTCTATTTTCTACCTTTTCATTTATGGAGTAGAGACCATTCAACACTTCTTTAAACCGACAATGAAGCATACTTACAGTTTCGTTTTCTCCCATTGTCAAGTTCTGGAGCTGGCTGTGAAGGAGATCCTTCTTGGCTGTCCGGGTGTCTTGAGTTCCTTCATGGAGCTCAATAATCTTATTCCATAGATCTTTAGCACTTGTAAAAGGACCCACCTTGATCAACTCCTCCTTCGTCATCCCACATTGCAAGGTGACAATAGCTTTGGCATTGGCTTCCCCCTTCCGGATTTGCTCAACCGACCACTTGGAAAACTCAAGCTCCTTTCCTTCATTATCCTTTGGAAGGGAAAACCCCTCCTTGACAGAGAACCACAAGCTCATGTTGGTTTTGAGATAGAACTCCATCCTTGACCTCCAATATGGAAAATCTGTGTCGTCAAGGAATGGAGGTCGGTTTGTGCTCATTCCTTCTCTTCCAGCCATCTTGTTGTAAGCTCTCGGATGTTAAGCCGTAAACAGAGCACCAAGCTCTGATACCACTTGTTGGGAACGAGATGGCTATAGAGGGGGGGGGTGAATATAGACAATCACAATTTCTAGGCTCTTTTCGAATCTTCTCTGCACTTAAGTTAGTAGCAGCGGAAACAAAACAAAGGCAGAGAAGCAAACTTAACAAAACTGCAGAAACAGAGAATACAAACCAAGGATCGCTAACAAGGATCGTTTACAAGGTTCGGGGATAACTTGCCCCTACTCCTTGGCGTGCCCGTGAGGTGGGCGATCCCTTGATCGTCGGCAGATCAAGCCCCGGTGAACACCGGATATCAAGCGCCTCCTTCTCGGTGGAGTAACCTCTCCACAAGCTGTCTCGGTAGATGAATACAAGATTAAGCACATGAGACACTCGAGAAGACAAGCTCACAAAGATGTACAAGAAAGCTCAAGCACAAAGCAACAGAGCACAAACACACCCCAGCCAAACTTCTCCCCGTTTTCTGTCTTGTTCGCCTCTGCTTCCAGCTTCGCCACTTAAGCTCCCGCTCAACGTTGCCAGCTCCATCAGCACCACTGACTCACACCCTGACCCACTGACCTCTCTGAGCACTCAGTCCACTGGACACTCCTCCAGCTGAGCCTCCGTCAGTTGCCAGCCGCGCCTTCGTCAGTTGCCAGTTGGGCCAGACGCCGTTGAGACCTGAAAACACAATAGATCCAAACCTGCTCCAAGGAAAGCCTCTCATTGACCCTCCTTGAGTGTTTGAATCACCTGCTATCACCTGCACACTCCAACAGAGGCTTAGCAATGCATATCAAAAAGAAATCAGCAAGCAGCAGAGAATCGGATGTGAAAACAGACTTCTGACAGCATATTTGAATTAAAGTTCTGCTCCTGATCGGTCCCCAGACCGATCAGGGAGGAGCCAGATCGGTCACCAGATCGATCAGATGGGATCCTGATCGGTCACCCAGACCGATCAGAGCAGATGAACAGTTGTTTTTTAATCAATTCCAAGATCCCTGATCGGTCACCAGACCGATCCAAGACTCTGATTTGCAAGGGAACTCACTCACCGTTTGCTCCCTGATCGGTCGCCAGACCGATCAGGAGCAAGACAGCAAGGAAGCAGCCTGCTCCCTGATCGGTCTCCGGATCGATCAAGAGCCACACAGTAGATTCCCAATCTCACTGTGCGCTCCCTGATCGGTCACCAGTCCGATCAGACATAGCTGGATCGGTCACCAGACCGATCCACTAAGGAGCAGCGTGCCAAACTCCCTGATCGGTCACCAGACCGATCCAGGGACTCAACCTAGCCCTCCAAGCTAGGGACCTGACCCTCCAAGTCAGGATTTCATCCAACCTAGCTTCACTCACTAGGACCTGGCTTCACTCACCAGGGTTTTTCACCTAACCCTCCAGTTGGGACTTTTCACCTAACCCTCCAAGTTAGGACTTTTCACCTAGCCCTCCAAGTTAGGACTTTTCACCCAACCTTCCAAGTTAGGACTTTTCACCCAACCTTCCAAGTTAGGACTTTTCCACACCTAGCCCTCCAAGCTAGGACCTGGCTTCACTCACCAGGATTTCTTCTAACCTGGCTTCACTCACCAGGACCCGGCTTCACTCACCGGAATTTCCAACACCTGGCTTCACTCACCAGGACCCGGCTTCACTCACCGGGATTTCCAATCACCTGGCTTCACTCACCAGGACCCGGCTTCACTCACCGGGATTTTCAATCACCTGGCTTCACTCACCAGGACCCGGCTTCACTCACCGGGATTTTCAATCACCTGGCTTCACTCACCAGGACCCGGCTTCACTCACCGGAGTTTCATGCCCAGTCCCCGACCAGGACTTTAACCTAAATTCGCTCAACCAAACTTAAATCATTGTCAAACACCAAAACAACAACTGGGCCAGACTGCATCAACATTAGAAAGCCCATTAGTACTTAGCTTCTCAATTAAAATGAGAAAATTATGGATAACTAGGCTAAGGTTCGTACTAGTATCTCTAAGCTCCTTCAAAAACTATTTAAACATGATCAATATTTTAAAGAAAATATTGAGGAGATTTTCCGGGTCGTTATACACAAATGGTCCTCCAAGTTTGAAGATCCAATGTATTCAGCTAGTGGGGGTTGCCGAAAATGTCAAGGTAATTTCTATTCTAGAATTTCTTTAGAAAAGGGTGTTCCTTGGATACCTACATCCATAGTGACAGGAGTCTTTCTCTTGTGGTCATGAGGGAATGCTTCCTTGGCCTGTGATTCATGAGAAGCTTCCCCAAGTAGTGCTTCACCCACATTAATGGGAGTCACCGGTGGTGGAACTCAGGAAAGGTGGAGGTGCTCGACCACCTAGAGAAAACGTTCCCTCTAGGGGGGGCCTCCTCCAACCACTAGGGGAGGTGGGAAAAGGGTATTATTGTAGAAATCCTTATAGCACTTTGGAGATCATTTCATTGACATCTTCTTGTATGATAGCCACTAGACCTCATGGCTTCTTCCTCACCGAGAGTTACGATTATCAACCATCCTTCTAGTGTTAAGCATCACAGCATGTAGGCTCAGTATGGCTTGGTATTCCCATAAACGACGTCAATTTGTTCTGGCCAAAATATCATGGATGGTCAAGCTATCATGGTGTGCATTCTCCGAAGATTGCCAATGAAGGGGGTAGGCATGCCTAAGACACACTTCCAAAAGAAGATTAAACTGGTCGTAGGACAAATCTCGAGGCCACTCCAATGCTCAAGTTAGGGTTTATTTGAGATGATGTATGAAAAATGAATTGGGAGAGAGAGGATGGAACCTAGTGGAGTATATGTCAAAGATTCAACCCTTTTCTTCTGTCCTCTGGTCATGAGTGCTTATATGGTCTTCGAAAAAGCATCTCCACATAAGCTAAATTATCATCATTGTAGGAGTCAAAGAGCATATCAGATCTGACAGTTGTTGGCTACTTCCCCCCTCACATAGCACCATGTGTCAGCTAAGGGGCATTCTATCAACCTCGTAACTGTTAGACTATTCTTAGCATGTTACGTGCCTGAGAATATTGTCCCACTATTTCCACAATGTCACATGTCTAACAAATTTGTACAAGAGCAAACCCATTTCAAGGATAAAGAATGTGACATTAGTATGGAGAGACCTTTAAAGAAGGTAATATATAGCCTCACTTGTGAAGGAGGATGTTAGCGGTGGAGACTAATGTGAAGTTGTTACCTGGGGCAACAGGGCAGACAGTCCCTGAAACCAAGATAGAGTCTAAAATTGGGATGGAGTCTGAGACCAAGATGACGTATATAACTGAGGTGGTGTCTGAGACTGAGACGGTGTCTGAGACCGAGATAGAGCTTGAAACCTAGATGACATCTGAGATCGAGATGGAGTCTGAGACTGGGATGAATTTTGAGACCAATATGTAGTCCGAGGTGTCGTCTGAGATCGAGATAAAGTCTGAGATGACATCTAAGATTGATATAGCGTTTGAGATCTTCCATGATTAGACTTAATTATTATAGTGGATCGGAGTTGGTTGAACCTCGTTCGAGCTAAGTTGGATTATTTTTTGAATTAAATTTGACCACTTTGACTTTTACTGATAGATCAGTTTGGATATTGTTCTAGAAGATACGTAAATATCAAAAAAACCCTCTGCATCACTGAGCATAACCTACAATTTGAAAATCTCATACTCAACTTGAACATGGGAGAACACACTTGATAGGGATGGATCTTCAGTAGGATTGTCTTGAGTTTTAACCCATCCCATTTAAGATGCTCAATTTTACTTCTTTAATAATATAAAAATATAATTGTCTATGTAAAATTTTTTTTTAGTCTATCAAATTTCATAATCCACCTCTAATTTCCAAATCTGGCAGTTGGTATGATTCAGCCTCGCCAATTTGGCATCACGTCGGATTGGGCAAGAGGATGTCCACTCGATTTAGGCTAACCCATGTGATCCAGTGCACCTGCAACAAAATCCAGATCAATTAATCAACAAAATATCTCTTATCAATCTCCTCAAACCGGGCCGTCAAATCCAGCTCCACCCATGCAATCTCCCGTGAAATATCTGATCGATCGATTCGACGCTGAAAAGTAAATTAAAAAAAAAAACAGAAAGCAAATAATGAGACACACGAGTCGCCTTCAGTCGGTTTTTTATCGCATTAAACGCTCCAAGCAGGATTCATGATTAGATTGAATAACGTCAATGATGAATTTGATTTTATAAAATTTTTTTATTAATTTTTATGATAAATCGAAAAGTATTTATAATAAATAATTCAGAAGTTAAACGTCCTAAAATTCTCTTTATTCAAAAAAAAATCATATAAAATATATAATAATTAAAAATTAAAATATAAATATTTAAAATAATAATTAATCATCCGTTTACTTGGCCATGACCACGCAGGCTGCAGGATTCAGCTCCCATGGCCGGTGGCACAAATATCACAAACTAAATTCTAAACGAATCTAACGCGTACTTTAAGCTCAATCTAATAACTTTATTAACATGAGGCCAGATTCCATTCCACGCAGACGGGGCAGGCTCCATATCTTTCGCGGAGGTGAAGATTTAGTTCCTGACAATATCAGCCGTCCGATCGTGGACGGTGGTCCTCCGTCATCCACACATCCCTTGGGCGCCGCCTTCCAGTTCGCAACCGTGTGGCACGCGATTCTCTCTCTACGTTGCCCGAGACTCTCTCTGCGTCGCTGTCGGATCCAGGCCACAAGCCACGTCGACGCGACGATGCGGTCGCCGCCACGACACCTCCGCGGGTCGTCCTGGAAGTCGGTAGCTTCTCGACCTTATCGCCTTCTCAGCCAATGGGAATTCGCAGAGCACGATAAGTGTTTTTGTGTCGGGGGGCAATGGAACGTTTCCCCGGGCAGATATTTGTAGCCGCCGAGGTTGGAGCGGGAATGGGAGTGCGACGCAACGGCTTCTGTAGAAATCCCTAAATTTTGAAGAATTCGTTTCGCCGTCCAGGATCTTTGCTCGTCTTCCTTGTCCGAAATCTCTCGAGGAATAGCGAAGGTGCGGTGGATTGATCGGGGGGAGGGGAGCGGAGGAGAGGGATGAAGATCCAGTGTAACGCGTGCGGGGCGGCGGAGGCGGCGGTGCTCTGCTGCGCGGATGAGGCGGCGCTCTGCTGGGCCTGCGATGAGAGGGTACACGCGGCCAACAAGCTCGCGGGCAAACACCAGAGGGTGCCTCTGCTCTCCGATGGGGCCGGTGGAGGCGGCGCCTCTTCCTCCCGCGGCGTTCCCAAGTGCGACATCTGCCAGGTACCCTACCTTCCGCTGATTTGTAGATATTTCTGTCTCTCGGCCATTCTTGCGCTTGGTTGGTATGTATCTCGGGCCTTTTAGGTTAAACTACTGGAGCTAAATTCGCATTTTTCTGCTGAAAATTTTGCAAGTATCCGGTTGAAATACTTCGGAATTGTTCTACTCCTCTTAGCCTGCTCCACCACTGTACATGCTTAAGTCATCTAAACCATGTTGTTGACTCCACCTCGGCTGAGCACATGTACAATTAATTCTATTGATGATGCTACTCGTTCATGGAGGAAGATCCCATAGATCTATCATCTTTAATTGAAAAAAATGGCACCCAGGGCTGTGGTGTAATGGCAGGGCGACTAGTCGTCATCTTAGACATCCGTGGTTTATTCCCCAGCTATGATGCATTTTGTAGGAAATTTTTCTCCAAATAGGACGCAAACTTAGGGGCGTTGGACTTCTAGACCGTCCGCCACGAGCGCTTTCCAATTAACCCTAGCGGCCGGTGGAAAGTTTTCATAGGACCGAGCTGGTAGCCCTAGGTTCGCTTGTTACCTGGTTCACAATTTTTTTAATTGAAAATTATGCAACTGCTCCTTTTGTGTTTTAGGATGCATTATGCCACATATACATTCTACATACAACAACAATAACAACCAAAGTCTTTATCCCACCAAGTGAGATCGACTATATGGATTGTTAGTAGGAGTCCTAGAGTCAATTATGTGATGATTGACTAGGGACATTTTGTATCATATTCTATTATTAATAAAGGCATGTTTGGTTATTATACTTACTTTGTATTTGTGCCAAATAACTAAGTATAATAATGTCCTTGGATAGTAGGTTCTTATCTACATTATATCGATTGGTTGATTCGATAGTGAGATGATGTAGAGAACACTACTCTAAATCATTCGTAGTCAAATATTAATATTCAAGGACAATATTAATGCATGGAGATTAGCATGTAGGTTAGCTGATGACTTAAGCTCACAAGTCATGGATATGTAATATCAAGTTGATACATGGGTATATATTGGAGAATGTGTACTGAATTGACCCGCCATAAGAAAGTTTCATAGATTATCATATGAGTGTCATAAACTTTCTCATGTGACTATTAGTATGAATAGTCCTTAGACCTGAAGTCACTACGGTTCCCTACATAAGGAGTTATGTACTTTGGTATCGTCAAACGTTACCCGTGACAGGGTGGACTATAAAGACGATCACTGGGTATGTAATGAATTATGCGGAGGGATGTGAGTGATGTAGATGAGATCTATCCCTCCCATATGACGGGAGTGATATCTGTGGGCTCCTTGATCGAGTAGGACTACTGAAACGCATGACTATGCTCAAATGAGCTCAATATAAAATGAGTCAATATGAGATATTGAGCTCATTTGTTTGAGTGAGTCTACTCGGGGATCAAGAAACACAAGATTGATTGAGGATGACATGGTCTATGCCTTATTGGTCAATCTAGATATCAAGGATAGAAGGACAAGGTCATACATTATCATAGTCACGGGGGTTTAGTCGGATCTCGACTTTTCTTGTTACTTGGGTAGTAATGATGCATTGCTGGATGTCGCTCATTACTTATGTGTATAAAGCGTTTAGGCGCATTGCCAACGTCACGAGAACCTATTGGGTCACACACTAAGGATATGATGCTTCGAGAGCCCGAGTTGGGAACTCAGGAGATATGATTGGGAGCCCGAGTTGGGAACTCGGGAGATCTGATCGAGAGCTCGAGTTGGGAACTCGGGAGCTTGACACTCGGCAGACTCGGTCGGAGCTCGGCAGATTGGGTCGAAGCTCGGCAGATTGGGTCGGAGCTCGGCAGACTGGGTCGGGAGCTCAACACTCGGCAGACTGGGTCGGAGCTCGGCAGACTGGGTCGGGAGCTCGACACTCGGCAGACTGGGTCGGAGCTCGGCAGATTGGGTCGGGAGCTCGGCACTCGGCAGATTGGGTCGGGAGCTCGGCGACTTGGTTGGGAGCTCGGGGACCTGCTTGGGAGACTTGGTCGAGAGACCTAGTCGGAAGCCCAAGAGGCCCGGTCGGAATTGCATGGGAAATTCATTAAAGTGTTTAATGAAGGAAAGAGAAAAATCTCTCTTCATTGGATGAAGAGAAAGTGAAGAGTCACACGAAAGGATGTGCTCTTTACTGACTTTAATGAAGGGAAGTCAAAAAGACAAAAGACTCTTCATATTCATGGGATGAATATAAAAGAGGGTCTAGTCATTTTGAATGAAGAAAGTGTGTTTTTCCTTCTTCCCTTCCTCTCTTCTTCCCTTTCTCCCTCTTGGCCGAAACCCCTTTGGGGTTCTTGGTAGTCTTGTGAACTACCTCAAGTTGCTAGCACAACTAAGGTAGTTCTTCCCGAAGTTGAGAGATCGTGTCCGTGTGGATACGAATAGAGGCACGAACACTTGAACGTGCAAGAGATCCGGCGCACTTGGACGAGCGGGATAACGTAATGGCACGCTCCAAAGATATACACTATAGATAGATCTATTAGATAGATGAACTTCGTACAAGTTTTCTTTCGCATGGATCGCTCGAGGGATTTTGTTTCCGCTGCGTTTTTGTCTTTTGGTGCCGGGAGATCCCAACACCTCCTACACCATTGGACTCGATACTTTATTATATCATCATCTATATTTAAATAAATTTCATCATATACATAAACATTCTACATGCTTTAACAATATCATTTATCCTTGGGATGTATTGTGATGAGCTTACCACTAGTCACTCAAAACAATGTAGGCTTCTTTGTAACCTTGCTATCATGTGAATATGCCTACTATGAGCCACTTGCAAAACTCTGTTAGTTTCATTATCCAGGCGAACCTAATCAGCTTAGTGGAAAAAGCGCCATTTGTTTCTAGTTGTGTTGTGCTTCTCTAGGTAAATTGAGAGTGGTTCAGTGATACCCTTGACCTCTATCCGGGGTTCGCTCACTTGGATGGAAGATATGTGAGAGCGGAGGTAAAATGATAAGCACATAAATGATGGAGCTACAAATGTGTAACTTTATGAGTCTTTCCTTCGTCTCCCTTATATCTTTCATCTAATCGAATCATAACTTAAAAATCATTCTCCAAAACTCATGATCTTCCTTCATTGAAAGTATGGAACATTCCTCATGTATCACACAAGCTTAATGCAAATACTAGGTTGTAAAAGTAGGCTGGAAAGGTTCTTTTCCTATAGGATGACAAGAGAGACATCTTCAACCTCATCTATGTGCACACTACCGTTAGGCTTAACTCTTATGAGTTGCTTAGCTTCATGTGGAAATATTGTATTTAATTATGGATATCTTAAGGTGATCAATCATACATGTTTAATGATATATTTAATTTTTTACATTGATTGGTTAAGTTTATTAACTTAATGTATCCTGAGATAGATAGTAATTTTTTATCCTTTCATTTGTTTTCTCAAAAAAATATATAGATCACGTATTTAACTACTTAGCACATATGAACTGTGTTGTTTCACCCGCATATTGCCTGCACATATATTTTAAAATTATAATTTTATCAATATGCCAAATAAAATGGTTTCACTTGGAATCATTCTATTGTCTACATCAAGGTGCCAACCAGAGCAATTGATAAAGGTGTTATGAAGTTGTTGTCAAGGTCTTTATTCAAGGCCTGTGTTCGTCAAAATGATTGTGAGATGGAGGTTCAAAAGCTTCCAATATATATCTTTCTAAAAAAATATATTAATTACACATATTACTCGGAACCATTTAGAGAATCTTCAATCTGTTAAGGATTTTTTAGTCATCCTTAGAAGAGAATCCTGTGATAAGTTGTATAGAAATGTAATGTAAGGTTGAGTTTTATGTAATATTGAAGCGTAATTCTCTTCTGAAGTCTGAAAAATGGAGAAATCCATATTAGATGCAGTGATTAGATGATGTGAAGCAGTGCAACAAAATATTCTTTGTAATTGCAGAATTAGTTTTGATTGGAAGTCAGATATTTTCGCCCTTAAATAAGGGAACTCAAACTGATTACATGATGCAGGATAAAAAAACACACCATAATAAGAACTAAAACTCTTCTAGAGGAAAATGTTAGTAACTAAAAGATGAATATTATATGAGATTCTAATTCCTTCTACAGATCTCAGACTCAAAATAAGATCAAGTTGTTTTTAGAAGGCCTAACTTATCTCTAAAAATTATAATAAACTTTTAACAGGGTTTAATTTATCTCTAAAAAATATAATAAACTTTTAATAACTCTTAAAAATTGATAACATATAGTTTTTAAAGCACTTAAATGTGTTAACTATGGAGAGTAGTAATAGCTAGAGTTGAAGTTGACAAGTCCCAATTCTCCCTTAAATGCATTCCATATTTCCATTTGCGAGAAACATTGGAATATTTTTAGGGGAGTGAAAAAAGAAGCGGGCATCAATGAGTTCTAAAGTTTTGGTTATTAAGTGATCTAGATTTGGAGCGCTTTCTGTCATAGGTAGGAGTTCAAATTCATATATTATTGGGAGAACATTAACCTTCTCACTCTCACTTCGCCTAAATGGAAAACTGTTTCACGTTGAATGTATGTCAATGTGTTTATTTATTGCTTTCTTTGTATGCTCTCTCTCTGTATTCATTCTTGTTTTTCTCTTTGAACCCTGAACACTTCTTACTATGCTTATGTCTTTCCAGGAAGCCTCTGGTTACTTCTTTTGCTTGGAAGACCGAGCCTTGCTTTGCAGGAAATGTGATGTTGCCGTACACACGGTAAACCCATATGTCTCTGCTCACCAGAGATTCTTACTGACAGGGGTGCGAGTAGGCCTCAACCCCACTGAACCAGCTGCTGCTTCTCTTTCTGGCTCACAGTTGCATGTTTCAGGAAGACCTGTAGTGCCACAATCCAAACAACTGCCCAGTAGTAGTAATTGCATGTCGTCCCTGGACACTAATGGAGTTGTATCCAGCCAAATGCACGAGGATGAAGGTTTAGTGGCAAGCAAAGCCCCAATCTCAGGATTTAACATGCCTGGGAGCATATTGGATTGGCCTTTAGATGAGTTCTTTGGCTTCTCTGAATTTAACCAAACTTTTGGTTTCACTGAGCAAAATTCTTCGAAGGTAGGCCCTATGAAGAGGCATAAAGAATAGTGTTTTCAGATCTCATTCTCGTACTCTAGGAGATGGGCATTTGCATTTTCTTATGTGCTGATGAACATTGTTTGTTTGACAGGCTGACAGTGGAAAGATAGGAAGCTCTGAAGGGTCGTCACTTTATCGCACCACTGATGATGATGTGGACGCTGGTGAATGTTTGGGCCAGCTGGTGCCTGAGATCCCATTGAGAGTTCCCAAAATTCCTTCCCCGCCAACTGCATCAGGTCTCAGCTGGCAAAGTATCCCACATTATTCAGCATCTGATGCTGTTTTTGTACCCGACATATGCACTTCCCATGATCCTACCTATTTCACTCAAATGCCTGCTAAGAGGCGTCATCGACAACGAGGATAATGAGACTCAGAGGTAATTCAGATTAGTTTGAAACTGGCTTGATGATGTAAAAGGCACGTTTCTCTGAAGTTATATAATTCCAATCTGGCAGTTATTATTTGATGTTCTACACTAGCTATGTCGTCAACTTCATTAGTCATGTTTTCTCAGCTTACTCATCTATGTTTCTGGTCCCAGAAGTCAATATATTTGAAAACGAAGTTGCTGAAGAGCATTAGGCCGCTCCATCTCTGGTTTTGATTGTGGACAGCTTCATTGGCTTGCCCGTGCCTGTGCTAGAGGCTAGGATGAGCTATACCTGGAAAAAGCATCCACTGCTGGAAGTGAATCTGGAGATGTGTTTGCCTGAGTTATACATGAGACGGGAGTCCGCAAGTACGTCGAGTAGAGGGTTGGTTCAGTCAGTTGAAGCATTACAGTTAACTGAAGAGTTGATCAAGTGCAAAGGTTTTGTGAATATAATGCTTTATTTGAGAAACATTCAACTGGAGGTTCTTTCCAGGCTATTGGAGGTTCAACAAGTATATTTGCTTGAGCAGAAGACTCAAGGGTTATGCTACTGAAGTAGATTGGACAAATTGGAGCAATTGGAGGTCTTTTTATGAAAACTGATGGAGAGCTTTGACCTAATTTGGCTCTACGAAGATATTCTTGATACTTCTCTAGTTAAATGCTTACATTGCTCAAAGTTCTATGAGTGTGTGACTAATGTCAAGACTTCAACTCGAACTTTTCGCATTCCTTCTTCTTCTCAAACTCCGATGATACATATGATTAAGAAAATAGTCTAAACTATGTTAAATCATAGTGCTATAGTACATTGTTTGTTTATTTCTTATTTTTATTATGTATATTTTTGACAAGAACAAGCACATGTGCACACATTTGAACGCCTACCTCAAATACCAGACTCAAGTCGTCCTCACATTCAATCCCTTCAAACAATGAAAAACCATCTACTTCTATCGTCTACATTCATATCTCTAATACCAAAACTTTCTATCTTCTACATTCATATCTCTAATACCAAAACTTGTTCCTTTTTTTCTTCTTGCTCATATTAGCTTTTCGTTTAATTGTTAAAAGATAATGCAGCAAAAGAACAAAATCTATTCTCACAACAAGTTTAATTGATTTATTATGCATAAGTTTAACGTTAAAGTTTTCCATTTTGTAGCAAGTTTAATTGATTTATTATGCATAAGTTTAACAATAAAGTTCTCCACTGAACTCATTAGGAGTGTAAGCATTATAATTTTAATCACATTCGTTCTCAAAAACCATAGGAGTTACTTAGAGGGATCAATATACTTCACTAATTACTAGGAAATACACAGGGAGAGGATAGCTAGTTATATTTCTCTTGTCAAGTTGGATCACGTGGAGTTGTTCCTCGAGCTCTTGAGGAAAGACTAACTCTTAGTGATCTCGCGAAGGGGCTTGTTGGTGAATCGGATGAGATTGTACACCCATGCCCTGGCTATAGTTCCACAAACCGGTCTGACCATGTAGACCTAGATCCTCAACCACCGGTTTGCCACGATGGCCGGCCCAAGGGTCCTCACGGGATTCGTGGATGCCCCTGATATAGGACTGTGAACAAGATAGCCACAATTATTTCTTAATTTTCATGTCTTTTTCAACAACTTGATGCATACGTTACATACCCGGCAATGAGAACATTTAATAGGATTGTAGCACCAACAAGAAGACATGCCAATTCTCCAATCTGAACACCAGAGATGACAATTTAAGAACAAGAATTTGACCGAATCAAAATGAAATGGTGATGAAAGCTACTTTGGCTATCTGATAGTGATCGATATTGTTACTTAATTGTATCGTTTTTGACTTGAGAGTTGAAGCACACACTCACAGCTCTGTTGTCAGTTGCCACTCCGGAGATGACAAACATCAGGTAGAATGAGATGATGAACTCGAGCACAAGAGATTGCACGTTGGAGCCTGTCGGTATCGTCCCCGGGAAGTGTTCGTGCCACCCCCGAACATCAGAATCAGCATTCCACTTGCAAGGGTTGCCCCCAGAAGCTGAGCAACTACATAAGCCAGCACCTGAATTGATTCCATGATAGAAGAACATAAGATATGAACATAAAGATGGATAGATGCTACCATGTTTAAGGAGGGTGTGCTCAGATAGGAGACCTGTTTCCATGGGAACCTCCTGCATGTAGCAAAGGCAATCTAGCAATGGTGACGGCAGGATTAAGGTGGGCGTCGGACATGTGACTGACGGAGTAGACCATGACCATGGCGGCGAGTCCCCACACGACACATACTCCAGGGAAGGTAACCGTATTGCTGTAAGAACATTCGTTCGAAATAAAAAAATAAAAAAAACTTGCAATGCTCTTGGAGAAAAAAAATCAAAGAATAAACTTTGCCGTCGTCGAGAAGATCACAATGAAGAACCTTCACACAAGATCTAAGAACCAAATCCCAAAATAAAACCTCTTGATTTGTTATCCTCGTCTCCTTTTCTCTGATTTCCTTGGAAGAATATACAGGAATAAAAGTGGTAACGTGGGTAGTAATTGCATATAATAGAGAAAGAGGAATGGACAAGTAACACCCACTCTCTCAATAAAGTGTACAATAAACTACACACGTCCAACGTCTCACACTAGTCCAAGTCAATCTATAAAGGTCATTTAGTTACAAAGACCATTTAAGAACATTCAATTCATACTTCAGAAAAAATGATTCGTGCAATAACAAGTACACTGAGCAATTATTGCTAAGAAATTTGTTATACTTAACTTAGTTGCTTTATCACACAAATCAAAGACATTAATATCATGTTTTTATCCCAAATTAAATCATTTACATCAATATGAACATTTCTAATATCTCATAATGACAATTATGTCGCAAGCAAGTTCAATATTTGTTGGGTTCTCCCGGCACCAAAACAAAAAAACGAAACGGAAACAAGAACCCACGAATGATCCATGCGAAAAAAATTCGTACAAAGTACATCTATCTAATAGATCGATCTAAAGTGTATACCTTTGGAGCGTGCCCTTTGCTTATCCCGCTCGTCCAAGATGCGCTGGATCTTTTGTACGTTTAAGTGTCCGTGCCTCTATTCGTATCCACACGGACACAATCTCTCAACTTCGGGAAGAACTACCTTAGTTGTGCTAGTAACTTGAGGTAGTTCACAAGACAACCAAGAAACCACAAGGGTTTCGGCCAAGAAGGGAGGAGAGGAAGAAGAGAGGAAGGGAAGAAGAAAAGCACACACACTTCATTCAAAATGACTAGAGCCTCTTTTATATTCATCCCATGAATATGAAGAGTCTTTTGTCTCTTTGACTTCCCTTCATTAAAGTCAATAAAGAGCACATCTTTTATGTGACTCTTCACCTTCTCTTCATCCAATGAAGAGAGACTTTTCTCTTTCCTTCACATGCAATTCCGACCGGGCCTCTCGGGCTTCCGACTAGGTCTCCCGACCAAGTCTCCCGAGTGTCGAGCTCCCGACCTAGTCTGCCGAGTGCCGACCCAGTCTGCCGAGCTCCCAGCCCAATCTGCCGAGTGCCGAGCTCCCGACTCAGTTGTCGAGCTCCCAGCTCAGTCTGCTGAGTGTCAAGCTCCTGACTTAGTCTGCCGAGCTCCTAGCTCAGTCTGTCAATTGCCGAGCTCCCAACCCGCACTCCTGAGTTCCCAACTCGAGCTCAGATCTCCCGAGTACCCAACTCGGGCTCAGGTCTCCCGAGTTCCCAACTCGGGCCCAGATCTCCCGAGTTCCCAACTCGGGCTCAGATCAGCCGATCAGATTTCCCGAAGCATCGTGTCCTTTGTGTGTGACCCAATAGGTTCTCGTGACGTTGGCAATGCGCCTAAACACTTTAGACACATAAGCAATGAGCGGCATCTAGCAATGCATCATTGCTACCCAAGTAACAAGAAAAGTCGAGATCCGACCAAATCTCCTTGACTATGATAATGTATGAGTTTGTCCTTTTATCCTTGATATCTAGATTGACCAATGAGGCATAGACCGTGTCATCCTCAGTCAATCTTGTATTTCTTGATCCCCAAGTAGACTCACTCAAACAAATGAGATCAATATCTCATATTGACTCATTCGAGCATGACCATGCGTTTTAGCAGTCCTACTCGATCAAGGGGCTCACAGATATCACTCCCGTCATATGGGAGGGATAGTTCCCATCTACATCACTCACATCCCTCCGCATAATTCATTACATACCCAGTGATCGCCTTTATAGTCCACCCTGTTACGGGTGACGTTTGACGATACCAAAGTACATAACTCCTTATTAGGGAACCGTAGTGACTTCAAGTCTAAGGACTATCATATTAATAGTCACATGAGAAAGTTATGACACTCATATGACAATCTATGAAACATTCTTATGGCGGGTCAATTCAGTACACATTCTCCAATGTATACCCATGTATCAACTTGATATCACATATCCATGACTTGTGGCTCAAGTCATCAGCTGACATACATGTTAGTCTCCATTCATTAATATTGTCCTTGAATATTAATACTTGACTAGGAATGATTTAGAGTAGTGTTCTCTACATCATCTCACTATCGATTTAACCAATCGATATAATGTAGATAAGAACCTACTACACAAGGCATTATTATACTTAGTTATTTGGCACAAATACAAAGTAAGTATAATAACCAAACATGTCTTTATTAATGATAGAATATGATACAAAATGTCCCTAGTCAATCATCACATAATTGGCTTTAGGGCTCCTACTAATAATATTTTCATTTAATATAACTATCCATAATCATATTTTATATACTTAACAAAAAATATAATTGGTCAATCAGTGAATAAATGTCAAAGATATAAATCTATTTTAATCTTCCTTTTTAGTTAGAATATATTTATTCTAATCAGTTGCTTTCTTAGTTATACTTTATAAACCGAATTATCCATAACCAATAGGATGCATATTAAAATAACAGTCACTAATTATAATTTCAAGTAGATAGCTAAATAGTCACTTAAAGTAAAATTAAGATTATCTTATAATCTCAAGGGTCTCACATAGTAGAGACATAGGGATTCATTCCCCTACTACCCTTATTATCGCTATAGCACATGTGACATAAATCACATGCTATAGTGTTTTTCTTTTCACCAATAAAGAGTTTTTTTAATCAAAATTAAACATCATATAAATTTTGATTTAGACATACCTAATGTCTAATCCTGAATTTAACTTATGAATTCCAATATGACCTTTAGCAGATTCATTAAATGGTAGGTTCATTTAATCCGATCATTATTAATATATAAATGATCTTATCTTGACATAATTATTTATCAAGGCGACTCTAACTTATGAGTATGTCTCTATTCACAGCTACATAAGTTGTCTCATAAATAATGATCTTACCTCTATTTATACTTAATTAACAAATAGAGATGATTATCCATGTGAGTCGACTAATCTTAATTTGCCAATATACTCACCAAGATTTTATCCAAATGTAACAAAGACATTTACATAAAATAGATTATGACTTTGTATATATTTAATTGTTTTTATAATGTCACTTTTTATGAAGTTTCAAACACTTCATGTGCTTTTGAAATGACTCTTTAGTTAATGGCTTAGTAAAAAGATCTGCAAGCATAGTTTGTGTAGAGATATATACAAGAATTATCTTTTTCTTATCAATAATATCTCTTACAAAATTATATTTAATCTTTATATGCTTGTCTTTGTTGTGATATTTAGGATCCTTGAAAAAAGCTATATCAACTTGATTGTCATAATACACTGTAACAGGTCTCTCTATTGTTGGAACTCGGATGGCTAGAGAGGGGGGTGAATATAGCCAAACACTTGAACTTTAATACTTAGCGAATTTCTGCACTACGATTTGTTAGTAGCACAACGGAAGTAGCAAAAACAGAGTATGCAGAAAAATAGAAAAAAAAAGTAAACTAACACAACTAGCAAGATCGCTAACAAGGAGGGTTTACAAGGTTCGGGGATAACTTGCCCCTACTCCTTGGCGTGCCCGTAAGGTGGGTGATCCCTTGATCATCGGCAGATCAAGCCCCGGTGAACACCGGATAGAAAGCAACCTCTTTCTCTGTGGAGTAACCTCTCCACAGCGTTTCAATCAAGGATATAGTTTTAAGCACAATGAAACACAAGAAAGATCTTACTTAGCACTTAGCAAAGACAAGACCACAACAAGCTTCTCCCGAGCTCCACCCAGCGACGATCTCACGCAAGAACTCTTTCCCCGTGTCTTCTCGCTGTTGGACTCAAAGCCTCTTGTTCCTTCCTCCAAGCGCTCAAGTAAGAGATGGTTGCTTCACTGATTACAGATGCTTGCTCAAGATGATGGGATCACAGAACACACAAGCAAGGATGTGGAGAACACAAATGCGCAGCAAGAACTCAGCCAGAAGAACGTTTCAGCAAACTCTCTCCTCTTCTCTTCTCCTCTACGCCCTTTTGTTTCTCCACTGAGCACAGGTGACACCATCTCACAGCAGCCTCCAGCTGCTTACCTGCCAACGCCAGCTACCACTGAGCTCTCCCTGGACTCCCTGAGCTTCCCTCAGCCAAGCTCCAGTCTGCAGCTCCAATCGTTGCAACCTGAGATGGAAAACGGACAAACCTGCTCCAAGGAAAGGCCTCTATTGACTCTCCTTGAGTGTTTGAATCCTCACCTATCACCTGCAGCTTAATTAGATCATTAGAGCAGTATATCAAACAGAAAATAAAGCATCAGAGATGAAGCGCAGAGAATCGGATATGTTCAGACGCAATCAGAGTGCTTGACAGTGCATTTTGAATTAAAGTGATCGGTCACCGGACCGATCAGAGAGCCTCCTGATCGGTCACCAGACCGATCAGGCTGGGTTCAGATCGATCAGGCTCCGTCCTGATCGGTCCCCAACGCTCAATCAGAAATCGCGATTTCTCTAGGACTCTCCTGGATCGATCACCAGACCGATCCCAGGTTGTGGATCGATCACCAGACCGATCCACCCCTTTGCTAGGCGATTTCTGAGGTTCGCAGTCCAAACCTCCTGATCGGTCACCGAACCGATCAGGGAGCCTCCTGATCGGTCACCAAACCGATCAGGTCATGACCAGACCAATCAGGCTCCGTCCTGATCGATCATAGTGAGGAACTCGCGACGTTGGATCGTTCTCCAGAACGATCTGCACAGTGATCCAGATCGGTCACCAGACCAATTAGGAGCAGATCAGCAAGGGAACTCAACCTCACTGTGTGCTCCCTGATCGGTCACCAGACCGATCAGGAGCCAAGCAGTGGGTGAAACGCAGACTCCCTGATCGGTCACCAGACCGATCAGTCATCGCTGGATCGGTCACCAGACTGATCCACGAAGGAGCACCGTGCCAACTCCCTCATCGGTCACCAGACCAATCCAGGGGCTCCAACTTAGCCCTCCAAGCTAAGGTTTCATCCAACCTAGCCCTCCAAGCTAGGACCTGACCCTCCAAGCCAGAATTTTTCACCTAACTCTCCAGTTGGGACTTTTTACCTAACCCTCCAAGTTAGGACTTTTCACCTAGCCCTCCAAGCTAGGACTTTTAACCCAACCTTCTGAGTTAGGACTTTTCCACACCTAGCCCTCCAAGCTAGGACCTGGCCCTCCAAGACAGGATTTTTCACCTAACCCTCCAAGTTGGGACTTTTCACCTAACCCTCCAAGTTAGGACTTTTCACCTAACCCTCCAAGCTAGGAATTTTCACCCAACCCTTCCGAATTAGGACTTTTCAACACCTAGCCCTCCAAGCTAGGATTTTCCATACCTAACCCTCCAGATTAGGATTTTCCAACACCTAGCCCTCCAAGCTAGGATTTTCCATAACATGCCTAATCCCCGATCAGGACTTAACCATAATCATAATCATCAACCTAAACTAAAATCGATGTCAACACCAAAACAACAATCAGGGTTAGACTGCATCAACAATCTCCCCCTTTTTGTTGTTTGACAATCCGATTTTAAGTTTAAGGATTCTCAATCAATTTCTCAACTTTCAGAATCATAGGGGAATCAAGATCCTCCCCCTATAATATAATCATCCTAAACTTAACCAACCAACACTCTCCCCCTTTGTCGAACACCAAAAAGGGTCTAGAGGGGTTGTTAAGTTTAACCATACTCCCCCTCAACCCTAGGGGTATCCCAAAACAACAAAGATACGATTTGAATTTTTGATAAACATATGAATACATATGACAAGAGTAGGGCATGGTAACACAAACATATGTATTATATGGGCAAGGCATCACAAGCATAATCATAAGCATGCATAATAATATAGAATGAGGCATACAGGCAGATAGTAATCATATGAGCACATATAAGCCAACATCCTAACCATGATAGGGCAAATATAAAATACATGCAAAATATTAGATGCATCATAATGCACAATCTAGTCATAGTCAAGCGCATAAACAATAATCCAGACAAACAAGTAGATGCATATCCACGCATCAAAGTCAACATCACGCCATAACAGGCAAGAGTCAGGACGGACAGATCCGTCAAATAGTCTGAAATCACCAAACAAGCAGAGAGTACAGTCAATCGTCAGCCCGGGGGGGGGGGGGGTCAGTGTCCTGCATGGGATCATCCATAGTATCCTCATCAGGAATAACAGATCCCGGTGCAGTACTGGCAGATGGCGCACCTCCAGGAAATGTGTGGCGACGCCACTCATCGTACCAAGTCTGCTGCAACGAGCGAACTCCGGAAACATCAGACTCCACTGAGGTCAGTCGGCGATCAATGGATCGGAACTGTGAGCGGACCTCCTCGCGATAAATCTCCCGCAGATGAAAATCATGCTGGATGGTCAGGTCCATCTCTGACAGCTGCCAGCGCAGATCCGGCTCTGGCTCATCATAGTAATCAGCAGCAACAGCAGGAGCCTCATGAGGTGCAGCAGCATCGGCTGGCGCCTAAAAATGTGGTCCTCCCCCAGGTAGGTCACCGAGTCCTCTCCCATCCTTCCAAACCAAGGCCCGATCGTGCTCTCGAATAATGATGCCGGACTTGGCAAATGCCCGCCGGCCAAGCCGACAATCCTGTCGAACCATAGGCACTGTCCTGCCTTTGGTGACATCAACACCTACTGACATAAGTCAATCGGTGATGACATGACCAAATGGCATGTAGACTGTGCGGCGGCTCTGCTCTCTATAAGATAGAATGGATTGAAAAATACTTTCCATGATATCAAAATCCATTCGGTGGTGCATGCCGTAGAGCATAAGGCAGTGATAGGGTCGGATCTCAGTTAAAGGTTTGGAAGTGATCGGTAGAATACAATTTGTGATAATCTTGAACAAGATGTAACTAGTGGGAGAGAGACGAAGTGCTGCAAAGGTAGGAAAATCAGGGCCCAGCTCATCGAGACCGGCTGGGCGGGGATGACCAAAGAAATACTGATAGATATCATCGGGAGTAACATCCGCAAAAGGGGTCAATAGAGGATCAGGAAGCTCGGGATAGATTGAATACAGGTTGGGTGAACGTCGACCACCCAGATACTCTGCTAGAATCTCGTAAGAGAAATCAAGGTTCCTCTTGGCGACTCGAGTAGTGAACTCGAAGCCCCCCTGAGGTCCCTGCTGAAGATTGTTGTAAAATTCGGAGACAAGGTCGTAATTGATAGTCCTCTCCAGAGAGAGTAGAAAGCCAAGGTTGTAAAAGGTGACAATCTCCATGATAGAAGGGCAGTGCTCGGTCAGAAAGGGGACATCAATTGACTGGTAGGGTAGTAATTTAAAGGTCCGGGACTGAAAAGCCTGCTCGCAGGCAGCATTGGGGAATCAGGAACTGGAGGAAGGCTGTGGCCTTCAGGAGGGTGCTGATGAGGAAGGGGTTTTGCCCCTCGAGCTACCCTCTATTTGTTCCTTTCCCTTAGATGCTTTTCTAAAGATTGGAATAGATCATAGCAAGAATATAATCACAGAAAGGAAATCATGACACAAGATTAAAGGATCACAAAATCAATACGAGAGTTGATCATGGGTTAGAATAATCAAGTGTACATGAAGCATTAATCACATCAAAGACCCAAGATTCAATCACAAGGGAAATAATCAAGTAAGCATAAGGTAGAATTGATCAAAAGTAGGACATAGCAAAGATGGGTCACGGCCAAAACAGGAGGTCACGGCACAACATAAGAACAAAAAAAATAGACCATGATTAGCGCAAATACAGACACTATGAACTAATCTGCAAGGAAAACTAAACCAAAAACTCACTTTGGTACCATTGATGGTGTTCTGAGATAATCTTGAAAGTTGGAAGAAGAGCACGCGTAGGAAGAGCTCACGGTGCAAGAGGTGAGCGCACGATCTTGAGCAAGAAGGAACTTGCAGAAGAAAGAGGAGACGCTCGCAGGAAGTCTTCTCAGAACCGCACGCGCACACAAACGCTCACTCGCAAAAGGAGGAAGAAGAAACAGGGAAGGCTCTCGCACGGGAAGAAGCGCAAGTAAGGGGGTTCGGCACTAGGGCTTGGAAGTGGAAGGGTTTTCGCGAAGTTATTAGGTTGGTGGATCGGTCCACCAACCGAAATTTAATGTGATCGAACGGATCACTGTTCGATCTGGAAACGCTCAGATCGATCAGGCTCTGGCCTGATCGAACTAGACTGGTCCTGATCGGTCGGGTGACCGATCAGGCAGGCTCCTGATCGATCAGCCCCCTGATCGGTCTGTGGACCAATCATCACAGGATGCCAGATCGGTCTGGAGACCGATCATCACAGGATGCCAGATCGGTCCGAAGACCGATCCAGGCTAGCACAGAGTGTTTGATCAGGATTTCGTTAAGTCTCTGTCGACCCCTCTGATCGGTCTATGGACCGATCAACGCAGAATGGAGCCAGATCGGTCCAGGGACCGATCAGCCCTATGCCTGATCGGGCCAGTGACCGATCAGGGTTCCTGAAATTCCCTGATACGATCTGAAACTTTCAGTTTCAGACATTTACACTATTTCTGAGGGGATCTGATGAAAGATGTCGAACTTGGAAGTGATCCCTTGACTAAAATTGATCCCTAAACAAGGATCAAAGGTCCTTATGGTTTGAACAAACACTTTGCTCCATCCAAGTAGAGTCAAACTCAATCAACAATCATTCAATCAAATTTTAACCAAGGTTGTGCCAAAATCAAGTTTCCAATCATGTTTCCTTGATTGGAATGTCCAAGTATGATCATGGAGCCAAATACACATATGTTATGCATTGGTTTTCCCCATACTTGGTCACCGAAGTGATTTTTATCTCGTCAACTTAATTTCTCAAGGGATGCATTGACATTTTGAGAAATTGAGTTGATCCTAGCATCTCGTCCCATATCTAGCAAACAAAAACGTTTTGGTAAACCTTATAGTTTGTGTGAGATGTCCCCAAAGTTACCCAATTGTTTCCCAACAATTAGAACTTATCATGAAGGGTTTTGAATGCATTTTGAAAACTATGAAGCGTGACACATTCCCAACTCCCTCCTTAAGAAACTAAACTCATTTTCGGGGAGTGGCTTAGTGAAAATGTCAGCGAGGTTTGACTTGGACTCTACATGTGAGAGTACAATATCTCCCCTAACAACATGATCCCTAATGAAGTGGTGACTCACTTCAATATGTTTGATCCTAGAATGTTGGACTGGATTCTTGGTTAGAATCATTGTGCTAATGTTGTCACACAACACTTGCACACTTTTGTAACTTAATCCATAGTCCTCTAGAGTGTGAATCATCCACAACAATTGTGATACACTCTCTCCCATGGCGATATATTCTGCCTCGGTCGTGGAGAGAGCAACACAATGTTGCTTCCGACTTGACCAACTAACTAAAGATGATCCTAGAAATTGGTAACCCCCACTTGTGCTTTTCCGATCCAACTTACATCCAGCATAGTCGAAATCGGTATAGCCGATTAAATCAAATGATTCGGTACGGGGGTACCAAAGACCGACTCCAATTGTGCCTTTTAGATATCTCAAAATTCTCTTAACATCGATTAGATGAGATTTCTTGGCACAAACTTGATACCTAGCGCACATACCCACAGCAAAAAGAATATCAGGTCGACTAGCTGTGAGGTATAGCAAACTACCTATCATGCTCTGATATTGAGTCAAATCAACAGGTTTACCACTCTCATCATTATCTAATCTTGTGTTTGTGGCCATGGAGTGGTTACCTCTTTTGAATCACTCATATTGAATTTTCGAAGCATTTCTTGAGCATACTTCGATTGGTGCACATGGATCCCATCTCGGGTTTGCTTGATTTAAAGTCCAAGGAAGAAGGTCAACTCTCCCACCAGACTCATTTCAAATTCACTTTCCATGTGTCCAATAAATTCATTTAAATAGCCCTTGTTATTTGAGCCACAAATAATGTCATCGACATATACTTAGGCTACAAAAATATTGTCACCATCTCTCCGTAGAAACAGTGTAGGGTCTATTTGGCCTCTTACATAGCCTTTTTCAATTAAGAACGTCGACAGCCGCTAGTACCAAGCTCGGGGTACTTGTTTAAGACCATAAAGTGTCTTTTTGAGCTTGAACACGTGGTTTGGGAATTCAGTACTCTCAAACCCCGGAGGTTGTTCGACATAGACCTCTTCTCTAATCAAACCATTTAGAAAGGCCGATTTAACATCCATTTGATATAACTTGAAGCCTCGATGTGCTGCAAATGCAAGCATCAATCGGATGGATTCTAATCATGCCACGGGAGCATAGGTCTCATCATAATCAAGGCCTTCAACTTGACTATAACCCTTGGCTACTAAGCATGCCTTGTTTCTACTGATTTCTCCCTTATGATTCAATTTGTTTTTGAAGACCCATTTGGTTCCAATGATGGTGGTCTTCTTAGGTCTAGGGACTAAGTCCCAAACTTGACTCCTTTCGAATTGACCTAGTTCGTCTTGCATTGCAATGATCTAATCGGGATCATTTAATGCTTCATCAATTTTTCTAGGTTCAATTTCGGAAATTAGGGCAACTTCATTAGCCTCATTCCTAAAGAATGATCTAGTTCTAACCCCATGATGGATATCTCCAATAATTTGGTCTTGGGGATGACTAGAGGCTAGTCTAGTTTGCCTAGGTGTTGGTGGTGCTTCTTGAATGGGTTCACTAGACACAAGCTCAGCCTCAGGATCCGACTGATCAATGGATTGTCTAGGCTCACTGTCATCGGATTCATCACCATCAACAATATTTGGACTCTCCTAAGTTCGAATTGGACTTCATCTTCTGGTTGTTCATTGGCTTTTGGAATTTTCTCAAAGACAACATCAGAAGACTCTTCAACCAATCTAGACTTCTTATTGTAGACTCGGTAGGCTTTACTAACCAGGGAATACCCGACTAGTATCCCTTCATCAGCCTTTGCCGTGAACTTTCCAAGGTGATCCTTGGTGTTTAAGATGAACATCTTACAACCAAACACCCTAAGGTGTTTAACCGTAGGTGGTTTTTCAAACCAAAGTTCATGGGGAGTCTTTCCTAAGAACCTATGGATGAGGACTCGGTTTTGCACATAGCACGCTGTATTTACAGCTTCTGCCCATAAGTAACTCTGTAGTGAGTACTCATTAAGCATGCTTCGTGCGGCCTCTTGTAAAACATGGTTCTTCCTCTCTACAACACCATTTTGTTGTGGTATTCTAGGAGTGGAGAACTCATGTCTATAACCTCTATCTTGACAAAATTCTAAAAACCGTTGATTTTGAAATTCACCTCCATTATCACTTCTAATTGTCTTAATCGTTAATGATTTTTCATTTTCAACTCTTCTACAAAAAGAAATGAAGACATCTAAAGTTTGGTCCTTATGTTTTAGAAAATAGGTCCATGTATATCTAGTAAAGCCATCAATGATAACAAAGCAATATCTACTTCCATTCAGTGATATGATAGTACTACAATAAATAGATCTATGTGAAGTAAATCTAAAGCAGTAGATGTACTTACAGCACTTTTACCTTTATGTGTAGATTTTGTTTGCTTACCCATTTGACATGCATCACAAAGTTTGTCTTTTTCATACTTGATGCTTGGTAAGCCACAAACTAATCCTTGTTGGCCAACTTCCGGATGTTCTTCATGTTAACATGTGCTAGCTGTTAATGCAGTCTGACCCTGATTGTTGTTTTGGTGTTGACACCGATTTTAGTTTAGGTTGATGATTATGATGATTATGACTAAGTCCTGATCGGGGATCAGGCAGGGTATTGGAAAATCCTAACCTGAAGGGTTAGGTGTGGAAAATCCTAGCTTGGAGGGCTAGGTGTTGAAAAGTCCTAATTCGGAAGAGTTGGGTGAAAAGTCCTAGCTTGGAGGGCTAGGTGAGAAGTCCTAACTTGGAGGGTTAGGTGCAAAGTCCTAACTTAGAGAGTTAGGTGAAAAAGTCCTGGCTTCGAGGGTCAGGTCCTAACTTGGAGGGCTTGGTTTGGAAAAGTCCTAATCCGGAAGAGTTGGGTGAAAAGTCCTAGCTTGGAGGGCTAGGTGAAAAGTCCTAACTTGGAGGGTTAGGTGCAAATTCCCAACTTGGAGGGTTAAGTGAAAAATCCTTAGCTTGGAGGGCTAAGGTGGATGAAACCCTAGCTTGGAGGGCTAGGTTGGAGCCCCTGGATCGGTCTGGTGATCGATCAAGGAGTTGGCACGGTGCTCCTTCGTGGATCGGTCTGGTGACCGATCCAGCGATAACTGATCGGTCTGGTGACCGATCAGGGAGTATGCGTTTCACCCATTGCTTTGCTCCTGATCGGTCTGGTGACCGATCAGGGAGTAAACAGTGAGGTTGAGTTCCCTTGCTGATCTTCTCCTGATCGGTCTGGTGACCGATCAGGATCACTGTGCAGATCGTTCTGGAGAACGATCCAGCATCGCGGGTTCCTCTCTATGATCGATCAGGACGGAGCCTGATCTGTCTGGTCATGACCTGATCGGTCTGGTGACCGATCAGGAGGCTCCCTGATCGGTCCGGTGACCGATCAGGAGGTTTGGACTGCGAAGATCAGAAATCGCCCGATAAAGGGGTTG
This sequence comes from Boesenbergia rotunda, assembly GCA_024364735.1. NCBI lineage: Eukaryota > Viridiplantae > Streptophyta > Magnoliopsida > Zingiberales > Zingiberaceae > Boesenbergia > Boesenbergia rotunda. The sequence goes on from JAGFNQ010002120.1 coordinate 415,603, forward strand.
ATCGGTCTGGTGATCGATCCACAACTTGAGATCGGTCTGGTGATCGATCCAGGAGAGTCCCAAAGAAATCGCGATTTCTAATTGAGCGTTGGGGACCGATCAGGACGGAGCCTGATCGGTCTGGACCCTGCCTGATCGGTCTGGTGACCGATCAGGAGACTCTCTGATCGGTCCGGTGACCGATCACTTTAATTCAAAATGCACTGTCAGACGCTCTGATTGCGTCTGAACGTATCCGATTCTCTGCGCTTAACATCTGATATATGATTTGCTGGGTGATATGCTGCTCTAACACACTGATTAAGCTGCAGGTGATAGGGAAGGATTCAAACACTCAAGGAGAGGCAATGGTGGCCTTTCCTTGGAGCAGGTTTTTCCGTTTTCCATCTCAGGTTGCAACGGCTGGAGCTGCAGACTGGAGCATGGCTGAGGGAGGCTCAGGAAGTCCAGGGAGAGCTCAGTGGTAGCTGGCGTTGGCAGGGAAGCAGTTGGAGGCTGCAGGAGATGGTGTCACCTGATGCTGAGTGGAGAAACAAAAGGGCGGAAGAAAGCTTCTTTAAAGCAGAGTTCGCGAATTGAGTTCTTGTTGCGCCTTTGGGTTCTCCACAACTTGCTTGCGTGTTCTGAAATTTCATCACCTTGAGCAAGCTACTGTAATCTTGAAACAACCATTCATTACTTGAGCGCTAGAAGGAAGGAACAAGAAGCTCCGAGTCCAACAGCGAGAAGACACGAGGAGAAGGCTCTTGCGTGAGATCGTCGCTGGGTGGAGCTCTGAGGGAGCTTGCTGTGTTCTTGTCTTTACTAAGTGCTAAGTAAGATCTTTCTTTGTGTTTCATTGTGCTTAAACCTATATCTGTGATTGAAACGCTGTGGAGAGGTTTCTCCACAGAGAAGGAGGTTGTCTTCTATCCGGTGTTAACCGGGGCTTGATCTGCCGACGATCAAGGGATCGCCCACCTTAAGGGCACGCCAAGGAGTAGGGGCAAGTTATCCCCGAACCTTGTAAACCCTCCTTGTTAGCGATCTTGCTAGTTGTGTTTGTTTGCCTTCGTTTTCTGTTTTTGTTTTCTGCACTTCTTTGTTTCCATTGATTCTTCCGCTGTGCTACTGATAAGTTTGAGTGCAGAATTCGATAAGTGCCTAAAGTCCAAGTGTTTGGCTATATTCACCCCCCCTCTAGCCATCCAGGTTCCAACAAGTGGTATCAGAGCTTGGGGCTCTATTTTTGCGGATTAACAACCGGGAGCTATCATCCATGGCATTGAGAGAAGGATTTTCCACCACCCGACCTCCGTTCTTTGATGGCGCTGATTTCCAATATTGGAGATCAAAGATGGAGTATTATTTGAAGATGGACATCAATACTTGGTTGGCGGTGAAGGAGGGATTCACCCCTCCAAAGGATGATGAAGGCAAGGAACTTGAATCATGGTGTTGGACAGCCGAACAAACTCGAAAGAGTGAAGCCGACGCGAAGGCGGTTGTCACTCTACAATGTGGCATGAACAAAGACCAACTCATCAAGGTTGGTCCTTTCACAAGTGCAAAGGACTTGTGGAACAAGCTCATTGAACTCCATGAGGGCACCCGAGATTCAAGAATCGCCAAGAGGGACTTGTTCCTCAATCAACTTCAAAATCTCTCCATGAAGGAGAATGAAACGGTAAGTGAGCTCCATAGTCGGTTCAAGGAAGTCCTCAATGGGCTTCATTCGGTTGATGAAAAGGTCGAGAATCGCGACCTTGTGAGGTATGTACTAAAAGCATTTCCAAGGAATGCTTTGTGGTCATCCATGGTGGATGCCTACAAAGTATCTAAGGATTTATCCATTGTTAAGTTAGATGATTTATTTTGTGAAATGGAATTACATGAAATGGCTAACAAAGGCCCCAAGGAGAAGGGGATTGCCTTAGTTGCAGGGGATTGATCCAATAAGAAGAAGAAGGAGAAGAAGAAGGAGAAGGAAGTCACTTCATCTTCATCCTCTTCCGAATCTGAGTCCGATTCCAAGGAAGATGGCGGCGGCTCCTCATCCTCCGAGATGGCGAACTTCGTGAGAAGGATGATGAGAAGGGGTCGATACTTCAAGAGTAGAGGTAACTCTAGTGAAGCCAAACTTGATAAGACTAATGCTTCTTGCTTTGAGTGTGGTAAGAAAGGGCATTTCAAGAATAATGCCCAAAACTAAAGAAGAAGGAGGAGAAATCCAAGAAGAAAGAGGAGAAATCGAAGAAAAAGAAGAAGGCCTTGAAGGTCACTTGGGATGAGTCATCCTCAAGCTCATCCGATGAAGAGAAGGAGGAGAAGAGCACAAGGCATGTGGCACTCATGGCTCTTGGAGAAGAAAGTAGTGATGAATCTTCCAACTCCTCAAACGCATCTTCATCATCTTCGGATGATAAAGAGGTAACTTCTCCTGAACTTGAAAAATGTTATAGAGCAATTGCATGTTTAACCAATATGTTGAAGAAATCAAAAAATAAGGTTAAAGCATTGCAATTAGAAATTGATCAATTGAAACTATCTAGGGATGATAACATTGATGACTTACATGTTGAGTTGTTAGAAGATGAGATTAAGTCATTAAAACTTGAGGTTGAACATTTGAAATCCTCTAAGGTTGAGGATGTAAATGATTTGCATAATGATTTGCTAATAGAAGAAAACCAATCATTAAAGAGTGAAGTTGAGAAACTCAAGAATATTCTTGAGAAGTTCTCAACTAGCTCTAAGACCCTAGACATGATCTTGAATGCCCAAAGGGCAGTCTACAATAGGGCCGGTATTGGTTACCGTCCTAAAGAACCCTCATTTGTGTCTCTTATGTCTAGGACTAATATGAGACAATCTAGGACACCCAAGGTTCAAAAGAAAGTTGTCAAGGCATGGGTGCCTAAGTCTTGTTTAGTTGATGCTTTAGGTCCTAAGGTGTGGGTACCTAAAACTTCTATTTTTCGAATTGTGTAGGTTATGATTGAGGAGGAGCATCTATCAACTTGGTTCGTTGATAGTGGATGCTCCAAACACATGACCGGGGATAGATCATTGTTTACCACACTTCACAAGAAAAGTAGAGGTAATGTTTCATTTGGTAACAATGGTAGCCTTAAGATCATAGGAATAGGAGGCATTCAAATATCAGAATGTCTTAGAATTTCAAATGTCCTTCTAGTCAAGGGGATGACATTTAATCTCCTAAGTGTCAGTCAATTGTGTGACACAGGTTACACAATTGATTTTCAACCAAGTCAATGTCTAGTTAGATAACATGACACCTTGGACACGGTACTAGTAGGAGCAAGAGTAGACAATATTTATCAAGTTTCATTTAAAAGTGCTACTAATGCTTTTGCTAAGTGTCTCATGTCAAAAGACGAAGAGTCCACCCTTTGGCACCGGAGACTTGCACATGTGAACATGAAGAACATCCGGAAGTTGGCCAACAAGGGATTAGTTCATGGCTTACCAAGCATCAAGTATAAAAAGGACAAACTTTGTGATGCATGTCAAATGGGTAAGCAAACGAAATCTGCACATAATGGTAAAAGCACTGTAAGTACTTCTACTGTAATGACCCAAAAAATTCTCTTAATATTTTCTTAAAATATTAAGCATGTCTAGATAATTTTCCGAGGGACCTAGAAATATTAGTACGAACCTTAGCCTAAAAATCCATGATTTTTCTCATTTAAATTGAGAAACTAAGTACTAATGGGCCTTATATGGGCTTTTCTAGTACCATGATTATTAGTGGATTTTAGGTAAAATTTAATATAAATATAAATGGATTTTAATTAGGAATATTAGTATGATTATGGGTGAGTTTTAGCATGGTTTCCTATTTAAATTGAGAAGTTAGCCACTAATGGGCCTTATATGTGCTTTCTAGTACCATGATTATTGATGAATTTTAGGTAAAAATTTATAGAAATATAAAGGGGTTTAATGAGAAATATTAACATAATTATGGGGGAATTTTTAGGGGATTTTCGAATATTAGGAAAAATAAAATAAAAATAAAATGGAAAATTAATGCATGCACCAAGGATTTGAACCTTGGACCTCTTGTATAACCATGCATGCTCTAACCAACTCACCTAGCAAGGGATTTCTATGAGGAAATGAAATGGAGTTTGGTTAAGGCTTAGGGGAAGAGGAAGAGACACCATGACTCTTCACTTACCCTCCTTAATGTGCTATAAAGAGGAGGTTTGGGAGTTTCTTTCTTCCTCCCTCATTCTAGCCGAAAATCTCAAGAGGAGATTTCCCTTGGAAAAGCTTCACAAGAGGGTCTCATCTCCAAGATCTAAAGGGTTCCCAAGGTTACAAGGGCTAGAGGTGACTTAAGGTCTAAGGAGTTCGACTTAAGGTCTAAGGAGTTCTTTTGATTCTCTATAATCAAGGTGAAAAATCAAGAAACCCCAAGGTAAGACTCCCTCACTTGTGGTATAATAGTTCCTTATGATTTCCATGATTTTTAGCATGATATATTGGTTAGTTTTTGGATTTGATGTTGAAAGGAAGAAAAACCAAGAACCTTAAGTTTAAGGGTTTCGGCCACCATGATTTAAAGGTCTATAATTATGCTAAAAATCATGATAATGTTTTTTAATGTTCCCTTATGATGTTTAGAGGTTAAGTATAATTTTTGAGAATTTTTGGAGTACCCTAGGACACCCTAGGGTTTCGGCCAACATGAAAGGAACAAAATCAACACCTAGAGACCCTATGGGTTTCGGCCACAATGTTTTAGGGTCCATAATGATGCTAAAAATCTTTATAATATTATTTAATGTTCCCTGATGATGTTTAGAGATTAAGAATAATTTTTTGGAATTTTTGGAGTACCCTAGGATACCCTAGGGTTTCGACCAACAACAAGAACCCTTGTGTAGGGTTGGGTTTAAAACCTCAAGTGTTTGTTCATGTATTGTCATGATATAAGGGAGATGAAAGGTGTTTATGGGAATGTTTCACATGGCCTAGAGACCCTATAGGTTTCAGCCAAGTACCCTAATAGGGCGGAATGTTAGGACTTATTTCATGTAAGGGTCCCAATGGCCCTATGGTAAGGTATGGTTGGTGTTTAAGCAATTGATTTGGGGATTTAAGGGAATTTTTCCATACCCCCCATGGCCTTGAAGTTTCGGCCAAGAGTGAGATTAGGACTAAAGGATTAGGGTTGGCCTTAAGTATGGACTCAAAAAGGGGTCCTAAGGCCTAGTATATGTGTATGAGATGTTGTTTGGAAGTTATGTGAAGGTTCATGGACCTAGGGTTCCTTGGGGATTTTTGGCCAAGGGCATAACCTAGGGCTAGGGTTGGGTTAAACCTACCAAGATGCTTGAGTATGAGTTACCAAGATATATATTTAAGTAAGAGAGAAGAAGTGCTATGTTAACCAAACCCTTAGTTTGTATGTCATGAATTATATGTTAAGTCATAGATGTTTAGACATGTGCCATGATTTATGAATGATATGTATGTATGCCATGTCTTATGAATGATATGCCATGTTTTATGAATAATATGCATGTATGTCATGTCTTATGAATGATACGTATGTATGCCATATTTTATGAATAAGATGTATGTATGTCATGTCTTATGAATGAGGTTAAAGTACATGCCTTTAAGGCATAACGATGATGTTAAGTATGATGAATGAATGATGATGAATGACAAGTATGATGAATGAAAGATGATGCTTATGTCTTTAAGGCATAAATATGCTAAACGGCACGGTCGATGGTCGACGGTACGACGGTCGAGAGGACCGGTAAATGGGCCGGTAGACGGGCCGAGCCGTAACAAGTTATGCTATGTTAAAGATGTCATGAATGTCTTATGAATGATGAAGCATGTAAAGTATTTTACTTTATGAATGGGCTTGTACCTGACCGAAGTATGGGTCCAAGGGATGGGCACCTTAAGAACGCCCCGATTCTGGACTACCGACTATGCTGTCCACGGTTCTGGCACTACCGAAGCTGTGCAACAGGGATGGGCACCTTAAGAACGCCTCGGTTCGGGGACTACCGACTATGCTGTCCTTACCCTAGTAGGTCGAGGCTAGCTACCTCGTATTTACTTAGGGATGCGCGCTTATGATGTATGTATGTGGTACAAGCCAGGGCCCCAATGATATGATGATTATGTTTAAGCATTTAAAAGCATGTTTTTAAAGATTAAGCATCTTATATATATATATGCAATTGCCACATGCATCCATCCATGTTATGCATTATATTTATGATAAGAATACTATGCAAAGTAAGTTTATGCAAGGTATGTTTATGCAAATGATTTTATGTATGTTTATGCTAATATATGATGCCATGATTTAATTGTGTTTATGCTAGTTTAGGATGCCATGATTTATTTATGTTTATGTTAAGCTAAAATGCCATGATTTTATTTATGTTTATGCTAGTTTAGGATGCCATGATTTACTTATGTTTATGCTAGTTAGCATGCCATGATTTAATTATGTTTATGCTAAGTTAGGATGCCATGATTTTATTTATGTTCATGCTAGTAATGATGCCATGATTTAAGTACGTTGTGCTAAGTTAGGATGTCATGATTTTATTTTAGGTTCATGCTAAGAATGTTTATGAGGTTATGTTTATTATGTCTATGTCTATGCCAAGTGTTATGCCATGCTATGAATGTTTACGATGTTGATGTCTATGCCAAGTATTATGTCATGCCATGAATGTTCTATGGTTATGTTTATGCCATGCTACGAAGGTGATTAAGTTATGTTCATGCCATGACGAATGTATGCTAAGTGATGAAAAGGCTTATGTTCTAAGTAAAGCACTAAGTATGTTAATGTCTTATGTGCTCATGATTAAATGATGAATGGTTTTAGTGAGTAGGAAAGAGTCTTACTAAGCATGTGTGCTTATAGTCTTATTTTCCTTATACCGCAGATCACGCAAGGGGACAGTAAGGAAGCAGCAGGAGGGCATCAAAGAATGTGTGTGATAGTGACTTGGCCAAGGAGCAATATGGTTGCTCGTCTTATGATAGAACTCTACCTTTACTATTAAGTACTTGAATGTGACTCTATGACATGATGCTAAAGTATGACATGATATGATGCTAAGTATGACATGATGCTAAGTATGACATGATATGATGCTAAGTATAACGTTAATATGCCAAGTTCCCATGTTATGATGCTAGGAATGGTAGTAAGTGCATGTAGGTGTAAGTTTAAAGGTTTCCGCTGCATTAGGATGTCTACATGCCCTAAGTATGTTAACGTAACGCCGCTTTATGAAAAGAAAAAAAAAAGTGGGCGTTACATCTACAGCTTTAGATTTAATTCACATGGATCTATTTGATTGTAGTACTATCATATCATTGAATGGAAGTAGATATTGTTTTGTGATCATTAATGATTTCACTAGATATACATGGACCTACTTTTTAAAATATAAGGACCAAACCTTAGATGTTTTCATTTCTTTCTGTAGAAGAGTTGAAAATGAAAAATCATCAACAATTAAGACAATCAGAAGTGTTCATGGAGGTGAATTTCAAAATCAAAGGTTTTTAGAATTTTGTCAAGATAGAGGGTATAGACATGAGTTCTCTACTCCTAGAACACCACAACAAAATGATGTTGTAGAGAGGAAGAACCGTGTTCTACAAGAGGCTGCACGAAGCATGCTTAATGAGTACTCACTCCCGAGTTACTTATGGGCTGAAGCTGTAAATACAGCTTGCTATGTGCAAAACCGAGTTCTCATCCATAGGCTTTTAGGAATGACTCCCCATGAACTTTGGTTTGGGAAACCACCTACGGTTAAACATCTTAGGGTGTTTGGTTGTAAGGTGTTCATCCTAAACACCAAGGACCATCTTGGAAAGTTCATGGCAAAGGCTGGAAGGGATACTAGTCGGGTATTCCCTCGTTAGCAAAGCCTACCGAGTCTACAACAAGAAGTCTAGATTAGTTGAAGAGTCTTCTGATGTTGTCTTTGAAGAAATTCCAAAAGTCAATGGTCAATCAGAAGATGAAGTCCAATTCGAACTTAGGAGACTAAGTTTGAATGAGAGTCCAAATGTTGTTGATGGTGATGAATCTGATGATGGTGAGCCTAGACAATCCATAGATCAGCCGGATCCTGAGGCTGAAATTGTGTCTAGTGAACTCATTCAAGAAGCACCACCAACACCTAGGCAAACTAGATTAGCCTCTAGTCATCCCCAAGACCAAATTGTCGAAGACATCCACCATGGGGTTAGGACTAGATCATTCTACCGGAATGAGGCTAATGAAGTTGCTTTAATTTCTGAAATTGAACCTAGAAAAATTGATGAAGCATTAAATGATCCCGATTGGATCATTGCAATGCAAGATAAACTAGGTCAATTTGAAAAGAGTCAAGTTTGGGACTTAGTTCCAAGACCTAAGAAGACCACCATCATTAGAACCAAATGGGTCTTCATGAACAAATTGAACCATAAGGGAGAAATCATTATAAACAAGGCACGCTTAGTAGCCAAGGGCTACAGTCAAGTTGAAGGCCTTGATTATGATGAGACCTATGCTCCCGTGGTACGATTAGAGTCCATCTGATTGATGCTAGCATTTACAGCACATCGTAGTTTCAAATTATATCAAATGGACGTCAAATCGGCTTTTCTAAATGGTCTAATTAGGGAAGAGGTCTATGTCGAACAACCTTCGGGGTTTGAGAGTATTGAATTCCCAAACCACGTGTTCAAGCTCAAAAAGACACTCTATGGTCTTAAACAAGCACCCCGAGCTTGGTACGAGCGGTTGTCAACTTTTCTGATTGAAAAAGGCTTTGTAAGAGGCCAAATAGACCCTACACTATTTCTACGAAGAGATGGTGACAATATTTTTATAGCCCAAGTATATGTCGATGACATAATTTGTGGCTCGAACAACAAGGGCTATTTAAATGAATTCATTGGATAGATGGAAAGTGAGTTTGAAATGAGTCTAGTGGGAGAGTTGACTTTCTTCCTTGGACTTGAAATCAAGCAAACTCGCGATGGTATCCATGTGCACCAATCAAAGTATACACAAGAAATGCTTCAAAAATTCAACATGAGTGATTCAAAAGAGGTAACCACTCCCATGGCTACAAATATAAGATTAGATAATGATGAGAGTGGTAAACCCGTTGATTTGACTCAATATCGGAGCATGATAGGTAGTTTGCTATACGTCACAGCTAGTCGACCTGATATTCTTTTTGCTGTGGGTATGTGTGCTAGGTATCAAGTCTGTGCCAAGGAATCTCACTTAATCGCTGTCAAGAGAATTTTGAGATACCTTAAAGGCACAATAGGAGTCGGTCTTTGGTACCCCCGTACCGAATCATTTGATTTAATTGGCTATACGGATTCCGACTACGCTGGATGTAAGTTGGACCGGAAAAGCACAAGTGGGGGCTGCCAATTCTTAGGTTCATCCTTAGTAAGTTGGTCAAGTCGGAAGCAACATTGTGTTGCTCTCTCCACAACCGAGGCAGAGTATATCGCTATGGGAGAGAGCGTATCACAGTTGTTGTGGATGATACATACTTTGGAGGACTATGGATTGAGTTACAAGGGTGTGCAAGTGTTATGTGATAACATTAGCACAATTAACCTAACCAAAAATCCAGTCCATCATTCTAGGACCAAACATATTGAAGTGCATCACCACTTCATTAGAGATCATGTGGCTAGGGGAGATATTATACTCTCACATGTAGAGTCCAAATCAAACCTAGCTGACATTTTCACTAAACCACTCCCCGAAAATGAATTTAGTTTCCTAAGAAGGGAGTTGGGAATGTGTCGTGCTTCATGAATTTCAAAATGCATTCAAAACCCTTCATGATTATTTCGAAATTGTTGGGAAACAATTGGGTAACTTTGGGAACATCTCACACAAACTATAAGGTTCAACAAAATATTTTTGTTTGCTAGATATGGGGTGAGATGTTAGGATCAACTCAATTTCTCAAAATGTCAATGCATCCCTTGAGAAATTAAGTTGATGAGATAATAATCACTTCGGTGACCAAGTACGGGGAAAACCAATGCATAACATATGTGTATTTGGCTCCATGATCATACTTGGACATTCCAATCAAGGAAACTTGGATTTGGCACAAATTGTTTGAATGATTGTTGTTTGAGTTTGACTCCACTTGGGTGGAGCAAAGTGACTTGTTCAAACCCTAAGGACCTTTGATCCTTGATTGGGGATCAATTATAGACGAGGGACTGCTTCCAAGATCGATATCCTTCACCATATCCCTTTGGAAATCGTGTAACAATCTGAAACTGAAAGTTTCAGATCGTATCTGAAAGTTTTAGGAACCCTGATCGATCACTGGACCGATCAGGTGTAAGGCTGATCGGTCCCCGGACCGATCTGGATCCATCCAGTAACGATCGGTCCACAGACCGATCAGAGGGGCAGCAGTGGCTTTACGAAATCCTGACCAAACTTACTGAGCTAGCCTGGATCGGTCCCCGGACCAATCTGGCACCCTATGGTGATCGGTCCACAGACCGATCAGGGGGCTCACAGGTTTCCCTCCGAACCCTACTGTTCGTGTCCTGATCGATCAGCCGATCGATCAGGAGCGAGCTCGATCGGTCACCCGACCGATCAGGCCCAGGTCAGTCCGATCAGGCTATAGCCTGATCGGTCTGGGCGCTATCAGATTGAACGGTGATCCGTTCAAACGCATTAAAGTCTGGTTGGTGGACCGATCCACCAACCGATTAACTTCTTCGAAACCTCTCATTGCCAAACCTTAGCGCCGAAACCTCCCACTTACGCGACCTTCAGTGTGTGCGAGAGCTTTCCCAGTGCCTTCGTCTTCCTCTTGCGAGTGCGGTTCTAAGAGGGTTCTTACGAGCTCTGTCTTCTTCCTGCTGTTTTCTCTCTCGCTGAAGGGCTTTGCGATCATCTCTTGCGCCGAAAGCTTCTCCTGCGCAAGCCTTTTTCCCTTCCAGACTTCAAGAACTTCACCAATGGCACCAAAGTGAGTTTTTGACTTAGTTTTTCTTGCAAATCAATTCATAATATATGTTTTTGCACTAATCATGGTCTTTATTTTCTTGTTGTGTCGTGACCTCTTGTTTTTGGCCGTGACCCATCTGTGTCATATCTTACCCTTGATCAATTCTACCTTATGATTGAATTGTGTTCTTATGATCATGTCTACCTTGTGTCTCTGACTAAACTGTGTTCCTTTAATTTTACCTTGTCTTGATCAATCTGATCGAATCCTTTTCTTGTGATTTGGTTTACCTATCTTGATCAAATTTGTTTATTCAATCTTTAGAAAATCTTCTAAGGGTAAAGAAGTCGTTGAGGACAGCTCAAAGGGGAAAGCCCCTTCATCATCTACCCCTCTCTCAAGGCCTCCACCACCTCCATATACTAGATTTCAGAATATTACTTTGGCTCTAAACTTCCAATGGCACAATTTCAAACTCATGCCATGTTGGACAGTAGACCAAACATTTATCTACGAACATTGTCCAACGATACGACAAATTATTGAATACTATGAGCTTCAACCCATCCTTTTCTTAGAGAGGCCAATAAACTTTGATTTGGTCTCTGAATTCTATAATAATATGGTTAGTGGAGAGGGCACGGGGTGGAGGACCCATGTCGCTAGCGTTGACCTTGACTTTACTCTGTCTACTTTCACTACCTTTCTTGGATGTCGCCGGTCCGAGAATGCCTTTTCGTTCTATCCTTACCTTCCGGATCCCTTACCAGTTCCCTTTGGTGGAGTCACTCCTAACTCTATCCATGAGCACTTTCTAGGCCATCCCAGGTAAGGGGTTCTGGTGCACGTGCTTGTGATTTTCCCACATTTCCTGCTCTCCAACTTTCCTCCATTGATTATGTCTTATTTAAGATCATCACCAACTGTCTCCTTCCTACTACAACAAAGCACCTCGATGAGATTCATCCATTCCACTGCTTGATGCTCTATGGAATGCATCGGCAGTTAGACTTTGATATCGTGTCATCCATCTATTTCTCCATCATAGTCCATAGTCTGAGGTACAGCCAGACAGTTCACATGACATTTGGCCATATCATTACGGCTTGGCTTGAGTCAGTGGGTATCGATGTTTCACAGGGCCGTGTTTGGATCAATTTGTATATGGCGGCGAAGCACGTGTTTGGATCGCTGATGAGACCTTGGTTCCTTTGCTTGTGCAATAGCTCCATTGTTGTCGCAGTAAACCGGTATTGCTTCATCAATAGTTGGAACCACACCAAGTTCCGAGACAAACTTCTTGATCCAGACTGCTTCTTTTGCTACTTCCGAAGCCGCAATATATTCCGCTTCCGTGGTAGAATCCGCTACAGTGTCTTGCTTGGAACTCTTCCAACTTATTGCGCCTCCATTCAAAGTAAATACGTATCCAGACTGAGATTTGGAGTCATCCTTATCTGTCTGGAAACTGGCATCTGTATACCCACGTATTACCATATCTCCTTCTCCATATATTAGGAACACATCCTTAGTTCTTCTTAAGTACTTAAGGATTGTCTTGACAACCGCCCAATGATCCATTCCTGGATCAGACTGGTATCTGCTTGTTACGCTCAGAGCATACGATACATCGGGCCTAGTATATAACATAGCATACATGATAGATCCTATCGCGGATGCATAAGGAATCTTATTCATGCAAATCCTCTTGTCTTCTGTGCGCGGACACATAGACATTGAAAGGTTGATCTCATGCCTGATGGGAAGGTAACCTTTCTTGGATTCCGATATGCTAAACCTTTTTAGCACTCGGTCTATATATGTAGACTGCGATAGACCAAGCAACCGTTTTGATCTATCTCTATAGATTCTAATCCCAAGGATATAGGTTGCTTCTCTCAGGTCTTTCATGGAGAAAGTTCTGGACAACCAAATTTTAACCGACTGTAAGACTGATATATCATTTCTTATAAGCAATATGTCATCGACATATAGTACTAGGAATACGACTGCACTCCCACTAACCTTCTTGTACACACAAGGTTCGTCAGGATTTTGTGAGAAATCAAACTCTTTGATTGTCTCATCAAAACGGATGTTCCAGCTCCTGGATGCTTGCTTTAGTCCATATATGGATCGTCGAAGCTTGCATACTTTGGTTTTATCAACCGATGTGAAACCTTCAGGTTGTATCATGTATACATCCTCAAGTAGGTTTCCATTAAGGAAAGTTGTTTTCACATCCATTTGTCATATCTCATAATCATAATGAGCTGCTATGGCTAGGAGCATTCGAATGGATTTAAGCATAGCTACTGGCGAATAGGTTTCGTCATAATCAATTCCTTGTTTCTGACGATATCCTTTTGCCACTAATCTAGTCTTAAAGGTAACACATTACCTTCCATGTCGTTTTCTTCTTGAAAACCCACTTGCACCTATGGGCTTAATCCCTTCAGGCGGGTTAACCAAGTCCCATACTTGATTTTCGTGCATGGAATCCATTTCCGACTTCATGGCTTCAAGCATTTTCCCTTTCTGAATTTTCAGAACATCTTCATAACTGATAGGTTCTCATTGTTACGAGTAACACGTCGTTCGATCACTTATGAGAAATCCGTATCTCTCTGGAATATTGCGTGTCTTATCAGACCTACGAAGAGGTGGTGTTGTTTTAGGTTCAATTGATAGCTCATCATTATGAGTTATTGGTTGTGGGTCTAGACTAGGTGTCTCTGTAATGTCTATTGGAGTTTCTTGAACTTCATCAAGTTCAATGTCACTCGCACTGTTTTCTTGTAAAAGAAATTCTTTTTCCAGAAATACAGCATGCCTTGAAACAAACACCTTTTGTTCCAAGGGATGATAGAATTGGTAACCCTTCGTTTCCTTAGGGTATCCAATAAATAGACATTTATCAGACTTAGCATCCAATTTGTCTGATACAGTCCGCTTCACATAAGCAGGACAACCCCATATCTTAAGGTGAGTTAAGTGAGGTTTCTTACTATTCCACATCTCATATGGAGTAGTAGAGACTATCTTGGTCGGGACTCTGTTTAACAAGTAAACAGCTGTCTTAAGCGCATAGCCCCAAAAGGATTTTGGAAGAGTTGCATGATTCATCATAGATCTAACCATGTCCATCAAGGTTCGGTTACGCCTCTCAGATACACCATTATGCTATGGTGTATATGGCGGAGTCCATTGAGACAATATCCCATTGTCCCTAAGATAATCTTGAAACTCTTGACTTAAGTATTCACCACCCCGATCGGATCGAAGTATCTTAATACTTTTGCCAAGCTGTTTCTCTACTTCATTTCTAAACTCTTTGAATTTCTCAAAAGCTTCAGATTTGTGTTTCATCAAGAACACATACCCGAATCGTGAGTGATCATCGATAAAGGTAATGAAGTAGCTATAGCCTCCTTGTGCAAGAGTTGACATTGGTCCACATACATCAGTATGTATTAGACCAAGCAATTCTCCCACTGGATTACCTTTTCCGAAAAAGGGTAATTTGGTCATCTTGCCTTTCAAGCATGATTCGCATGTATCAAATGAACCGGGTTCAAATCATTCCAAAATTCCACATCGGTGTAATTTGGTCATGCGTTTGTTACTTACATGGCCAAGACGACAATGCCACGTATAGGAGTCTATTCGATTATCTATTCGAGCACGTTTGTTGCTAACTTCGATATTGAAAACGTCACCGGATAAATCTAACATGTAGATACTATTGTACAAAGTTCCGGTCCCATAAAGAACACCATTTAAAGTTATGTAACAACAATTGTTACTAAAAGTTAAATGATAACCCTTTTCATTCAAACATGAAATAGATACAATGTTCTTTATTAACGAAGAAACAAAATAACAATTATCCAATTCTAAGACACGTCCAGTAGGGAGCTTTAGCAAATATGTTCCGATGGCAACAGCAGCAATCTTTGCTCCATTTCCAACTCGCAAATTCGCTTCTCCCTTGACGAGTCTTCTTCTATTCCTTAGCCCCTGTATGTCATTACATATATGTGAGCTACACCCAGTATCAAGTACCCAGGTGGTTGAGGAAATAGAGTGACATTCAATAACGAAGATACCTGAAGAGGATGGGGCATCGGATGCCTTCTTCAAGGACTCAAGATAAACCTTGCAGTTTCTTCGCCAGTGACCCTCCTTGCCACAGTGATGGCAAGTGCCTTTTGGTGTCTTATTAGTCTTTTGGCCTTTTTCTTCTTTCCCTTATTCTGTTCTTTGGCCTTCCTCTTAGAACCTTTCTTTGAGGAACCAACTAACAGTACCGTCTTTTGATCCTGCTTCACAGAAGGCTCTACAGTCTTCAGCAGGTTGAGCAACTCAGGAATGGTAGTCTCCAGCTTGTTCATCCGATAATTCATCACAAATTGTGAATAACTTTTGGGCAAACAATGCAGAATTAAGTCAATACTTAATTCATGATCCATTGCAAAACCGAGTGTGCCCAGTCGCTCAATGTACCCCAACATCTTCAACACAAACTGTGAGACAGAAGTGCCTTCCTGCATTTTAGAGGTGAAGAGGAGTCTGGAGACCTCGAACCTTTCGGATCTCGCCTGCTCGTCAAATAACTCATGAAGATGGAAGATGATGGTATAAGCATCCATATGCTCATACTGCTTTTGTAGCTCAGGTACCATAGCGGCTAGCATGATGCAACTCGCAAGTTCAGAATCGGTCACATGTTTCTGATAGGCCACTAACTGGTCTGGAGTTGCATTTTCTGGAGGACGGTTGGGAAGTTGATCTTCAAGGACATAAGCAAGCTTCTCTGCCTTGAGGACTATCCTCAGGTTTCGAAGCCAGTCCATGAAGTTTGGCTCAGTCAGTTTATTGGTGTCCAAAATGGAACGCAAATTCAGAGAAGACATGATCGAGTGATTATCCTAGAAATACAAATTGAGCTTATGTGAGAAGAATGATAAAGAATGCATCAACATACATTAATTAAATCCTATTTATTTTTCGAATTGAATAACGCTTTTATCAATTCGGGAGATCGTAGGAACACCTCCAAATAGGTTGATATCCAACCATAAGTAAGAACAACCATGGCTATGGCCATCAAGTTATTCTTAGCTATGAAGGTAGGTAATTATACCGATTACATATCACATATATGTAACTATCACTTTATGCTATCAACTAATTGAATGTTTGCATAAATCATTGGGTTGTTAACTCATTAACAAGTATGCAACAATACACATAGCACCCAACTGCACCTCTCTTTACATCGACCTTGGCTGTGGCACAACAAATCGATGCTCCAAGCTTAAGGCTGACCCATTAATCAAGAAATAGTTTTAATATGGTTGGAGTTCATTCAACCGTTTAGTCAGGCTTGGATGTGTCCAACAACCAAAACTAAGGATTGACCTCTGACTCCAACTATATTAATCATAAACTAATTCCATGGTTTGAACATGTTGAGGTTCAAGCCGGGCATGGATGTGTCCATCAACCCAAACGAGAAACAAAACTCCGGTTCTAACCATATTAATGGAAGGTGTTGGCCTTAATATTTTGTAAGGGGTTTTGGGTCTCATCCTTTCTTTTCTAAGCACATTCATGACATATAATTATGTCATGTACTAACGATTTCCTTAATAAAGTATGTATATGACTTAATTTATCAAGTCTCATTAATTGAATTAGGAACCGAATTTCCCAATTCTAATTTCATACTTTATCAAGGAATTGTTTTGGGAAACAATTTCCTAAATTATCATAATCAATTTTGGAAATAATATGTTTAAGACTTTGATTTCTCTAAATCAAATCTTATTAAATTAAGAGACAGATTCCCTTAATTCAACCACATATTATTTTCATGAAAATCTTATTTAAGAAAACTCTATAGGAAACTATTTTCCTAATTAATATTGGAGACAACAATATGTAAGAGCATCATCTCTTAAATCAAATAAGGAAATTATCGTTTGAGAATCACCTCAAAATTTCCAAGATTTGATTACATATTTTATTTATGGATTTATTAATTTTAACAAATTATTGTCTTTGGGTGGCTCCCCGAGGCTCAGATACCCAAAAAAAAGGAATTTGTTGTAAATCTAATTTGGTCCGCTCCCCGAGGCGTAACCAAATTAAACATGACAATTTTATTCAAAATAGGAAATTAAATTACAACAACTAACTTTAAATTGGACGGCTCCCCGAGGCTCAATCCAAAATAAAGAATTTTGTTAATAATTTAAAACCAATTCGAATTTAATTGTCAATTAATAATCCATAAATTTGTCTAGACTTTCTTGAAAGAAAGTGCCCAAAATTGCGAGATTTCATAATAGGTTTTCAGAATAATTGTAAGTTTCTGGTACAAAGAAAACTTACATATTTCCAAAATAAGAAATTTCCAAAATTGAAAAGTTTCCAAAAATGGGAAGTTTTCATAATTATCATAAAATTTCAGAAACTAGGATATTTCAAAAGTTTGTGAAATTTCATGAGGATTTCCAAACTTTGAAATTCCTAAATCTAAAATTTATCATAATTGGAAAGTTTCCATAATTGGAAAATTTTCCAAAATTGAGATCATGACAAAGTTTTCCGCAAAACAATTATATGATTATGTCAAACACTAACCGGCTCTGATACCACTGTTGGGACCGGGTGCATGTTGACATGGATACGGGTTCGTAATTTTAAAATTTAATTACGTGCAGCGGAGGGTTTATCATAAATAATTTCTCAAATTATTTTAACCACGTATCTAGCATGCAACCTTATGTTGTGGAGACATGATCATACATTTAAAATTTTGCAGAAAGTAAACTAATTTACTTAATACCTCGCGTAACTCGTAGAAAGGGACGAGATCCAACCGTAGCATCCCTTGGAAGCTCCGCCTCTATTCGCGTCCACGCCGAGTTTTCTTCGGGATGACTTCGCAAAGCCACGAGTTTCGTGCCGACAAGAACTACTAGATTCTCCAAAGGCACGACAAGAATACCAAGAGAGAGATGAAAAACTAACCACCAAACGAAGAACGGAATCAAGATTCCGGGAGGAAGGAAGGAGTCGCGCCCGCTTCTTCTTCTTCTTCGGCTTCTTCTTGGTGTTGGAAGCTCACGGCAAAGGGGGAGGGCTCTAGGGCCGGCGGCACTAGAAGAGGGAGAGGGAGAGAAGGAGAGGGAGAGAGGCTAGGCAAGAATTCTTGATCTCTTGGATTAATTTCCAAGCCTTGCTTTGGTACCTTTATATAGTAGCCTCTTAATCGCCAAGTCTCCTCTTAAAGGAATAAATTTTTCATAAGAAATTTATCTTATAAATTTTTCTATGAATTATTCCATTATGCCAAGTTTTTATTACAACATTCATTACTTGAGCGCTAGAAGGAAGGAACAAGAAGCTCCGAGTCCAACAGCGAGAAGACACGAGGAGAAGGCTCTTGCGTGAGATCGTCGCTGGGTGGAGCTCTGAGGGAGCTTGCTGTGTTCTTGTCTTTGCTAAGTGCTAAGTAAGATCTTTCTTTGTGTTTCATGGTGCTTAAACCTATATCTGTGATTGAAACGCTGTGGAGAGGTTTCTCCACCGAGAAGGAGGTTGTCTTCTATCCGGTGTTAACCGGGGCTTGATCTGCCGACGATCAAGGGATCGCCCACCTTAAGGGCACGCCAAGGAGTAGGGGCAAGTTATCCCCGAACCTTGTAAACCCTCCTTGTTAGCGATCTTGCTAGTTGTTTTGTTTGCCTTCGTTTTCTATTTTTGTTTTCTGCACTTCTTTGTTTCCATTGATTCTTCCGCTGTGCTACTGATAAGTTTGAGTGCAGAATTCGATAAGTGCCTAAAGTCCAAGTGTTTGGCTATATTCACCCCCCCCCCTCTCTAGCCATCCGGGTTCCAACACTAGCCTCCGGTGCCAAAGGGTGGACTCTTCTTCTTTTGACATGAGACACTTAGCAAAAGCATTAGTAGCACTTTTAAATGAAACTTAATAAATATTGTCTACTCTTGTTCCTACTAGTACCGTGTCCATGGTGTCATGTTGTCTAACTAGACATTGACTTGGTTGAAAATCAATTGTGTAACCTGTGTCACACAATTGACTGACACTTAGGAGATTGAATGTCATCCCCTTGACTAGAAGAACATTTGAGATTCTAAGACATTCGGATATTTGAATGTCTCTATTCCTATGACTTTAAGGCTACCATTGTTACCAAATGAAACATTACCTCTACTTTTCTTGTGAAGTGTGGTAAACAATGATCTATCCCCGTTCATGTGTTTGGAGCACCCACTATCTACGAACCAAGTTGATAGATGCTCCCCCTCAATCATAACCTACACAATTCGAAAAATAGAAGTTTTAGGTACCCAAACCTTGGGACCTAAAGCACCTACAAAACAAGACTTAGGCACCCATGCCTTGACAACTTTCTTTTGAATCTTAGGTGTCCTAGATTGTCTCATATCAGTCCTAAACATCAAAGACACAAATGAAGGTTCTTTGGGTCGGTAACCAATACCGGCCCTATTGTAGACTGCCCTTTGGGCATTCAAGATCATGTCTAGGGTCTTAGAGGTAGTTGAAAAGTTCTCAAGAATATTCTTGAGTCTCTCAACTTCACTCTTCAATGATTTGTTTTCTTCTTCTAGCAATTCATCATGCAAATCATCTACATCTTCAACCTTAGAGGATTTCAAATTTTCAACCTCAAGTTTCAATGATTTAATCTCATCCTCTAACATCTCAACATGCAAGTCATCTATGTTATCATCCCTAGATGCTTTCAATTGTTCAATTTCTAATTGCAATGTTTTAACCTTATTTTTTGACTTCTTTAACATATTGGTTAAACATGCAATAGCTCTATAACATTTTTCTAATTCGGGAGAAGTTACCTCTTCATCATCCGAAGATGATGAAGCCACATTTGAGGAGTTGGATGATTCATCACTGCTCTCTTGATCTCCCAATGCCATGAGTATCACATGCCTTGTGCTCTTCTCCTCCTTCTCTTCATCGGATGAGCTTGAGGAGGATTCCTCCCAAGTGGCCTTCAAGGTCTTCTTCTTCTTCTTGGATTTTTCTTCTTTCTTTTTGGATTTCTCCTCCTTCTTCTTTAGCTTTGGGCATTCACTCTTGAAGTGCCCTTTCCTACCACACTCAAAACAAGATACATTAGTCTTATCAACTTTAGCTTCACTAGGGTTACCTTTACCCTTGAAGCGTCGACCCCTTCTCATCATCCTTCTCACAAAATTCGCCATCTCGGAGGAGGAAGAGCTGCTGCCATCTTCCTCGGAATCGGACTCGGATTCGGAAGAGGATGAAGATGAAGAGACTTCCTTCTCCTTCTTCTTCTCCTTCTTCTTCTTGTTAGATCAGTCCCCTGCAACTAAGGCAATCCCCTTCTCCTTGGGGCCTTTGTTAGCCATTTCATGCAATTCCATTTCACAAAATAAATCATCTAATTTAACAATTGATAAATCCTTGGAAACTTTGTAGGCATCCACCATGGATGACCACAAAGCATTCCTTGGAAATGCTTTTAGCACATACCTCACAAGGTCGCGATTCTCGACCTTTTCATCAATCGAACGAAGCCCATTGAGGACCTCCTTGAACCGGCTATGTAACTCACTTACGGTTTCATTCTCCTTCATGGAGAGATTTTGAAGTTGATTGAGGAACAAATCCCTCTTGGCGATTCTTGAATCTCGAGTGCCCTCGTGGAGTTCGATGAGCTTGTTCCACAAGTCTTTTACACTTGTGAATGGACCAACCTTGATGAGTTGGTCTTTGTTCATGCCGCATTGTAGAGTGACCACCACCTTCGCGTCGGCTTCACTCTTTCGATTTGTTCGGCAGTCCACCGCCACGATTTAAGTTCTTTGCCTTCATCATCCTTAGGAGGAGTGAAACCCTCCTTCACAGTGAACCAAGTGTTGATATCCATCTTAAGATAGTACTCCATCTTTGATCTCCAATATTGAAAGTCAGATCCATCAAAAAAAGGAGGTCGGGTGGTGGAGAAACCTTCTCTCAAAGCCATGGATGATAGCTCTCGGTTGTTAATCCGTAAAAACAGAGTCCCAAGCTCTGATACCACTTGTTGGAACTCGGATGGCTAGAGAGGGGAGGGTGAATATAGCCAAACACTTGAACTTTAACACTTAGCGAATTTCTGCACTTCGATTTGTTAGTAGCACAGCGGAAGTAGCAAAAACAGAGTATGCAGAAAAACAGAAAACAAAAGCAAACTAACACAACTAGCAAGATCGCTAACAAGGAGGGTTTACAAAGTTCGGGGATAACTTGCCCCTACTCCTTGGCGTGCCCGTAAGGTGGGTGATCCCTTGATCGTGGCAGATCAAGCCCCGGTGAACACCGGATAGAAAGCAACCTCTTTCTCGGTGGAGTAACCTCTCCACAACGTTTCAATCAAGGATATAGTTTTAAGCACAATGAAACACAAGAAAGATCTTACTTAGCACATAGCAAAGACAAGAACACAGCAAGCTTCTCCCGAGCTCCACCCAGTGACGATCTCACGCAAGAACCCTTTCCCCGTGTCTTCTCGCTGTTGGACTCAAAGCCTCTTGTTCCTTCCTCCAAGTGCTCAAGTAAGAGATGGTTGCTTCACTGATTACAGATGCTTGCTCAAGATGATGGGATCACAGAACACACAAGCAAGGATGTGGAGAACACAAATGCGCAGCAAGAACTCAGCCAGAAGAACGTTTCAGCAAACTCTCTCCTCTTCTCTTCTCCTCTACGCCCTTTTGATTCTCCACTGAGCACAGGTGACACCATCTCACAGCAGCCTCCAGCTGCTTACCTGCCAACGCTAGCTACCACTGAGCTCTCCCTAGACTCCCTGAGCTTCCCTCAGCCAAGCTCCAGTCAGCAGCTCCAGTCTGCAGCTCCAGCCGTTGCAACCTGAGATGGAAAACGGACAAACCTACTCCAAGGAAAAGCCTCCATTGACTCTCCTTGAGTGTTTGAATCCTCCCCTGTCACCTGCAGCTTAATCAAATCATTAGAGCAGTATATCAAACAGAAAATCAAGCATCAGAGATGAAGCGCAGAGAATCGGATATGTTCAAACGCGATCAGAGCGTCTGACAGTGCATTTTGAATTAAAGTGATCGGTCACCGGACCGATCAGAGAGCCTCCTGATCGGTCACCAGACCGATCAGGCTGGGTTCAGACCGATCAGGCTCCGTCCTGATCGGTCCCCAACGCTCAATCAGAAATCGCGATTTCTCTGGGACTCTCCTGGACCGATCACCAGACCGATCCCAGGTTATGAATCAATCACCAGACCGATCCACCCCTTTGCTGGGCGATTTTTGAGGTTCGCAGTCCAAACCTCCTGATCGGTCACCAGACCGATCAGGGAGCCTCCTGATCGGTCACCAGACGGATCAGGTCATGACCAGACCAATCAGGCTCCGTCCTGATCGAACATGGTGAGGAACTCGCGACGCTGGATCGTTCTCCAGAACGATCTGCACAGTGATCCAGATCGGTCACCAGACCGATCAGGAGAAGATCGGCAGAGGAACTCAACCTCACTGTGTGCTCCCTGATCGGTCATCAGACCGATCAAGAGCCAAGCAGTGGGTGAAACGTATACTCCCTGATCGGTCACCAGACCGATCAGTCATCGCTGGATCGGTCACCAGACCGATCCACGAAGGAGCACCGTGCCAACTCCCTGATCGGTCACCAGACCGATCCAGGGGCTCCAACCTAGCCCTCCAAGCTAGGGTTTCATCCAACCTAGCCCTCCAAGCTAGGACCTGACCCTCCAAGCTAGGATTTTTCACCTAACCCTCCAGTTGGGACTTTTCACCTAACCCTCCAAGTTAGAACTTTTCACCTAGCCCTCCAAGCTAGGACTTTTCACCCAACCTTCCGAGTTAGAACTTTTCCACACCTAGCCCTCCAAGCTAGGTCCTGACCCTCCAAGCCAGGATTTTTCACCTAACCCTCCAAGTTGAGACTTTTCACCTAACCCTCCAAATTAGGACTTTTCACCTAGCCCTCCGAGCTAGGAATTTTCACCCAACCCTTCCGAATTAGGACTTTTCAACACCTAGCCCTCCAAGCTAAGATTTTTCATACCTAACCCTCCAGATTAGGATTTCCCAACACCTAGCCATCCAAGCTAGGATTTTCCATAACATGCCTAATCCCGATCAGGACTTAACCATAATCATAATCACCAACCTAAACTAAAATCGATGTCAATACCAAAACAACAATCAGGGTTAGACTACATCAACATCTATGTTCTTAGCAATCTTCAGATACTTTAAGAACCTTCTTAATTAGATAGCTTCTTGCGCAACCACTGCACAAGTTACATACTTAGCTTTCATTATCGACAGTGCTACATAAGCCTATTTCTCTTGTTGTTCCATGAGATGGCACCATAATTCAGTAAGAAGGTATAGCCACATATGAATTTTCTATCATGGTCCCCTGCCAAT
Organism: Boesenbergia rotunda; assembly: GCA_024364735.1. NCBI lineage: Eukaryota > Viridiplantae > Streptophyta > Magnoliopsida > Zingiberales > Zingiberaceae > Boesenbergia > Boesenbergia rotunda. Next base: position 439,132 of record JAGFNQ010002120.1, read on the forward strand.
CTTCATCTATATAGCCTTTTAGGGTCATTTTTCATTTTTACAAATAGAGACAATAATCTTATCCCTTAAACTACTAATGTCATTAACTGAATATCCTCTTCACCGCTGTCTAGTGTCTCGATCCTGGGTTTAACTAGAAATGACTAACTAAGCTAATAATATAGCTTATATCAGGATGAGTATATAACATAGTGTACATTAAACTATCAATGACACTGCATATGATTTTTTTTCTTCATTTCGGCTATTTCTTCAGAAGTTTTGGTATATATATTTTTGCTCAGAATAGTATCTCTCGCTGCAAGTGTTTATTCAATGTTCAATGTTACAATCTGACATATTTGGTAATGTTAGCCCTAGTGCTAATTCTGAGATGATTGTCTAAGAAATATTTTGTATCGTATTCTACTTAATAAAGGCAAAGTTTGATTATTATATTTATTTTATGATTGTGCCCAATGAATAAGTATAATAATGTCCTAGGATAGTAGGTTCTGATCTATATTATATCAATTGGTTGAATTGATAGTGATATGATGTAGAAAGCACTACTCTTAATTATTCATAGTCAAGTATTAATATTCAAGGATGATATTAATGCATTGATACTAGCATGTAGGTCAATTGATGACTTGACCTCACAAGTCATGGATATAGGATATTAAGTTTACACATGGGTATACATTAGAGAATGTATATACTGAATTAACCTACCATGAGAAAGTTTCATGGATCATTATATAAGTGTCATAAACTTTCTCATGTGACTATTAGTATGAATAGTCCTTAGACCTGAAGTCACTACGGTTCCCTACATAAGGAGTTATGTGCTTTGATATCGTCAAACGTCACCCATAAGAGATGGACTATAAAGGAGATTACTAGGTGTGCAACAAATTATGCAGAGGAATATGAGTGATGTAGATGAGATTTATCCCTCCCATATAACAGGAGTGATATCTCTGGGCCCCTTGACACGGTCTATGTCTTATTGATCAATCTAAATATCGAGGATAGAAGGACAAAGTCATATATTATAATAGTCGTGGAAAGGTTATGTCAGATGTCAGCATTCTCGTCACTTGGGTAGCAATAATGTATTGCTAGATATCACTCATTGTTTATATATTTAAAGTGGTTTAGATATATTACCAACGTTACGAGAACCTATTGGGTCACACACATAAAAGACACGATGTCTCGGAGATAAATTGAATTTAGTTCGACTAAATTGTGATCCAAAATTAGATTAATTAAGTTAGACTCAAATGAATCCAATTGGATTGAGTCTAATCCGAGTTAGACTTTTTTAGATTAGACTCGACCACTTGAGAATGAATAATATTCATTAAAAGGTTAATGAATAACATTATTAGAGGATGAGAACTATTCTCTTCATTGGATGAAGAGAAGATGAAAAAACTAAATCAAATATCAAGATGTTTTGGTATTTATTGAGTTTTATTGACATTCACACTAGGTTAATTTTCATTTGAATGACTATAAAAGGGTCTCTTGTGATGCGAGAAGTGCTCATCATCCCTCTTCTTCCTTTTTCTCCCTCCTTGGCCGAAACTCTCTTATGGAGGTTCTTATGCTTTGTGAATCATCCCAAGTTGCTAGCACAACTAAGGTGATTCTTCTCCTCCCAAACTTTAAGATGTTGAGATATCATGTGCATATAATCCATTTCATAATGCTTAAACGCATGCAATTTTGCAATCCGTTCCGAGGTCCTTTCAACTTTTGCTTTTCCTCAGAGGATACTAAGAGTGTGTTCAATTCTAGCCATGTCTATACTATGAGAAAAAAAATATTAGATTGGACATAAAGCCCATCATAATATTTAACATGCAAGATGATTTTTTTTAAATATCACAATTATTTCTCATTCTCAATCTTATTGGCTAATTTTCCTTAGACACATAAAACTCTTATCATGGATTACATTTACCATGACAAAAAAACTTAAGATATTAAACACATGAAACTCTTATCATGGATAAACATTTACTGTGTCACATAGAAAAGAAATACTTATAATTACATTAAACAGTAATGCTATTAGATAAGAAAGTACATAAAGAATTAGATTATGATTTTACACCTAACATATCTAATGTACCGATGGCTAGCTTAAATTCTTAAATCTGGTTCAATTCATCCACGGTTCGAACCTCTTCTCAATGGACAACTTTTAACCCTAATTCTTCTTCGCTGCTAGCCATCACACCATCTTCTCCCTTTTTTTTTCTTCTCTGCCGCCAGTACTCATGCCACGGCCCACCAACCGACCAGTAAGAATAGGAGGAAATCTCCTTGTATTGGCTGCTATATATTCGGGGGCTCGACGACAGTCGTAGATCATGACTGCACCCATCAATAGCGGTGTATCACGACTCAATCACGATTTGACCCAGCAAAGATGGCAGATTACGACCTGATTGCGATTCAGGCGAAGGCAACGTGACGGAACAAACTCCATAGTGCATTCAGTATAATAGCGAACAGGTACACTTGGGCATATGATTAAGGAATACAATGACATATAATCAAATGTGGAACGAATAAATGTTTTTCATAAAAAAATGCATTCGAATAGTGTCGTGCTGAACAATTACATGCAATTAATGAAACGTTTTTCATAAAGAAATGAATTCGAACAGTGCATTGCTGAACAATTGCATACAATGAATGAATATGCTTTGATAAAATATACTTCCACATCAAACTAATGCATTTAAATGCATCGACAACAGATTAGAAATTCAACTAATACTAGCTCTAATTCCAATGATGGAAAAAACAACTCTAAAATAGAAATAAACACCGAGATTTTTATAGTTAATTTACTAATCTTCTTCTCCATATTAATGTTTTGATGGTCCTGATACCGATCACGAATGAAAAGAGATCAATATCCACAATTAAATTACCTTTTTGATGCTCTTTTGATCTACCCAACAATGGAGTCACTGCCCTATTCGAAGAAGCAGACAAAAAAAAAGGAACAACCACTCCTTTTTATCATCGTTTCATATTAGGAAGTTATCTTGGATCAGATAACTACTCCCTCCCTCTCCCCAAGAATTCATATATTAACATTTGAATTTCTGAGGTTGGGCCTGGGCAGTCTTCATGGGCAACCCAATCTATATTTCTTACAAGAAAATCTAAGAAGGGAAAGAAGTACCTCACGGTAGAAGAAAAGAACTTAGGAAGAGAAAAAAAAATAAAGAAATAATTAGGAGGAGATAGCTGAAAGCTCTGGTAAGTGTTGGAATAAAATCCAAGAGACTCTGATATCATGTAAGAGAATAAAGAGAAGATAAGATATAAAATAATAATAGAGAATATAATTTATGGATGATTTATTACTTAAGCCAATAAACTTATTTATACAATTTGTCCAAATAATAATAAAAAGATTAAATATGGCATACAATCATAATAATTATAATTATAATAATGAATATGATAAATTTAGAAATATTATTATAACTACCGATTTATGTCGCTCTTGATTATAATGTCAAATATGATAAATCTTAATTGATTGATATCAATTTGAAATTATTATCCATTATTGTCATTAGCCAAAGCCCGCGACTCGTGTTTCTTCCACGACAATCTCTACTGCGATTAACACGATTGCAGGCCAAAGGCTGGGTCATCGGGGCTCGTTCGCCGGCCCTCAACGCAATCACCGGTGCCCAACACAGCCGTTGGTGCACGACGCAGTCCCCGGGGCACATTTTCCCGTTCGCTGCTCTATGCCCGACAATGGTAAAATCGTGACATTATCGTGGTCACCGATGAGAGTTCAAAGTGTTTTCTCTTAGGACCGGTAGGAGAGCTAGAGGGGGTGATTAGTTCCGATCTTTGCTTATTGTAGATTTGTTGCAGTGGAAAACTTGAGCAATGTTAACACCTTCTTCTACTTGGTCTCCACCTCCTTAAGGTGACTAATCCAAGGATCCACCCTTCCTCACTCTCACAACCACTATGAAAGTCTCTTTCGTGGAGGCGGAGAAGCTTCATACAAACTCACAAAGAAATGCATAAGAGAACAAGCAAATACAAATGAAAACCCTTATAAGATTTACAACAATAAAAACTTGCTTATCTCACTTTCTTCTAGCTTGGAATCACTCTTGATGCTTGAAAATGCAACAACACTTGTCCCCAAGAAGCGCAAAAGAATGGGTGAAGAAGGAGAGGAAGAGTTCTACCGCTTAAACTTGTGTGAAAACTTATATACCTGCGACCTAGGGTTACCGATCTATTGCCCAATCAATTACCACGTCAGATCTAGCTGTTCAACGGCTAGTATTTGAAGCTTAATCGATTAGCCAATTGATTAAGAAGGTCTTAATTAATTGGCCAATCGATTCAGCACGTTTCTATGCTTTCGCGCAACACAATCATCAATCGATCACCTGATCGATTGGCCAACCCTTAATCGGTCATCCAATCGATTAAGAGGGCTTTTATTCTCGTGACAAAAACCCACCAATCTATCACCTGATCAATTGGTGTTTCCCTTAATCGATCACTGAATCGATTTTGGGTCATTCTATTTCTCGAGAGAAACAGTGCTCTAATCAATCATCTGATTGATTGGATTGAGTCAATTGATTACCTAATCGATTGCTCATGCCCTAACTTGTCTAAACCAAGTTAAGTGTTCCCTTTGCCTAACCTTCAGTCAATCGTGACCTATTAGGACTTTCCGTTGCCTAGTTCTCAACTAGAACTTCTCTCGTGCTAAGTGTTTAGCTCCCCAACTAACCCATCTTGGACTTCATATAGTTCCCAACTAGGTTTGCCTAATCCCACTAGGGCTTCCATTTGACTAACCGCAGTTAGATCTTGTCTCTCGGTAGACTTCCACTTTGCCAACGTATGATCCTCCTAGATCCACTTGGACTTCACTTAATTCCCAACTAAGTTTTCCTAGTCCCACTAGGGTTTTTCTTTACCTAATTACAGTTAGGTCTAGTCTCTCGGTAGACTTCCACTTTGCCAATGTGCGATGCTCCTAAATCCATTTGGACTTACCTACTTCTCAACTAAGTCTGTCTAGCCCTACTATGACTTCTCTCGAGTTAGTATTTCATCAGTTAAGTCTCCAGTCAACCTTGACCTATTTGATTTATTACACACATCTTATCAAACATCAAAACTCAAACTCGAACCCACTCGAGCTCAGTCAAACTAGTCAACTTTGACCTGAGACGATTGCACCAACACTTTCTCCTAGTGCTCTTGCATTACTTGCTCAAATATTAGTGTTGTTGTAAGTAAACTCATACGAAATTAAAAAAAACATATAGTGCTCTTGGAGAAGAAATCAAAGAAGAAACTTGTCGTCGTCGAGAAAATCACAATGAAGAACCTTTGTACAAGATCTACAAACCAAATCCCAAAATGAAACCTCTTGATTTGTTCTCCTTATCTCTCTTTCTCTGATTTCCTTAGACGAATATATAGGAATAGAAGTGGTATTTATTGCACATAATATAGGAAGAGAAATGGATGAGTAACACCCACTCTCTCAATAATGTGTGTACACATCCAACAGATCATTCCCTTGCTCAGGTTACTGGTGATAGAAGCACCGCCTGCGAATATGAGGAAGTAGGTTCCAAAAATTTTAGCAATCACCTATAAGAATTTTGCCAAACAAAAAACACAATTCTTCAGAGTTGCTCAAATGTCAGATAATGTGGATCGCGCGGGATGGCTGCATTGTTCACTTAAAATAAGGTCAGTTGCTCAATTATAATAAAGTGTATTTACTTGTATGTTTGCTCACTAGTGGAGTTAATGTCCATAATTGATACTTCAAGTAGTCAAATTGTTCTTGAAGTTGGAATGTGATTTTAATTGTCTCTATGGGATGAACTGATTATTAGTACGTATGGTATTATCATCTTAAAATTTGAAAATCAAAATCTAATAAAGTCAGTGTTCGTCCTCTCCATGCGCTAGACATAATATCCGGGCTAATTAATGGTTCCTATGATTTATTTCTTCCGTGTTGATCTAGGATGGGTTGATGGAGACATTGATAGCGAGCAAATCAGCTTGGCCATCTAAAATGTGATTTTCATTGGGAAAATGGACAATAAAGGTTTTAATGTCATCTTAATGTATTAATCATGCATCATGATGGACCTGCTAATTACTACATAGTTTGTATAATAATGATGGAGTAGTTTTCCATCGGTTTCTTGAAAGAATTGCTTTCACTCCTCTACTTGACGTGAGAGACCACAGTGGGAAATGTTTAATCTGCCAATCCTCTTGAATTTCTTTCACTTCTCTATTTGTCTCAAGAAGCCTCCGCAGATTGATACACTTGGTACCATTGAAAATTTGAATGGAAAAGAGTGGATGGAAGTGAGAAGCTCTAAAGGATTTGTCTAACATTGATACTTTTATGTCTAGTTAATTAGTTTATATTGTTGTGCATACATATATTAAACCAAGTTGACTAACTTGTATGCGAGCATGGCTTATGGGTGTCAAATGCCAGATCGATCGAGACAAAATGGAGGCTAGATCTTAAGTAGAAAAAGTAGAAGAAAATCTATTGAGGCAATCGGCCCAAGGATGATCGAGAAGATCATGATTTTGATGTATGTGTGCCAATATGTTTAAGGTTAGGGTGTTATCTTGTTATTTGATATGTGTGATTGAGTTTGCAGGACATGGAGAATCACACATGGAGGACATATCCGAGGGACGAGAGCCGAGGGAGGAGGACTCCAAGGGCAAGCCGGGAAGTGAACTTCAAGGGCACACGTGAAGGGTCGCATGGAGGCAAGCCAAGGGAAGGCTTGTGTGCGCATCCGAGGGACGATAGCCGAAGGAAGAAGACTTCAAGGGGCAAGCCAAGGGAGTATACCTGAAGGCACACGTGAAGGAGACTGTTCGGAGTGAGAGTGAGTGAGTGTAGAGGCTGGGCAATCGACTGATAGAAAGACAGTCAACTGCCAAAACTCACAGAATGTTTCTCACTCTAGACCAGTCGACTGTGTTGGAACTCGGATGGCTAGAGAGGGGGGTGAATATAGCCAAACACTTGGTCTTTGTCACTTATCGATTTTCTGCACTCAAACTTTTAGAAGCACAGCGGAAGTAGTGAAAACAGAATATGCAGAAAACTTAAACCCTAAACTATGAGCAAATACAAGAACGCTAATAAGAGAATTTACAAGGTTCGGGGATAACTTGCCCCTACTCCTTGGCGTGCCGTTAAGGTGGGCGATCTCTTGATCGTCAGCAGATCAAGCCTCGGAAGATCCAGATAGAAAGCAACATCCTTCTCGGTGGAGTAACCTCTCCATAGCATTTCAATCAAGGATATAGTTTTAAGTACAATGAAACACAAGAAAGATCTTACTTAGAACTTAGCACAGACAAGAACATAGCAAACTTCTCCCAAGCTCCACCCAGCGACGATCTCACGCAAGAACCTTTTCTTCATGTCTTCTCGCTGTTGGACTCAATGCCTCTTGTTCCTTCCTCCAAGCGCTCAAGTAAGAGATGGTTGCTTCATTGATTGCAGTTGCTTGCTCAAGATGATGGAACTTCAGAACGCACAAGCAAAGTGTGGAGAACACAAACGCGAAGCAAGAACTCAAGACAGAAATCGCTTCACGAACTCTCTTCTGCTCTTCTCCTCTACGCCCTTTTGTTTCTCCACTGAGCACCAGGTGACACCATCTCACTGCAGCCTCCAGCTGCTCTCCTGCAACCACCAGCCACTACTGAGCTCTTCTGGACTCCCTGAGCTTCCCTCATACCAGCCCCAGTCAGCAGCTCTAGCTGGCGCCAGTGTCCGTTGCAACCTGAGATGGGAAACGGACAAACCTGCTCCAAGGAAAGGCCTCCATTGACTCTCCTTGAGTGTTTGAATCCTTCCCTGTCACCTGCAGCTCAATCAGAGTATTAGCATAGCATATCAAGCAGCAAATCGAGTATCAGAGGTTAAGCGCAGAGAATCGGATACGTTCAGACGCGATCAGAGCGTCTGACAATGGATTTTGAATTAAAGTGATCGGTCACCGGACCGATCCAGGGCTTATGGATCGGTCACCAGACTGATCCACCGCTTTGCTGGGACTCCCAGCTCTCGCAGTGACACAAGCCTGATCGGTCACCAGACCGATCAGAGTGAAGCCTGATCGGTCACCAGACCGATCAGGTAGCTCCTTGTCCGATCAGGCTCAAGCCTGATCGGTCCACGTCTGAGTGAACAGTAACCGTGGAAATCAAATCCTAAGTCGTGGATCGGTCACTAGACCGTTCAGGAGCTGACCAGCGGGGGAACTCAACTCACTGAGTGCTCCCTGATCGGTCACCAGACCGATCAGAAGCAAGGCAGTGAGGAAGCTGCCTGATCCCTGATCGGTCACCGGACCGATCAGGAGCCAAGCAACGAGGCAACGGCCTGCTCCCTGATCGGTCACCAGACCGATCAGGAGCCACACAGTAGGTTCCCAACCTCACTGTGTGCTCCCTGATCGGTCACCAGACCGATCAGTCATTGCTGGATCGGTCACCGGACCGATACACGATGGAGCAGCGTGCCAACATCCCTGATCGGTCACCAGACCGATCTAGGGACTCAAACCTAGCCTTCCAAGCTAGGGTTTCATCCAACCTAGCCCTCCAAGCTAGGGATCTGACCCTCCAAGTCAGGAATTTTTCACCTAACCCTCCAAGTTGGGACTTTTCACCTAACCCTCCAAGTTAGGACTTTTCACCTAGCCCTCCAAGCTAGGACTTTTCACTCAACCCTTCCGAATTAGGACTTTTCCAAACCTAGCCCTCCAAGCTAGGACCTGACCCTCCAAGCCAGGACTTTTTCACCTAACTCTCCACGTTGAGACTTTTCACCTAACCCTCCAAGTTAGGACTTTTCACCTAGCCCTCCAAGCTAGAATTTTCACCTAACCCTTCCGAATTAGGACTTTTCAACACCTAGCCCTCCAAGCTAGGATTTTTCACACCTAACCCTCCAGGTTAGGATTTTCCATATCATGCATAATCCCCGATCAGGACTTAATCATAATCATAATCATCAATATCAACCTAAACTAAAATCGGTGTCAACACCAAAACAACAATCAGGGTCAGACTGCATCAACAGACTGCACCAGGAGCAGTCGACTGGTCAACCCCAAAAACTAGCTGTTGGCTGGCATTTAAAGCTATGCCAGTTGACTACCCCAGGTGCAGTCGATTGGTAGCGGGGCTGGACAACTTGCGAAGCTGTTCTTTACTCTTATATAAAGAGGACTTTTTGGCACGAGGAAGGTACGATTTTTTTACTGTACCAAAGTGCTGCTAGTGTCCCAATTGATCATCTCTTCCTCTAGCTTTTATTTCGATCTTGTAAAGAGGAAGAAGACAACTTTGTAAAGGTTTTATCTACCTTGAAGGAGACTTTTCATAGTGGAGGTGGAGTACTCATGTGGATCCTTTAATTAGTCATCCTTCGGGGTGATACTAAGTAAAATCTTCTTGTTAGCATTGTTCTTATTGTTTTTCATTATATTTTTGTATTGTGCTAACTCTCGTGTAGAGAGAATTCGAAGAAAATTACTATTCATCCCCCCTCTAGCAATGTCAACGATATTACAAAATCTTCATCTACATAGTTTGTCACGCCCCAAGGACCAAGATGTTCGATAGCAAGCAGACAACATCTCCCCTATACAGCGGACAATCTGAAACAGTTATACATGCCCATATGACCCCATATACCTCGGCCAACACAGCCGGAACATATAACATATAAAATAAACTAAAATGCATCACAAACAAACAAGGTCGTGTATCATCGTGACAACGACAAAAGCAAAACACTAAGTACCCTCCAGGGTAGAACAACCACACAATTCGCCAATACAAATCATGCACAATATACATATCCACATAACGAAAAATAAGAAATACACACATAGCTGCAACAAAATGTGAAACGAAATGCAAGCAGACATGACAGGAGGGATTGGTTGTCGGGCCTCTCCTGACAACTTCAAGTGTTAATCTGGAAATATAAAATAAAGTAAACGGGGGTGAGTCCGAGCGAACTATGCGGGTATAGAGATAAGATATGCATGACTATAAAAAGGTTATACAAGCAGTAAAGAAATGAAGCAGAATAGTCTCATACGAGTATTAGATACATAACTAAAATGTTGTATGCCAGAGTCAACCAATCCTGTGGGGTTATAGATCAAGCTCCCCAGCAAAAAACCCTCCATCGGTGAGCTATCCTGTGGGAATATAGATCAAGCTCCCTGGTAAAAACCCTCCACGAGTAAGCTCATACACATGAGCAATGTAAAGACATCAATACCAAATGCATAATACCTCCTATGCGTGCATGTCAAACATATGCAGCAGTCACAAACAAATATAAAGATGCATCATATACACATGATACAATATCATATGTCACCCCTGATGTCAATCTAGCCACTGTCACATGTCGTATGTAAATAACCGAATGAGTAGGGCTCTGACAGCTATACGCACTCTGCCGCCACTACTCCAGAGTGGTCGAGTGGACAAGATGCAGTCGGTGTACACACCCCTATCCCAAGCAAATGGGGGAGCTCCGCTCTCATCCCCTTGAATCATCGGAAAGAGGAGGGATCCCTGCTTGCTACCACGCTCCAATATCCACTAACTAATCCATGAGTGGCTGAGCAGAGTAGAATAGGATAAAAGTTGCATGCACACCGATAACTACTAACCCATGAGTGGCTGTGGATGCTCATCCAATATGACTATCGATCTGTCTCAACCACAAGGGAGTCAAGGGTTGACAACTATTCAATAATGTAAGGATGGTGCATGATGCTAAAGCACACACACCCGCTTGATCATCATTCATACCATGACAAGGACATGTATAAGTCATGAATATGTATTAATACCAATCAAACATGCACCTAGGGATACAAGTAAGTATAATTAGTGACCACTCCCTGCCTATTACCACACTCCAATATCCACTAATTCATGAGTGGCTGAGCAGAGCAGAACAAGACAAAAGTTGCACGCACATCGATAACCACTAACCCATAAGTGGTTGTGCATGCAAATCTAATATGGCTGTCGATCCATCTCAACTATAAGGGAGCCAAGGGTCGACAGCTATTCAATAGTGCAAAGATAGTGTATGATACTAAACTACACCCACCCACCTGATCATCATCTATACCATAACAAGGACATGCATAAGTCATGAACATGTATCAATACCAATCAAATATGCAACTAGGTATACAAGTAACTATAACTAATGACCACTCGATGTCAAGTATAGTATAACATGAAACTCTCCCATACACATGTTCACACTCATGTACTCTATAGAGTGAGAGTATCAAAGAGTGATTGTATTGACATAAACATGATGATTCCAAGTCCAAGCAGATAAGTATCAAGCAGGGATAATTAAGAGCAAATAAAATGTAATAACCTACTGTTATCCATAATAATAAGTCATGCGTAGAAATAAGATATATATGAAAACAAGTAAAGGTACCCGTATCAGATGAAGATGCTCATTAGTGAAGGGAATCCCTAGTCTAGAAATCCAAGCAAATTAGAGTTCTGTATCAAAGGATATATCCTTTACTATTATACATAAGTAGTAGGTAGCTAACTATTAAATCGTATTGGCATTAATCCTACTTGTTGTTGATGCAGTCTGGCCCGGTTGTTGTTTTGGTGTTTGACAATGATTTAAGTTTGGTTGAGTGAATTTGGGTTAAGTCCTGGTCGGGGACTGGGTTTGAAATCCCGGTGAGTGAAGCCGGGTCCTGGTGAGTGAAGCCAGGTGTTGAAAAGTCCTAATTCGGAAGAGGTGGGTGAAAAGTCCTAGCTTGGAGGGCTAGGTGAAAAGTCCTAACTTGGAGAGTTAGGTGCAAATTCTCATCTTGGAGAATTAGGTGAAAAAGTCCTGGCTTGGAGGGTCAGGTCCTAGCTTGGAGGGCTAGGTGTTGGAAAAGTCCTAATTCGGAAGGGTTGGGTGAAAAGTCCTAGCTTGGAGGGCTAGGTGAAAAGTCCTAACTTGGAGGGTTAGGTGCAAATTCCCATCCTGGAGAATTAGGTGAAAAAGTCCTGGCTTGGAGGGTCAGGTGCCTAGCTTGGAGGGCCAGGTTGGATGAAGGTCAAACTCGGAGGGGTTGGGTGAAAAGTCCTAGCTTGGAGGGCTAGGTGAAAAGTCCTAGCATGGAGGGCTAGGTGAAAAGTCCTAACTTGGAGGGTTAGGTGCAAAATTCCCAACTTGGAGAGTTAGATTGAAAAATCCTTAGCTTGGAGGGCTAAGGTGAATGAAATCCTAGCTTGGAAGGCTAGGTTTGCGTCCCTGGATCGGTCTGGTGATCGATCAGGGACATTGGCACGCTGCTCCTTAGTGGATCGGTCTGGTGACCGATCCAGCTATGTCTGATCGGACTGGTGACCGATCAGGGAGCGCACAGTGAGATTGGGAATCTACTGTGTGGCTCCTGATCGGACCGGTGACCGATCAGGGAGCAGGCTGCTTCCTTGCTGTCTTGCTCCTGATCGGTCTGGTGACCGATCAGGGAGCAAACGGGGAGTGAGTTCCCTTACTAATCAAAGTCTTGGATCGGTCCGGTGACTGATCAGGGATCTTGGATTTGATTAAAAAATAACTGTTCATCTGCCCTGATCGATCTGGGTGACCGATCAGGATCCATTCTGATCGGTCTGGTGACCGATCAGGCTTCACCCTGATCGGTCTGGTGACCGATCAGGCGTGTATAGCTGCGAGAGCTGGGAATCCCAGCGAAGCAGTGGATCGATCTGGTGACCGATCCACACACCCTGGATCGGTCCGGTAACCGATCACTTTAATTCAAATTTCACTGTCAGACGTGGTCAGAGCGTCTGATCGTATCTGATTTGCTGATGTATGTTTCTGATATTTGATATGCTGCTTGATTTGCTGCTCTAATGCTCTGATTGAGTTTCAGGTGATAGCAGGTGATTCAATCACTCAAGGAGAGTCAATGGGAGACTTTCCGTTGAGCAGGTTTGGCTGTTTCTCATTCTCAGGTTTCAACGGGCAACTGACGCAGCTGGCGACTGACGGAGGCTCAGCTGGAGAGGAGGTCTTCAGTGTGGACTGAGTGCTCAGGGAGGTCAGTGGGTTCAGGCTGGCTCAGTGGATGCTGATGAAGCTTGTGATGGTGAGCAGAGCTTAAGTGACGAAGCTGGAAGCAGAGGAGCGGAGGCGAACAAGATAGAAACTTGGGAAGTTTGGCTGGGCTGTGTTCGTGCTCTCTGTTGCTTTGTGCTTAAGCGATCTTGTTGCATTCCTGTGAGAGCTTTGTGAGTGTTCCTTCTTGTGTGATCTCTTGTACTCAAGTTCTATCATCCGTGAGATCTGTGGAGAGGTTTCTCCACCGAGAAGGAGGCTCTATCTTATCCGGGTTCATCGGGGCTTGATCTGCCGACGATCAAGGGATCGCCCACCTTACGGGCACGCCAAGGAGTAGGGGCAAGTTATCCCCGAACCTTGTAAACGATCCTTGGTTTGTATTCTCTGTTTCTGCAGTTTTATTAAGTTTGCTTCTCTGCATTTGTTTTGTTTCCGCTGCTACTAACTTAAGTGCAGAGAAGATTCGAAAAGAGCCAAGTAATTGTGTCCGGCTATATTCACCCCCCTCTATAGCCATCTCGTCACCAACACTTGTCACTTCATTTAATTACATATAATTAAATTATTAGTTCCCGATTAAATAAATCCAACGAGTTTAGATTCAAATCCCAAACCAATCCTAGATGAGAACCCATCCCTCAAATTTAGAGTAGCACACAATACAAATAATTACAAGCTCACAAAATCAAGATCAAGACCACCAAAATGCAATCACTCAACGACAACATCGTCACATGCCGACCGTTTAAATCCAAGTAACACCTCACATGTACTTAGCCCAATTCAACCAACTCACAATAGCAAACGGGAAACCAAAGCACTCAACAACATTAATCTACACACAAAACTGAATAATCCCAAAGAAAACTCATCTCAACCCCAAAACAAATTTGGATCAAGAGAAAACCTAGTTCTACAATCCAATTTAGGGCTCAATTATATTAAACCAAGTTGACTACCTTGTGTGTGAGAATGGCCTGTGTGCATGTCAAATGCCGGATAGATCTTGGCAAAATGGAGGCTAGATCTTAAATAGAAAAAGTAGAAGAAAATATCCATCTACTTAGTTTTTCCTCTTTGTCGTGCATCCGCTCAAATGAGAGCATGACCAACGTCGAATACTAGACTGGTCGAGGTAAAATTTACCTAAGTGGAACAACCCATTTATCATAGCCAAAGGTAGAGGCACTCCTATATAAGGAGGTTAGTCCTTAGAAGAGAAAGGTAAAAGAAAATCTCCATCTACTTTGTTTTTCCTGTTTGTCGTGCATCTGCTCAACAGAGAGCATGATCTGCACACGTCGAATGCTGGATCGGTTGGGACAAAATTTACCCAAGTGGAACAATCCATTTATCGTAGCAAAAGGTACAAGTGCTCCTATATATAAAAGCTAGATCTTGAGCAAAAAAGGTAGAAAAAAATGTCCATCTACTTTGTTGTTCTCCTAGTTTTTCCTCTCTGTCGTGCATTCGCTTGGCAAATCCACTCGTGGTAGCCTTTATGTACTATCTTAGTTCGTCATGACCGTCAGTGCTTGATGGGATTATGGTTTGTTGTTGGATCCTAGGAAACAAACGACCCATGATAATCTTTAAGCACTGTCGAAGGTGGGATGAATCTATTTTAAGGACATTACGTCAAACACATGCCTCGGCTTCATTCTTTTCTGACTTGGGATTGCTTGCCCGAGCAATCTGCTTCTTCTCCCGAGCAACCTACATTAATGCTTGAGCAATCCGCTTTGATCCTTGAGTAATCTGCTTCGATGCCCTAACCATCTACTTCACTTCCGAGAAATCTTCATCGTTCCCCAAGCAGTACGCGACTCAACCCAGCTGGTGGTCGGGTGACTATGCAACATAGCGACTTTTACTCAGCTGAACCAGGAGCTTACCTAGCAGCTTGAGATTATCCACTAAAACCTCTCAGTTGATAAGTACAGAGTGTAGAACAGAAATAGAAATGTAGTACAGAAATATAAACTTTAAAGAATTTATCCACTAAAACCTCTCAGTTGATAAGTATAGATTATCCACTAAAACCTCTCAGCTGAAGCCCGTTACAAAAATTTAAAGCATGAAACTTTAAAGAACAGAAATAGAAATGTAGTACAAAGTGTGTTGTCTAATTTCGAGCTCAAGGGGCTCTATTTATAGCGCTATAGAAAACTAGTTGTTTTGCTGATGTGGCATATTCCGGGCGCTTGGAAGTCTATTTGAGCGCCTAGACTCCGTCGATTTTGGTCTGCGTGGCAATGGTCTCTAGATGAGATCGGATGCTCCAAGTGCATGGAAGGGGTTCTTGGAGTCTAGACTATATTGATGTGGGACAGTGCTCATCACTTAGACAACGACTATTGCTGATGTGGAGGCTCATTCCGAGCACCTGGACTGGTCAACTCAAAACTTTGATCATTCTTCATTTCGGTTGTTTGGGTGATGCTCCGGCCATCCAGAGTTGAGCCCATGCGACCCCAACTCTAACTTTCTCCTTGAACAGACTTCCTCCCTTGGCTTCTCGTCTCTCGGACATCACGTACGTCTTCTCGCTCCACCGGTGTACTCTTCCGTAGCTTTCTCGTCCCTCGGATGCACTGAGCTCGTCGACTCACTTCCCGTATCATCCTTCTCGTTTGTTATATCTTCCACTCAACTTCTTGTACTCCTAAATTCTTGCACATTTAGATACAAAGTATCAAACACAAGTATGAGCTAACTTGACTCGGTTGATCACATCAAAACGAACTTAGGGTACTTATATATGACCCTGATCTGAAATATTTCTGAGGTGTCTAAGCCATAAATGTGTTTTGGCCAAAACTTACTGATGATTTAAGTACCTCAAAACACTTAGAACCAAGTTCATTATATTCCTTACATTATCCTGCATGTAATCATGCTCTCGTACATAAATTTTATAACTTAAATAAAGAAGGACAATGCTAAATGGCTAGAATCTAGATAGCCAGAATAAATTTTTTTTTCATATTTTTTAGATTATTTCAGATTTTTTACTATAAAAATAAATCATAATATGTGTTTCATGATTTTAATTAAAAATATGCATATTTATATCAAATATATTACATATTTGGTTAATATTATAATAATCAATATTTAAAAGATAATGGACTCCAATTTAATTAAGATAAAAAATTTATTCTGGCCTGTCAAATTCTGGTCATTAAATTTTACCAAATAAAGAATTGTGGATTTTTTTTAATTGGCATAATATGTTGTATTATAGTCTTGTTAGAGCATAAAAATTTTAGCAATTGAATCGACTCATGAGTCATGGACAATTAATTGATAATTATGTTAGTGCCGGAAGCACCAAATCGAACCTGATTTTGATAATGACAAAGGATTCAAAGTTAAATTTGTGTTGTGATCTAACGGATTTTCTAAGTGTGCAGGAAAGTCCTAGTTTACCTAGGCACGAAGTCTTGACCTGCAGGGTTGAGCATCAAGACCTGGTCAAGGACTGAGTACGAAGTCCTAGCCGAGGGCTGGGCACTGAAGACCTGACCGAGGGTTAGGCACGAAGACCTAATTGAGGATTGAGCATGAAGACCTGATCCAGAAGATCATGCAGAAGACTTAGCCAAACGAGGAATACGGACAGAAATAGGGATGGGTCGAGGTACGGACGTCTCGAGATCTGAGAGCTTCGGAGGCCGAGCAAAAGTTCAACCGGAGGTGCCAGTTGGAAAAAGATAACTTCTCCAGAGTGGAGTAGGTGAGGGCGCGTTCCCGGAAGAGGGAACAGTAGGCGTCGGTCTGACCTAGGATTTCATTTGAAATCCAAAGTCAGGACCAGACAGCTCTGGCTGTCAAATATTCATGCATTCTATATATGTTATTATTTTCTGGGACTAACTCTAATTGCAAGCTAAGAAGATCAGTTGGTCGCATTAGGGGCACCTGAGAAGACTCAGGCACCTGAGAAGCCAAGCGCCCGAGAGGTCTCGGGTGCCCCAGTTCGGTTTGCTCAGTGTTGGTGAAGCTGTGTTGGCGACTGCTGATTGGACGCGCCACATCAACACTTAGGTATCCCTGTGCACTCAGGCGCTCGAGAATGGATAAGTTTTGGTCGAGTCAGAGGATAATGACGCGGCTGAATCACTAACATGGAGGGCCCCCCTATGCACATTCGGCCGTGCGAGAGCCCATATAAAAGGGGGTTCCCCCCTTGCTTCCAAACATCAATTCAAGCACTCAGAATCATTGCGTTCAAGTTTCCGTGCTCAAGTTCTCCGAGCCAAAGAAGTCCAAGATTGACGACACGCCCGCTTCTACCACGAAACGATTTCTTCTTCCCTTAGCAAGTATTGTCGGTATAAAATTTTAGTTTTATTTTTGTACATAATCTTCATATTTGTAACTCATTTTTGTAGATTATAGAATTGCCTAACAAAAACGGTCAAGGACCGTGAGCCTTGGAGTAGGAGTCATCACAGACTCCGAACCAAATAAAACAAAGCGTGTTAGCATTGTTTTAACTGGCTACTTTTCTTATTTCCGCTGCGTTTATTCTCGATTTGTATCCAAAAAAAATTCATAATTGATATTCACCCCCCTTTATTGATCATATCGATCCCACAAATTATATATCTAACATAGTAAATTTAAAAATTAACCGGTGCCAGTAAAATCGAAAAAAATTCTCTATTGGAAACTTTCTCTTTGGGTTCATTCTCTCTTTGGGGTTTTATTTTTTTTAGCTCCCTAATCTCTTTTTTTCACTCCCTAATAAAAAAGTATTAGGGAGTGAATAGAAAGTATTAGGGAGCTAAAAAAATAAAATCTTATATGGGAAGTGAACCTAAAGAAAAATTTTCCTTTCGGGATTTTTTAAAAAAATTCCACTGGTCATTGACTGCTGATGAATGCTGCTAAAAAGGAGACACAGTATGAACATGCTATGCGTTTTTTTTTAGTTCTGAAAATAAGCTAAATGAGTAGTATCGAAACCTACTTTACACGGTTTCAGTAAAATGTTGATATTAATGTGATCTAGGGAAGAACAAAAATCGAGAGAGCGCATTAAATGCCACTTGGAAGTTCCAACAAGCAGCAATTACTAAGCATTAACAATTCATTTTAAGATGATAAAAAATTCTCAACGTTTTCATTAAGATGAAGAAAAGGTAAATCAAAAGATTATTAATTTAAATATTATGACTAACATTTAGAAAGAATGGATATTTTAATTTTATCAAATTTTAACTCTTAAATTTTATGATGATAATATTACACACTAATCATTAGTTATTACATGGGGACTTTAACAATCCCACTTAAGCTGCTACGGTTAAGGAGTGTGATAAACTTGAAAATAAAGGCAGGGGCCAACCGAAAGACAAGAAGAAGAGTGCACATTGTACATTGTGATGACGTCAACATCTCATCGGCAACTTTTCAATCTTTACATGGTTTTATCTTTTTAAGGGGCATTACATTTTATTTATTTATTTTTTTTTGTTAGAGGGCACTAAAACTTTAAAAAAATTAATATTTTATCGAATCATGTACGTAAGTTACCATATTATCTATTTGAGAAATGACTGGGAACGTGAAATATTCGACGTGAGCGTCGCCACGTCGTTCACGCCACGTGGGCACAGGTTTCGGCGTGTTTTAATCACTCACGCGCGTCGGCTCCCGAACCCTAAACCCATACTTCTTCTTCCTCTCTCTCCCTCCGCCGCGACTTCTTCTTCCTCCCTCCCTCCGCCGCGACTTCTTGCGACAGCGCCGACGACCGCGGTTTCGTCGGAGTTGAACGCCGACGGCCGCGATTTGCAGTACATGAAGGCTTCGCTGGCGGTTGCAGCAGGGCATGAGGAATGGGGTGAGGACCGGCCGCGCGACGCCGGCCACTACAAGCAGTTCCCGGAGGAGACCGGCTTCTTCCGGCACCAAGGGACGTGGAGCACGAGCTACGGCGAGTTCTTCCTCGACTGGTACTTGGAGAAGCTGCTGGAGTACGGCGACCGCGTGCTGGCTGCCGCGGAGGGCGTCTTCCGCGGCAGCGGCGCTAAGCTCTCCGGCAAGGTCGCGAGCATTCACTGGCACTACCGCACGCGGGCCCACGCGGCGGAGCTCACCACCGGCTACTACAACACGCGGCAGAGCAGATCGAGCGGGAGATCTCGGTGATGCGCATCGTCCGCCATCACCACGTGGTGGAGCTCCGCGAGGTGATGGCCACCAGATCTCGCATCTTCTTCGTGATGGAGTACGTCCGCGGCGGCGAGCTCTTCGCTCGAGTCGCCCTGGGGGCCCTGCCGGAGGACCAGGCTCGCCGCTACTTCAGCCAGCTCATCTCCGCCGTCGACTTCTGCCACTGCCGCGGCGTCTCCCATCGTGACCTCAAGCCGGAGAACCTCCTCCTCAACCACGACGACGACCTCAAGGTGTCCGATTTTGGCCTCTCCGCCCTTCCGGAGCAGCGCCGCCACGACGGGCTTCTCCACACGCAGTGCGACACCCCGACGTACGTCGCCCCAGAGGTTCTCCGCGGCCGGGGCTACGACGGGGCCAAGGCCGACCTCTGGTCCTGCGGCGTCATCCTCTACGTGCTCCTCGCCGGCTTCCTGCCTTTTCGCGAGGAGAACATGATGCGGATGTATTGCAAAGTGCTAAAGGCGGAGTATCAAACGCCGCCGTGGTTCTCCAGGGACGCCTGCCGCCTCATCTCCCGCCTCCTCGTCGCCAATCCGGACAATCGCATCTCCATCCCTGCCATCATGGAACACGCCGAAACCTGTGAAACCTGCGCCCACGTGGCGTGAACGACGTGGCATGCCACGGCGTTCACGCTGCGTTCACGCCGAATATTTCACGTTCCCTATCATTTCTCTATCTATTTATCTAAGTTTCATAATTTTAAAAATGCATAGCAAATTCTCATTATTTTCCCTTCTTTATCCATATTAGACCGCCCATCGACAATCGACTACTGCAAACAATGGGATGAAATAGTCGATTTCTAAATTTACTATGTTATATTTCTGATGAACAATCGACTATCCATAATTTATCGGTCGACTTCTAAACTTTATGTGCTCTAGCAGGATGAGCTCATTGTGCCAATTTTAAAAATCCACAAGTCTCTATTTAGGTTATGAAACTCATGTATGAAGGCATAGTTACACTCAGGATGATATAAGCTGATGAATTTGGTTAGAAGTGTTTCTAGGTGCATAAGACCATCAATGAGTTTTTGTCAAAACTCAATGATAAACTCGAAGACCTCAAAATCATTTTAAATCAAAGTTATTTCACTCCTAGGAGTCTCCTGAGTATAGTCATGCTCTTAGACCTATTGAGGGACGTGGATTTTTGAAATCTTTACAATCTCAAGATCATATCATACTTAAGCTCATTAATGGATTTAGGTTTGTCATACTTAATCATCAACACCATCAAAGGGTTCTTAAGACTTTCTTGGTTTATACCATGTCAAGATTTTGAAATTCTAGATATTATAGAATTATCAATGAGTTTTGACCAAGAATCGTTAATGGTCATAGGAATCTCAAAATTACTTTAAATTAAGACTATTACACTCTTGGGACCTTCCTGAGTGTAATCATGCCTTCAGACAGATTCCATAGCCTAAAATAAGAAATGTGTGTTTTAAAATCTTCATGACCTTGAGACAATTATCAATGAATTTTGGTCAAAATTAGTTGATAATCATACTATGTCTATAATTTTAAAATCTTAACATGGTCTTAACTAAGAGAGTCTTAGGAATCTTTTGGTAGTGTTGGTAAGTAAGTATGACAAATCTAGGTCCTTTAATGAGTATGTGCTAAATTGTCTTAAGATTATGAAAATTTCAAAAATTGACATCTCTCAATTTAGACTATGAGATTTAGGTTCGAGGGAATGGTTATAGTCCAGGAGTATAATGATCATAATTTAAAGTAATTTTGAGGTTCCTAAGACCATCAATGAAGTCTTAGAAACTCTCTGGCGGTGTTGGTAAATAAATATAAGTCTAAACCTTTTAATGAGCTTATGCCAAATTATCTTGAAATTGTGAAGATTACAAAAATCAATATCTCTCAATTTATGTTGTGCAATCTAGATTTGAGAGCATCATTATATTCAGGAGACTCAGAGGAGTGTAATATTTTTTATTTAAAAAGATTTTAAAGTTCCTAAAGTCATGAGCGAGTTTTAGTTAAAACTCGTTGATGGTTTTAAAATGTTCAAAATTTTAAAATTTTAATCTAATTTGAATTAGAGTTGGTAAGTAAATTGTATTTGCTTGACCACTAAAGTAGATTGTACAAATTTGGAGCAATTGGAGGCCTTTCTATAAAATAATAAAGCAAAAAATAGTGATTTCACTTACCCCGAGTGCCCATCATTGCCCACACCATAGCGAGATGACGGAAAATAAATCACGTACCGAGTGGCCTCCGAGATAAAGAGAGGTCTTTCTATATAAGCTCTTAGAGAGCTTTGAGCAAGTATGGCTCTCTAAAGATATTCTTGATACTTCTCTAATTAAGTGCTTACGTTGCTCAAAGGTATATGAGTGTATGAATAAAGTTAAGGACTTCAACCCAAGCTTTTCACATTCTCAAACTTTACATTTCATCTTATATCTAAGAGGAGTGATATTCGTAAACATCCCAAGGGTAAGATTGTATGAGGTTTACTACAATACCTCTTGTGAAATGGTGATTTTATTGCAAGGATGACTCACCATTCAACCCCCTACCTCAAACAATGAAAAACCTTCTACATTCACATCTCTAATGTCAAAACTTGCCTTTGTTTTTATCTTCTTGCTCAAATTAGCCTTTTGTTTAAGAGAGTGACTATATCGAATAGTTAAAAGATAATGAACACTAAAGAACAAAACCTTTCGTATGCAAAGTTTAATAATAAAGTTCTCCACTGAATTCATTAAGAGTGTAAGCATTAGAATTGCAATCACATTCATAGTCAAAAACCTAAGGACAATTGTTACTTAAAGGGATCAATATACTTCACTAATTACTAGGAAACACACAGGGATAGAATAGCTATTTTGTTTCTCTTGGCAAGTCGGATCAAGTGGAGTTGTTCCTTAAGCTCTTGAGGAAAGACCCACTCTTAGTGATCTCGCGAAGGGGCTTGTTGGTGAACCGGATGAGATTGTAGGCCCATGCCCCGGCTATAGTTCCACAAACCGGTCCGACGATGTAGACCCAGATCCCCGTCCACCGATTTGCCACGATCGCCGGCCCAAGGGTCCTCACGGGATTCATGGATGCCCCCGATATAGGACTGTGAACAAGATAGCCACAATTATTTCTTAATTTTTCATGTCTTTTTCAACAACATGATGCATACGTTACATACCCGGCAATGAGAACATTTAATAAGATTGTAGCACCAACTGCAAGACCTGCCAATTCTCCAATCTGAACACCAGAGATGACAATTTAAGAACAAGAATTTGACCGTATCAAAATGACAAGGTGATGAAAGCTACTTTGGCTATCTGATAGAGATCGATATTGTTACTTAATTGTATCCCTTTTGACTGGAGAGTTGAAGCATCACACTTACAGCTCTGTTGTCAGTTGCAACTCCGGAGATGACAAACATCAGGTAGAATGAGATGATGAACTCGAGCACAAGAGATTGCACGTCAGAGCCTGTCGGTATTGTCCCCGGGAAGTGTTCGTGCCGCCCCCCGAACATCAGACGCAACGTTCCACTCGCAAGGGTTGCCCCCAGAAGCTGAGCAACTACATAAGCCGGCACCTGAATTGATTCAATAATAGAAAAAAGTAAGATACTTGAACATGAAGATGGGGTTTGTTTAAAGTAGGAGACCTGTTTCCATGGGAACCTCCTGCATGTAGCAAAGGCAATGGTGACGGCAGGATTCAGGTGGGCGCCGGAGATGTGACCGACGGAGTAGACCATGACCATGACGGCGAGTCCCCACACGGCACATATGCCAGGGAAGGTGATCATTCCCTTGCTCAGGTTAACGGTGACTGAAGCACAGCCCGCGAATATGAGGAAGTAGGTAGCGAAAATTTCAGCAATCACCTATAAGAATTTTGCCAAACAAAAAAACAACACTTCTTTAGAGTTGCTCAAATGTCAGATACTATGGATCACACAAGATTGCTGTATCAAGTATACTTGGTTCTTCCATACAAGTCCTCTGGTAATCGAAAACTCATTCTACAACAACAATAATGATAATAAAGTGTATTTACTTTTATGTTTGCCCACCAGACAAGTTAATGTCCATAATTAATAATTCAAGCAGTGAAACTGTGCTTGAAACCGGAATGTGTTTTTCATTAGAAAAAAAAAGGAAATCAAGGTTTTAATGTCATCTTAATGTATTAATCATTGTGGACCTTCTAATTACTAAATAGTTTATATAATAATGGAGTAGTTTTCCATCTGTTTCTTGAAAGAATTGCTTTCACTCCTCTACTTGATGTGGAAGACCACAGTGGGAAATTTTTATTCTGCTAATCCTCTTGAATTGCTTTTCTGAAAAGCTCCACAGAAGCCAACCATGAGTCAACTTTGAAAAAAAAAAATGCAATGGAGGTCAGTCTATCTCTAAAACCAGTTCTTGCTTTTTGTATCATTTTAATGCTTCAGTCGTTTACTAGTCAAACACAAGATAATCAAAGCAAAGAAAAAGAAGATTTAGACGAGTTATAGAAGAGGAACAAGTTGTTTCAAACTTGTTCTCCACCTCTTGTGCCCTCATGATCTGTCTCAAGAACAATAGTGGCTCAAGATGAAATAAAGCACGATTTTTTTTTCTTTGCATGTGGAACTTGTTGATAAAGAGAAGAGGAGAAGAGAATCATGAGAAAGCATCACCTTCTGCAAGAAGGGAACAGACAAGGAGAGGCCACAGCCTCTGTCAGTGTCAGGGGAGCTGCCATATCCGTGCTCAGGAGTAGCACTCTCATCTCTCCCATTAACGCCACCTCCCTCTTCCATGTACCTCTCTTGCCCTGCACCATTCTCCCCTTCCCTGGTCATTTTTTTTCTCTCTGTCTTTTCTTCCTCTCGCCAAAAGCTTCAGGTGAAGAAGTAAGAGAAAGAGAGTTGTAAGAACTGCTCCAAGCTGCTAAAAGAAGGCTGCTATTTATTGGCAACTCACAGCTGTGGCACAAGACTATGTGGAACTCTTACCCGTCTAAAGACTCCATGATCCCATTTTCTTTTCTTTGGTATTAAATTCGATTAATGGGCCTGAATTGACCAGTATCTGGTAATTAAAAAAAAAGAAAATTTTTTAAAATTCAGGAGCAAGCTAGAGGGGTATTAATTTGATCTTGGGGAAGAGAGAACCAATACCGAGAGAGCCCTTTAAAAGCCACTTGGAAGTTCCAACAACCAGCAGTTACTTCGCATTAACAATCCACTTAATTAGAATGGGTCATGAACGGGAAGGGTACTACTTAAATAATCAGAATTTAACGGACCGAATAAATAAATAAATAAACATGATTTAAAAATTTTAATTTAATAATCTTATTCAATTTTATTCCTTTTTAATTTATTTTCATATTAAATTATATTCTTTTTCAATTTATTTTCATATTAAATTATATCTTTTCATATTAAATTAATTTTTTTACTTATAAAAATATATAAATTCATGATAAATTTTTTTATAATTTTTAATATCATTATTAAAAAAACATCTAAACCTAATTATATTCTTCCTTATTTATTTCATTCTAAATTATGTATTTTATTTTAAATTATTTTTTTATTTATTTATAAAAATTAAATTCCGACTCTCCAGAATTTATCGAAACTTGAAAATACAGGCCAGGGGTCAACATCTAAATTTACACATTGTGATGACGTAAACATTTGATCAGCAACTTTTATTCTTTAAATGGTTTTATATTTTTAATGGTATTTTACATTTTATTTTTTAGAAGGCACTAAATTCAACTGAAAAAGAAACTTCAATGCCTTTTAAATTTAGCCAAGCCTTTAATTCATCTAAAAAAAGGCAAGAAATTAAAAAATATATATATTTTGACACCTTAATTTTAAAAAAAAATATTTCAAAAATAAAATAAAAATAATAATTGATGGAGATAAGCATCCCGAGGTAGACACGTGACACGAGAAAGTTACATGGAAGGGTCCGCCAAGCCAGAGCTTCCAGGTCAGATCGAGACTATCTAAGAAGAATGGATCTAAGTCCCGAGGTCAGATCGGCCATTGGGCTCCCGAGACCACCTCGAGAGAACATATCAAAGCCCTCGATGTCAGACAGAGGGTCGAGCTCCCGAGACTATCTCGGTCAAACAAATGAAGGCCATGAGGTCAGCTCGAGAAATGAGACCCCAAGACTGGCTCGGGAGAGTGGAGCCCAAAGATCAAAATAGGAGTCACAAGGCCCGACACCAAGTAGTCGTTCCTCTTTTTAGAATAGAAAAGTCATCGGATGATTATTACCCACAACGCACGACAATCAAGGTCTTAATAATCGTAATGGTCGTTACCAAAAGATAGGATGTCTATCCAATAACCGATGATTAAGGGACGTGGAGGAGAACGTGGGCACACGTGTGATCGAAACCTCAAGTATATAAGATGCCTCAATATCCAAGTAAAGGGGGTAAGCTTTCCTCACTTAGAGAAAATTTTGATTCTTCGTTGTCCTCCGAAAAGAGATAACACTTCTAACTTGAGCGTCGGAGTAGACTCTGCCTGAAAACCTTCCGGTGTGTTCCCATTAACGCTCGTGTTAATCTCGCAGGACACTATCATTTTCTCCCCGTCATCGTCCTCGTGGGTTGCGCTTTGGTGGCTCACCTGATAGATCGATCGGCGTGCTAGAGGGGGGGTGAATAGCACTTTTTCGGTTGAATCTCTACAAGGTTGTTAGCGCAGCGGAAACAATAATATGCAAAGACAATAAGAACAATGCTAACAACAATATTTACTTGGTATCCATCCAAATGGGTGACTAATCCAAGGATCCACGCACGTACACCACCTCCACTATGAAAAATCTCCTTCAGGTGGAGAAACCTTTACACCGGAGTGGTCTTCCTCTTTACAGAATGTAGTGAATGAGAGAGAGAGGAAGTTAAGAAAATTTTTCACACGAGCAGCACTTCGTTATAGTACAGAACCGTTCCGCCCACATGCAAAAAGGTCCTCCTTTTATAGGAGAACAGGACAAACTCGTAGTCTGTCCAGCCCCGCACCAGTCGACTGCCCCTGGGGCAGTCGACTGGCCTAGCATTAATTTCTAGCCAATGGCTAGTTTTCGGGGTATACCAGTCGACTGCCTCTGGGCCAGTCGACTGGTAGAAAGCTGAAAACCTTCTGTGAGTTTTGGCAGTCGACTGCCCTCTGGCCAGTCGACTGCCCACTCACTCCTAGTCAACCTTCACATACTCCTTCACGTGTGCCTTCAGGTTCACTCCTTGGCTCGCCCCTTGAAGTCATCTTCCTCTGGCTCTCGTCCCTCGGATGCGCACACAAGCCTTCCCTTGGCTTGCCTCCATGCCACCCTTCACGTGTGCCCTTGAAGTCCACTTCCCGGCTTGCCCTTGGAGTCCTCCTCCCTCGGCTCTGGTCCCTCGGATATGTTCACCATGTGTGATTCTCCAAGTCCTGCAAACTCAATCACACACATCAAATACAACATAACACTCTAACCTTAAACATATTCACACACACACATCAAAACCATGATCTTCCAATCATTTAAGGGCCGATTGCCTCAACAATCTCCCCCATTTTGATGTGTGGTAATATGTTTATGTTTAGAGATAAATAACAATCAACAATAACAGTAGCAATAGATAGCAATTGAAAAACATAAGACATATCAAACCTAAGAGGTAACCTCCCCTTAATCCATGTCTTCTCCCATTTTCAATTCTACTCATGATCCAAGTTATGTTTCCACTTAACACTAAACAACATTAAAAATATAAGACATATCAAAATCTAAGAGATAACCTCCCCCTTAATCCACGTCTTCTCCCATTTTAATCATCCAAGGTCTAAGTTAGATAAAATACCTTAAACCATCCATTCCAAGTTAAAATTCTAACTTAAACCACCCATTCTCCCCCTTTGACACCATCAAAATGATTACCCCAAGCAACCCAATCCTATGGCATCAAATGAGAGAAAGTTGGATTTCTGAAAAAAATTTCAGAATCTGAAAACAGGCGTGCCAGTCGACTGCCCATGGGGCAGTCGACTGATACGCTTTAAGTCAGATTTTTCAGCTTTTCTGTCGAATTTCAGAAACCCTCTAAAAATTCCAGAAAATTTCAAAAATTATAAAAATTTGCAGACATGTGTGAAATGATATACTCTATCAAGAAAAAATATCAGCCCATATAAAATTTCAAACATGCATGACTTTTGATAAAAATCCAAAATCCTTGAAAACCACTAAATTTTGTATCAAAATAACAATATAATTTTGCAATCATATATCTTTTAAGAACATGGCAAAGCATATAAAATATATAATGATTTTCAAATGTTTAAAATGTCCAACTATAATCTTTGGGCAAAGTGTCCATTGATTAAACACTTGTCTTCCCCATAGTTGGTCTAGTTTTCATATTTTGATACTTTTAATGATTCAACAATATGCCACAAGCACAAGTGAACCAAATGTATCACCCTAATGGATCAAGCACCCTTTTTCAAATCTAATATCCCAAAGTTCATTCTACACTTCTACAAAACACATCCCAAGGCCTCTTCTTAGGGATGTAAATTCCGATTCGGGAAGAGGCTTGGTAAAGATGTCGGCTAGGTTTGACTTTGATTCAACATAGTGTAATTTTATGTCTCCCCTTACCACATGGTCTCTAATGAAGTGATGTTTCACTTCAATATGTTTTGTCCTAGAGTGGTTAACCGGATTTTTGGTTAAATTGATTATACTTACATTATCACACAAGACTTTGACCTTGGTATAATGTAACTCATAATCTTCTAAGGTGTGCATGATCCAAAGGAGTTGGGAAACACACCCACCCATTGCCACATATTCCGCCTCCGTTGTTGATAGGGCAACGCATGATTATTTCCTATTACTCCAACTAACTAAGGAAGACCCAAGGAATTGACACCCTCCACTAGTACTCTTCCTATCTAGCTTACAACCCGCATAGTCCGAGTCGGTGTATCCAATAAGATCAACACTAGGGGTTCTAGGATACCAAAGTCTGACATTGAGGGTACCTTTGACATACCTTAGGATCCTCTTGACTACAACTAAATGGGACTCTTTGGCACAAGATTGGTACCTTGCACACATACCTACCACAAAAAGTATATCGGGTCTACTAGCGGTTAGATATAGTAGACTACTAATCATGCTCCTATATTGCTTAGAGTCTACCATTTTCCCTTCAAGGTAAGTATCCATTTTCACATTGGTTCCTATGGGGGTAGATGCTACCTTAGCATTTTCTAAGCCAAATTTCATTAACATTTCCTTAGCATATTTAGTTTGAAAAACATGTGTTCCTTCATTAGTTTGCTTGACTATTAGTTTCGCATTTCCTTAGCAAATTTATGCTTATACCCATTTTCTACACAAAATTGTGAGAAACTTGAATTTTGGAACTCCCCACCGTGGTCACTCCTAATTCGGTTAATTTTGAGATGTTTTTCATTTTCTACCCTTTTACTGAATCCTATAAAGATGTCTAAGGTATCGTCCTTATGTTTCATAAAGAAAACCTATGTAAATTTAGAAAAATCATCTACAATGACAAAATAATATTTACTCCCTACTAGTGAGGGAGTACTATGACAATCAAACAAATTGTCGGGGTTGTAAGATTACAAACATAGTCCCACATCGAAAACACATGGGAAAGATTATAGGCTTATAAGGAAAAAAGATATCTCCATTGGCATGAGGCCTTTTGGGAGAACCCAAGAGCAAAATCATGAGGGCTTAGGCCCAAAGTGGACAGTATCATACCATTGTGGAGATATCTAAATTCCTTTTGGTCCTAACAATTGGTATCAGAACCAGGTCGCTCTTCACCGGACTAAACGCCAGAAGAAGCACGAACTAGAGCCATGATCCAGATCTAACCATGTGGGTTAAGCCTTAAATAAAGGATGTGTGGGCTCTTGTGTCTTAATCAAGAGGACCAGACACCAGGCAGAGAAGTCCTAGTTGCGGCTAGGCAGTGAAGTCCTAGTAGGTCGGGTGGACCGAGGGGCAGAAAGTCCTGGTGGGTTGAGGATCGAGCATCAAACGGAAAGGGTTTCCGCTTGAGGTGGACTTGTGGTCCTTTGTTTGAGGGGGGGATTGTTGGGGTTGTAAGATTACAAACATAGTCCCACATCGAAAACACATGGGAAAGATCATAGGCTTATAAGCAAAAAAGATATCTTTATTGGCATGAAGCCTTTTAGGAGAACCCAAGAGCAAAACCATGAGCGCATAGGTCCAAAGTGGACAATATCATACCATTGTGGAAATATCAAAATTTCTTTTGGTCCTAACACAAATCAATATGTAAAAGCTCTAAAGGTAAAGTAGTAGTGGTCTTTGTGTGATGATTTAGATTGCTTACCATCTTGGCATACATCACACAATTTTGTCTTCTCATACTTGATCATAGGGAGCCCCTTCACTAACTCCTCCTTGGCCACTCATGCAATGCTCCTCATGTTCACGTGCCCAAGTCTTCGGTGCCATAACCACCCTTCTTCTTCTTTAGACATGAGACACTTAGGCAAGTTGTTAGTAGCATAAGTAAAATCAAGATAATAAAGGTTGGCCTCCCTATACCCTTCTAGTATGACATTATCAGACCTATTTTGTTTAATTAGGCACTTCCTAGCATGAAATTCAACCCTATAGTCCGCATCACATAACTAACTTACACTAAGTAAATTAAATTTCATGTCTTTAATTAAAAGTACCTTATGGATAGAGATTGTAGGAGATACCTCAATGGTGCCCCTACCAATTATTTTCAGTTTTCCACTATTTCCAAAGGAGACCGCCCTTTCTCTTAGGTAGCTAATAGTAGTGAACTTGCTCACATCTCCGGTGATATGTCTTGAGCGTCCACTATCTACTATCTATTAGTGATATGAGAGAAGTGTCCTAAGATAATCGCCTTATGATTGTAATCATTTATTTTAATAAATGAATATTCACTATTTGAGTATACATGATTATTTGATTAAGATCTTAAGCTCATTTACTGAATGTCCGCAATACAATTCACAGCATGAGAGAGAATTTGTGATGAATTCACAACTAGTGATTATCTCTACAAGTGTAATTGTGAAGTATTGAAATTGTCCCTAGTCGATGAATTGATAAATACGGACACTATCAATTCTGTTGAGACTAGCATGGGTTATTCTCTAATCAGTTGATTCTCACTGGCTGGTGACATTGAGATGTCCGGAGATAAACATGAATGCTAGTTAAGGGAACAATTACAATACGTGTCCGCGTCGGCATGCACCCGGTCCCAACAGTGGTATCAGAGCCGGTTAGTGTTCGACATAATCATATAATTGTTTTGCAGGAAACTTTGTCATGATCTCAATTTTGGAAAATTTTCCAATTATGGAAACTTTTCAATTATGGTAAATTTCGATTTAGGAATTTCAAAGTTTGGAAATCCTCATGAAATTTCGCAAACTTTTGAAATATCCCTCTTTCTGAAATTTTATGATAATTGTGAAAGCTTTCCATTTTTGGAAACTTTCCAATTTTGGAAATTTCTTATTTTGGAAAGTTTCCAATTTTGGAAATACGTAAGTTTTCTTTGTACCAGAAACTTACAATTAATCTGAAAACCTTTTATTTTTGGAAACTTTTCATTTATGGAAAACTCGTAATTTTGGGCACTTTCTTTTCATGAAAGTCTAGATATTTTATGGAAACATTAATTGATAATTAAATTCAAATTGGTTTTTAAATTATTAACAAAATTCTTTACATTGGGGAGTGCCTCGGGGAGCCACCCAAATTAAAGTTAGTTGTTGTAATTTAATTTCCTATTTTGAATATGAATTGTTAAAATTAATTTGGGTAGGCCTCGGGGAGCCATCCAAATTATATTATTAACAAGTTCTTTAATTGTCAAGTTTAATTTGGTTATGCCTCGGGGACCAGGCCAAATTAGATTTACAACAAATTTCTTTTCTTTGGGGAGTGCCTCGAGGAGCCACCCAAAGTAAATAATTTGTTGTAATTAATTATCCATAAATAAAATATGTGATCAAATCTTGGAAATTTTTTGAGGAGATTCTCAAACGATAATTTCCTTATTTGATTTATGAGGTAATGCTCTTACATATTGTTGTCTCCAAAATTAATTAGAAAATGTTGTTTCCTATAGAGTTTATTTCCTTAAATAAGATTTTCATGAAAATAATATGTGGTTGAATTAAGGGAATCTGTCTCTTAATTTAATAAGATTTGATTTAGAGAAATCAAAGTCTTAAACATATTATTTCCGAAATTGATTATGACAATTTAGGAAATTATTTTCCAAAACAATTCCTTGAATAAAGTATGAAATTAGAATTAGGAAATCCGATTCCTAATTCAATTAATGAGACTTAACAAATTAAGTCACATACATACTTTATTAAGGAAATCGTTAGAACATGACATAATTATATGTCATGAATGTGCTTAAAAGGAAAATGATGAGACCCAAAACCCTTTACAAAATATTAAGGCCAACACCTTACATTAATATGGTTAGAACCAGAGTTTTATTTCTCATTTGGGTTGATGGACACATCCATGCCCAGCTTGAACCTTAACATATTCAAACCATGGAATTAGTTTATGATTAATATAGTTGGAGTCAGAGGTCAATCCTTAGTTTTGGTTGTTGGACACATCCAAGCCTGACTAGACGGTTGAATGAGCTCTAACCATATTAAACCATTTCTTAATTAATAGGTCACCCTTAAGCTTGGAGCATCGATTTGTTGTGCCACAGCCAAGGTCGATGTAAAGAGAGGTGCAGTTGCGTGCTATGTATATTGTTGCATACTTGTTAATGAGTTAACAATCCAATGATTTATGCAAACATTCAATTAGTTGATAGCATAATGTGATAGTTACATATGTGTAATATGTAATCGGTATAATTACCTACCTTCATAGCTAAGAATAACTTGATGGACTACAGCCATGGTTGTTCTTATCTATGGTTGGATATCAACCTATTTGGAGATGTTCCTATGATCTCCCGAATTGATAAAAAGGGTTATTCAATTCGAAAAATAAATAGGATTTAATTAATGTATATTGATGCATTCTTTATCATTCTCATCACATAACCTCAATTTGTATTTCTAGGATAATCACCTGATCATGTCTTCTCTGAATTTGCATTTCATTTTGGACACCAATAAGTTAACTAAGGCCAAAAGGATTGAAAAAGCACCAAAAGGCACTTGCCATCACTGCGGAATGGAGGGCCACTGGCGAAGAAACTGCATGGTTTATCTTGAGTCCTTGAAGAAGAAGGCATCCGATGCCCCATCCTCTTCAGGCATCTTCGTTATTGAATGTCACTCTATTTCCTCGTACACCTGGGGTACTTGATACTAGGTATAGCTCACATATATGTAATGACATACATGGGCTAAGGAATAGAAGAAGACTCGTCAAGGGAGAAGCGAATTTGCGAGTTGGAAATAGAGCAAAGATTGCTGCTTTTGCCAAGGGAACATATTTGCTAAAGCTCCCTACTGGACTTGTCTTAGAATTGGATAATTGTTATTTTGTTCCTTCATTAATAAAGAACATTGTATCTATTTCATGCTTGAATGAAAAGGGTTACAATTTAACTTTTAGTAACAATTGCTGTTACATATCTTTAAATGGTGTTCTTTATGGGACTGGAACTTTATCCAATGGTATCTACACGTTAGATTTATCTGGTGACGTTTTCAATATCGAAGTTAGCAACAAACGTGTTCGAATAGATAATCAAATAGACTCCTATACGTGACATTGTCGTCTTGGCCATGTAAGCAAGAAACGCATGACCAAATTACACCGATGTGGAATTCTGGAATCATTTGAACCTGGTTTATTTGATACATGCGAATCATGCTTAAAAGGCAAGATGACCAAATTACCCTTTTCCGAAAAAGGTAAACCAGTGGGAGAATTGCTTGGTCTAATACATACTGATGTATGTGGACCAATGTCAACTCTTACACAAGGAGGCTATAGCTACTTCATTACCTTTATCGATGATCACTCACGATTCGGGTATGTGTTCTTAATGAAACACAAATCTGAAGCTTTTGAGAAATTCAAAGAGTTCAAAAGCGAAGTAGAGAAACAGCTTGGCAAAAGTATTAAGATACTTCGATCCGATCGGGGCGGTGAATACTTGAGTCAAGAGTTTCAAGATTATCTAAGGGACAATGGGATATTGTCTCAATGGACTCCGCCATATACACCACAGCATAATGGTGTATCTGAGAGGCGTAACCGAACCTTGATGGACATGGTTAGATCTATGATGAATCATGCAACTCTTCCAAAATCCTTTTGGGACTATGCGCTTAAGACAACTGTTTACTTGCTAAACAGAGTCCCGACCAAGGTAGTCTCTACTACTCCATATGAGACGTGGAATAGTAAGAAACCTCATTTAACTCACCTTAAGATATGGGGTTGCCCTGCTTATGTAAAGCGGACTGTATCAGACAAATTAGATGCTAAGTCTGATAAATGTCTATTTATTGGATACCCTAGGGAAACGAAGGGTTACCAATTCTATCATCCATTGGAACAAAAGGTGTTTGTTTCAAGGCATGCTGTATTTCTGGAAAAAGAATTTCTTTTACAAGAAAACAGTTGGAGTAGTATTGAACTTGAAGAAGTTCAAGAAACTCCAATAGACATTACAGAGACACCTAGTCTAGACCCACAACCAATAACTCATAATGATGAGCTATCAGTTGAACCTAAAACAACACCACTTCTTCGTAGGTCTGATAGGACACGGAACATTCCAAAGAGATACGGATTTCTCATAAGTGAATCGAACGACGTGTTACTCGTTAACAATGATGAACCTATCAGTTATGAAGATGTTCTGATAAATTCAGAAAGGGATAAATGGCTTGAAGCCATGAAGTCGGAAATGGATTCCATGCACGAAAATCAAGTA
The DNA here is from genome assembly GCA_024364735.1 of Boesenbergia rotunda. Taxonomy (NCBI): domain Eukaryota; kingdom Viridiplantae; phylum Streptophyta; class Magnoliopsida; order Zingiberales; family Zingiberaceae; genus Boesenbergia; species Boesenbergia rotunda. The sequence continues at coordinate 473,554 of JAGFNQ010002120.1, forward strand.
TGGGACTTGGTTAACCCGCCTGAAGGGATTAAGCCCATAGGGTGCAAGTGGGTTTTCAAGAAGAAAACCGACATGGAAGGTAATGCTGTTACCTTTAAGACTAGATTAGTGGCAAAAGGATATCGTCAGAAACAAGGAATTGATTATGACGAAACCTATTCGCCAGTAGCTATGCTTAAATCCATTCGAATGCTCCTAGCCATAGCAGCTCATTATGATTATGAGATATGGCAAATGGATGTGAAAACAACTTTCCTTAATGGAAACCTACTTGAGGATGTATACATGATACAACCTGAAGGTTTCACATCGGTTGATAAAACCAAAGTATGCAAGCTTCGACGATCCATATATGGACTAAAGCAAGCATCCAGGAGCTGGAACATCCGTTTTGATGAGACAATCAAAGAGTTTGATTTCTCACAAAATCCTGACGAACCTTGTATGTACAAGAAGGTTAGTGGGAGTGCAGTCGTATTCCTAGTATTGTATATCGATGACATATTACTTATAGGAAATGGTATATCAGTCTTACAGTCAGTCAAAATTTGGTTGTCCAAAACTTTCTCCATGAAAGACCTGGGAGAAGCAACCTATATCCTTGGGATTAGAATCTATAGAGATAGATCAAAACGGTTGCTTGGTCTTTCGCAGTCTACATATATAGACCGAGTGCTAAAAAGGTTTAGCATGTCGGAATCCAAGAAAGGTTACCTTCCCATCAGGCATGGGATCAACCTTTCGAAGTCTATGTGTCCGTGCACAGAAGACGAGAGGATTTGCATGAATAAGATTCCTTATGCATCCGTGATAGGATCTATCATATATGCTATGTTATGTACTAGGCCCGATGTATCGTATACTCTGAGCGTCACAAGCAGATACCAGTCTGATCCAGGAATGGATCATTGGGCGGCTGTCAAGACAATCCTCAAGTACTTAAGAAGAACTAAGGATGTGTTCCTAATATATGGAGAAGGTGATATGGTAATACGTGGGTATACAGATGCCAGTTTCCAGACAATAAGGATGACTCCAAATCTCAGTCCGGATACGTATTTATTTTGAATGGAGGCGCAATAAGTTGGAAAAGTTCCAAGCAAGACACTGTAGCGGATTCTACCACGGAAGAGGAATATATTGCAGCTTCGGAAGCAGCAAAAGAAGCAGTCTGGATCAAGAAGTTTGTCTCAGAACTTGGTGTGGTTCCAACCATTGATGAAGCAATACCGGTTTACTGCGACAACAATGGATCTATTGCACAAGCAAAGGAACCAAGGTCTCATCAGCGATCCAAACATGTGCTTCGCCGCTATCATCTGATCAGAGAGATTATAAGTAGAAATGATATACAAATTGAGAAAATTCCCACTGAAAGGAATTTAGCGGATCCTTTAACTAAGGCCTTGCCTCAAAGCAAGTTTGAGGGGCATGTTAGAGCCTGTGGTATTGGGTACCGTAGCGATTGGCATTAGGCCAAGTGGGAGTTTGTTAGTGATATGAGAGAAGTGTCCTAAGGCAATCGCCTTACGATTGTAATCATTTATTTTAATAAATGAATATTCACTATTTGAGTATACATATTTGTGTATTTGATTGAGATCTTAAACTTATTTACTGAATGTCCGCAATACAATTCACAGCATGAGAGAATTTGTGATGAATTCACAACTAGTGATTATTGTAGGGTTTTTCGGGACACGAAAACTGCTTTTTCGCGTCGCGGAAACCCCGAAAGCCCCATTAGAAAGGATCCGAGCGAAGAATGTCATTTCAAAAATTACGAGTGCTCGTTTACATGGTTCAAAACCCGATCTACTCCTAGATCTAAAGAGGGATAAACTTTTTACCTTTGGTGCGTGCCCCGTTTAATCCCGCTCGCTCCTCGGTTGGTGTCGGATCTCAAGGATGCAAAGTAGCAACCCTCTAGAAGTATCCACACAAGCAAGAGAGTGGATAAGAGAACCCAAAGGTGTGCTAGCACCACAAGGGGTCTCGGCAAGATGAGAGGAGAGGGAGAGAAAAACCAAAACCAAAACCAAAACCAAAACCAAGGAGGAGAAGAATGATCACACACACACACACAAAACCTCTCTTTTGTGTCTTATGTGGCCGGCCACTTAATGGCCATTATTGGCCATTAAGTGGCCGGCCACAACCTTGTGTAACTCCCATTTGAATTCAAAATTCAAATGGGGAGGTTACTTAGTCTTGATGATGATGCCAAGTCATCACTTGGTCAAGTCAAGTCAAGGTGATGTGGCTTGAGTCAAGTCAAACTTGCCTCTTATGGAATTTCCATATTTAGCCAAAGTCAAACTTTGACTTCATTATTCTCCCATGATTATATTCATGCAACACTTGGATCAAACTCGAGTCCAACTCAAGTTGTCTAATTTGAGTTAAGTCAAACTTGCCTTTTATGGACTTTCCATATTTAGCCAAAGTCAAACTTTGACTTCATTACTCTCGGTCCATCATATGGACTTGTTCTCCATCTATTGCTCTATGTGTGTGACCCTATAGGTTCTTGTAACGTTGGCAATGCTTCTAACCTCTTAGAAACATAAGCAATGAGCGGTATCTAGCAACACATCATTGCTACCCAAGTTACAAGAATGTTGAGATCCAACATCACCAATGTGACTACTAATTATGACTTTCATAATATGTGACAATGTCCTTCTATCGTCGATATCTAGATTGATCTTATATGAAGCATAGACCGTGTCATCCTCCAATCAATCTATGTGTCTTGAACTCCAAGTAGACTCACTATAATCAAATAAGCTCAATATCTCATATTGCCTTATTTGGGCATGGCCATGCACTTAGTGATCTCACTCTATCAAGACTATGATATCTCTCCCGTCATATAGGAGGGATAGATCCCATCTACATCACTCACATCCCTCCGCATAATTTGTTACATACCCAGTAATCGCCTTTATAGTCCACCCAGTTACGGGTGACGTTTGACGAAACCAAAGTACATAACTCCTTATGTAGGGAACTATGGTGACTTCAGGTCTAAGGACTAATAGTCATACTAATAGTCACATGAGAAAGTATATGACACTCATATAACGATCCATGATACTTTCTCACGGTGGGTCATTCAGTATATATTCTCTAATGTATACCCATGTGTTAACTTGATATCTCATATCCATAACTTGTGAGATCAAGTCATCATGTTGACCTACATGCTAGTCTCTATGTATTAACATTGTCCTTGAATGTTAATACTTGACTAGGAATAATTAAGAGTAGTGTTCTCTATATCATCTCACTATCGATTCAACTAATCGATTGATATAGATAAGAACCTTCTACTCAAGGACGTTATTATACTAAGTTATTTGGCACCAATACACATAAGTACAATAACCACAAGAAATGCCTTTATATATAAGAAATATATATACAAGAATATGATACAATGAGTCCAAAAAGTAATCATCATATGATTGGCTCTAGGGCTCTCACTAACAATTATCTCTACATGTGCAATTGTGAAGTATTGAAATTGTCCATAGTCGATGAATTGATAAATACGGACACTATCAATTCTGTTGAGACTAGTATGGGTTGTTCTCTAATCAGCTGATTCTCACTGGCTGGTGACATTGAGATGTCCGGAGATAAACATGAATGCTAGTTAAGGGAACTAGTTCATTGGAGTGACTGGCTCTAAAACTTCATATGGTAGTCTACATATAGATATGTCAGTGAAGTTCTTTCTGCAGCTTAAGTGCGATGTTCCTTTGACTTGCGGTGTTCAAGTCATCTTGGTCATGGAGATTTATACTTTGACATCTTAAGCAAGCATATCTAAGGAGGTGTGGACCAAGGATGATTGGGTATAAGCCGAAGTGCCCGAAGATGTTTGAACAGCCTACAAAGGATTCACCACTCCTTGCGAGAAGATGTATACCCGAGGCCTATCGTCGGATTGTTACTCGGAGCCTCTTGCCAGAGCATGACATGTTCAGAGTATGAATCTCTTAAATACATGAGAGTAATTAGAATCCGTAAGACGAGAAAACGTTATTTGGGCTAGGTGTGACGTAGTCAGCCTAGTGGGGACTGACACATATAGACCATGTCCTGAACCAAGTGGGTATAAGATGGTGAAGAGAATGAGACACGATTCATTAAAGCTGCTGAAGGGTTTCAGAATTATTTCTGAGGTCAACCGTTGATCTTTCGATTAATTGGGGATCATGATATACTACTAGGTGCCACTCATGATCGTTCTATAATTGGTTAATTATAGACGACCAACATAAATCGAAAGCCTATTTAATCACACGCACTATGAGTAATCCGAGGGATTTAAAACGAGTTGAAAATTGGATTTTTCAATCAAGAGAGATTAGGTTTGGTTGAGCCAAACGATAAGTCGAATCTGAATTTTTCAAAGACGCATCGGAAGCATAAAATGGCTAAGTCTTTTGAAGACTTAATAGATGAATTAAATGAGTTTAATTCATTGGGGCGTGGCTTGGATGGGCCGGCCAAAGAGGGTCTCCACCCTCTTTGCTTGGCCGGCCACAACAAAGGGAGAGAACCAAATTGTTTGGTTCAATTTATAAAATAAACCAAGTGTGGTTTGTTTTATAAAATTATGGATGATATAAATTTTTATATAATAAACCGAGGTTTGGTTTATTTTTCATGGAAATTAAAATGAACCATGGATTGGTTTATTTTATTTTATAAAATCAATCATGGATTGATTTACCATGATAAAGAAATTTATATATAAAGAAATTTATTTTTCATGAAAATTAAAATGAACCATGGATTGATTTATTTTATTTTATAAAATCAATCATGGATTGATTTTCCATGATAAGAAAATTTATATGATAAATTTCTTATGAAAATTTATTCCATAAGAAAAAAGGAGACTTGGCGGTTGAGAGACCACTATATAAAGGACCCAAGGCACGACTTGGAAATCAATCCAAGAGATCAAAGCATAAGCTCTCTCCCTCTCCTTCTCTCCGCCCCTCTCCCTTCTCTTGTGCCGCCGGCCAAAAGAAGGGTCCCTGCTGTCGTGAGCTACTGCCACCACCGGCCTCCTTCTCTAGCGTCCAAGCTCCGGCGACCAACCACCTCCGGCCACCAAGCTGCTGCCGCAAGGAGAAGAAGTGGGCGCAACTCCATCCTTCTTTCCGGAATCTTGATTCCGTTCTTCGCTTGGTGGTTAGTCTTCCAACTTCTCTCTTGATATTCTTGTCGTGTCTTTGGAGGATCTAGTAGTTCTCGTCGACACGAGACTCGTGGCTTTACGAAGTCATCCCGAAGAAAACTCGGTGTGGACGCGAATAGAGGCGGAGCTTCCAAGGGACGCTTACGGTTGGATCTCGTCCCTTCCTTCGAGTTACGCGAGGTAATACGTAAATTAGTTTACGTTTCTGTAAAATTTTAAATATATGATTATGTCTACACAAGATAAGGTTGCATGCTTAGATGTGTGGTTAAATAATTTGAAAAATTATTTATGCTAAACCTTCCGCTGCACGTAATTAATTTCAATATTACGAACCCGCATCCATGTTAACATGCACCCGGTCCCAACACAATACGTGTCCGCGTCGGCATGCACCCGGTCCCAACACAACCCACGCGGACACTAATGCTAGAGGAAGAACTTCCACCCTGCGAGATTAACACGAGCGTTAGGGGAACACGCCGAAGGTTGTCCGGTGGAGCCCACTTTGACGCTCAAGTCAGTGCTTCGATCTAGGAGATGAAAGGAAGCCAGAAAGTATGCGTGAAGTAGAGAGTGCATAACCCCATTACCGGAGTGGTATGAGTCTGCCTCTTCGAAAGTGAGGCCCTCTCCGTTGGACAGAGGACCTGTCTGCTCCACTCGTGCTGGGGAATTTTTTTACAGAATCCAGCGTACCAACGCGCCTGGAGCATACTTTCCGGCATGGAGTTCAGCGACCCAGGTCTGGTGCAGAGTGAAGAGCTCATGTACCGAGTGAGCCTTAGCCCTAAAATCACCCATATTAGTCTCAACCTCGGTAAGTTCATATTTTCCATCAATGCCTGTTAATTCTGAGTGATGTTCGGTTGCTTGGTTGTTGCAGAGGAAATCATGCTTTCGAGGGCGATTCACCGACTTATCAAATGGGACGAAGCCAACAAGGAGGCTCTGGATCCTCCCTCAGCTCCTCCTGGTTCGTCCTCTGCTTCAGCCAAGTCCTCGGAGGGGACTGCTGAATCGTCCAGTGAGTATGCCGCGCTAGAGCGGGCAGAGGCCCCTGCTGTGCCTTTGCCATTTGCCGGCCAAGGGACTTCAGATCTGTCGGTTGACCCGGAGATGGGCATCCCTTTGGGGGATGCCCCACCTCTGGTTGTTGTCTATACGGAAGAGGCCATAGAGGAGTTGTCACCCCCGCTGCCCCATCAACATCCCAATTCTCTAGTCGGAAGAAGAGGAGACTCTCGGAAGGCTTAGGCCTCAGACGAAAAAGGATGCGCCCCAGTGGCCTCAACACACTTCCATCTATTCCTGAGGAGGATGTTCCACCTTCCGATGATGAGGATGCCATCCCCCAATCTCCACCTTTCTCGTCGACTACCACTCCAGTGGTGAGTGGTTAGGCTTCTAGCTCTTCTTTGGTCGACCCTTCCAAGGTCACAAAGGGCAAGCAAGCATTGCCCACCCAATATCGAATGCAGCTTGACCGCCTTCGCAAAAGGCTAGACGCAGTGTTGGAGGCTTCCATGCAATCTTTCTCCCCGGTGCAGTTGAATGAGGTCCCTACCAAGGGTCTTTCTTCCGAGGGGACTTCCAGCTCTGAAGAGGACCACTCTGGCCCTTCTACATTGCCACCTGGAGCTCCCCCTGTCTAGCCACTCCCCCCGCGTAGAGACCCCTCACCTTCTGTGAGCCAAGTTGACCCCCCGAGAAGTCATGGGGTCCCAGGAGGGGAAGTTGTGCGAGTCTCCGCCGGGCCTCTCACTACCCTCCGTGAGTCTCTTTTGAAGGTGAGTGTTCCAGGCATATAGGTTATTTCCTTTTATGCCTTATAACTACTTTGCATCATGATAGGTAGCTGAAGACTGCCTGAAAACCGACCATCACTTGTATGTCTGGCCGGAGATCGAGACCTATATCTGCCGAGCACTGAGAGCAAAGGCTGCTGCCGACCATGAGGATAGGGCAGGACTCATGCAAGCGGGAGTCAACAGAGCTCTCCGCGCAAAGGTGGAGTATCAACTGGACACCCTGATGGACAGGGAGTCCTCCCTATAGAGTTCCCAGCGTCGGGATCGTTTGGCGTCCGAGAGGGTTGCGGCCAGGGGCATAGCCAGACTTTCAAATTACATGGGGCTGACTATGATTGATATACAAATTTAATTAATTCGTCCCAAATACGAATAAAAATTGGAGATCGAAAGAAATTCATCCCAAATACGAATAAATCTAAATACGAATAAATCTAAGAAATTCATCCCAAATATGAATAAATATGCTTAATCCAAAGAAGAAAAAAAGATAAAATAATAGAAATTAAAATCTTTTCTACCTTACCTGTGGCTGTGAAGAAGAACAAAAAAGGCGGTGTGCGATGTGGTGCGGTGTGCAACAGATGGATAGGGTGGGGAGTTAATCAGTGATTTTGGTTTAAAATTTTTCTACTTATCCTAATTGGTAAAATATAATTTTTTTTATTTAATTAAAATTTATAAGTTGATTTTGATTTAATTAAACTTTATAATTGGAAAAGGTTGGCCGAGTTGTGTTTTAGTGGGTTATATATATATATATATATATATTATGGGAGAAGTGGGTGGGGCTGGAGCCTATCCTAGCCCAAGTGTGGCTCCGCCCCTAGTTGCGGCCATCACCAATGACCTACTCCGGGCGACTCAAGAGTGGGATTAGCTTCGGACGAAAGAGAAGAAGTTATGGGGGATATCCGACTTCTGGAGGTCTCGGTCGGGATATTAAATGAATACGTCAAAGACCAAGCGCATCAGCTCGCCCAGAAGGAGTCTGACCTCATGATGGTAGTTGATCGCTTGTCTGACTTCGAGGAAGACCTGACCCTGGCATGGTCGAAAGCATGGGCCACCTTGGACAGGCTCAAGGAGGCTTAGGCGGATCAAGACAAAATGTCTCCTGAGATGGAGCAACCAAAGCGTGCCAAGAAGGCAGCCAAGGCCGAACTGTGTAATTTTTGGGCTGCTGAGGCTTCCCGTACTAAAGAGGCCGAGGCAGACTTCAAGGCTATGTTCCTGGAGTTGGATGAGTTCGGTGATATCCTTGCTGGCCCGGTAATGAAGCGTTTGAAGCAAGGCTTCTGCGGGGCCATTAACCAGCTAAGGAAGGCCCAACTTTGCCTTCGGATGCCGACTTGAGTTTCATGAGTATCGTCTGAGTTTGGGAGGAGCTCTTGCCAAAGGACAAAGAGTTGTAGAAAATATAGAATCATTTCCCACTCTGGGTCTTGCCTTCTTGTCCAGGCTTACTATCTTCTTCCAATGTACTCATTCTGATCATAATGAAGACAATTTTTCGATTTAGTGTACCGAGCATCTCTTTTGTTGGGCTCCTTGTATTACCTGTCCTGGTCGCGAGGACCAAGGAAGTTGAAGAGTCGGTGCCTTGGCTTGACTTCAGGAGCCAGAGGGTGTACTGACGTTCCTGAAAGATGAAGGTTCTTCCCTGACCCATGGGGTAAGGGAGTTAGGGATCCAATACTTGTCCCCACCAACTTCTGAGGTTGGTCTTAGGAACCTCGAGCCGCTCGTGACGCCAGGTGTCGCCTGTCCTGAGGTCACTTCGGCAGTTCTGGGTTTGACCTTGAGTGTGGGTCTCTCCCAGGGTAGCGCCGAGAGTTCAACTGCCAGGCCCAAAGCTATTCATCTGTGGGACCCACATTGGCGCCTTTCCCTATTGAGTGTTTGGGAATCTGAACCGTCATCTCTAGGCCCCAGGCGATCCCTTGAATTGATCTGTAAAGGTTCACAAATTCTGAGGCGCCGCAGAAGCATATCCACTGATGGCGATATAAAGGAGGCGACGCTTCAGGATTGGTGCCAATTATTGCCCCGTATCACGCCTTCATTAAATGCAAGAAAGGGTAGTTGTCACTATAAAGGTGGAAGGTTGAACCGTTCTTCCTCTTCCATTGTTCCTTCTTCCTCTTGTTAGAACCCATGAGCAAGGAAGGAGAAAGAGGTCGCAGCCTAGAGGTGAGGTCTGAGGGGGGAGAGGTTCACTGCCCAGAGGGGTGCAAAGCCACCTCAGCACAGGCGAAGTCAGGTGCTCTCAGAACTACCTGTGAATATTACAGTGCGCCGGTACATTCTCCCCCGTTCTCCCTTGTGGCATGGGTTGTTCACATCACCGAAGAGCATAGCAGAGATGACGTAGTGTTTTTCACTTGAGGGCCCGATCGAGATGGAACCACAGGTTTCACCAGAGAGTTTAGAAGAGACATCACATACTTTGCCGGGAGCACAGCAGAGATGATATCATTTGTGTCCCCTGTGAGCATAGAAAACTCTCCCGGACTTTATATCAGAAAGTGTTTCATAGTGGTTCATCTCCTGCCCATCTCAAATGCTCTCCACCTCCTGATTGCTCCCTTCCCTAAGTTTTGAGCATCGGCCGACCGTCCACCTCAGGTGTCAGTCAGGCATGGAGTAGGTTGCCATCCGAGGAGGAGTTGTAGCCGCTGATTTTCTTTTCCTCCCTTTATATTTTGCAATTCATCTTTGTTTCTAAATGTGAGTTGGATGGCATGGAGTAGGTTACCATCCAAGGAGGAGTTGAATGTATGAAGTCATCAGGGTCTTTGAATGGAACTGTTTCGTCCCTTTACCTTGTGTACCCCAAGTCGTTCCTGTTTCCTGTGAGTGGTCACAAGAAGGGAGGCCCAAGAAGTCCGAGTTGCGGCCGAAGATTTAGGAGTCAAGGCCATAAGAAAGATGGCTCCCAACTCACCCGCCATCGGCAGACGACACCGAGCTAAGTGACCAAGCGAGGATGATGAGGCGCTAAAGGAGAGCCCGGGCAAAGGAGTGGTCTCCTCTGCCAGGTCCACTGATTGAATCCCTTATTTTTTATCTTTCTTTGAGATGTCATTGTCAATGTATTCCCCGCAAAAATAAAGGGAGACACTTGTTACATTTGACATGTACATGCTTTGAGCAATAACTAGATATCTTGCTTGTTTCCCCTTGTCTGATGACGTCGCTTCATATCTGGTAGGATGTGTGTTAACCGTTTCTTTTCCAAGCTTCCTCCAATTCCAGGAGGTGTGGGGAGGGTTAGGTGTGGGGAGCCTTGGGATAGGTTTTAAAAAACCCGTTTTGGAAAATTCCTAACTTGGAGGGTTAGGTGTGGGATGCGTTGGGATAGGATCCATGTATGCATTGCATATGCATTGGCGGTGTAAGTCCAAGATAGAGTCTTGGCAACATAAGTCCAGTTGTTTGTTTAACATTGTTAATGCTATTCTATACTATGTGTTTTCCCTAACTTAAACGTATTGCCAAACATCAAAAAGGGGGAGATTGTTGAGGCAATCTATGGTCCGGAGTGACCAAGTATTTTGATGTTTGGGCAAAGGGTTTAAGATAGGTTTACCCTTGTGTATTTTATATGTGTATGTGAGTGTGCAGGATGTACAGGATACACATATTGACTTGACTGGATGGCCTCGGTATGGTGAAGGGTGGCATGGAGACAAGATGGAGGCTTGTGTGCACTTGAGGGACCTTGGTAGAGCAGGGACGATGAGCTGAGGGCCGCAGACTTTGAGGCATGCGTGAAGGATAACTGTTAGTGATATGAGAGAAGTGTCCTAAGGCAATCACCTTATGATTGTAATCATTTATTTTAATAAATGAATATTCACTATTTGAGTATACATGTTTGTGTATTTGATTGAGATCTTAAACTCATTTACTGAATGTCCGCAATACAATTCACAGCATGAGAGAATTTGTGATGAATTCACAACTAGTGATTATCTCTACATGTGCAATTGTGAAGTATTGAAATTGTCCCTAGTCGATGAATTGATAAATACAGACACTATCAATTCTGTTGAGACTAGCATGGGTTATTCTCTAATCAACTGATTCTCACTGGCTGGTGACATTGAGATGTCCGGAGATAAACATGAATGCTAGTTAAGGGAACTAGTTCATTGGAGTGACTGACTGTAAAACTTTATATGGTAGTCTATATATAGACATGTCAGTCAAGTTCTTACTGCAGCTTAAGTGCCATGTTCCTTTGACTTGCGGTGTTCAAGTCATCTTGGTCATGGAGACTTATCTTTGACATCTTAAGCAAGCATCTCTAAGGAGGTGTGGACCCAGGATGATTGGGTATAAGCCGAAGTGCCCGAAGATGTTTGAACAGCCTACAAAAGATTCACTACTCCTTGCGAGGAGATGTATACCCGAGGCCTATCGTCGGATTGTTACTCGGAGCCTCTGGCCAGAGCATGACATGTTCAGAGTATGAATCTCTTAAATACATAAGAGTAATTAGAATCCGTAAGATGAGAAAACGTTACTTGGGCTAGGTGTGACGTAGTCAGCCTAGTGGGGACTGACACATATAGACCATGTCCTGAACCAAGTGGGTATAAGATGGTGAAGGGAATACGACACGATTCATTAAAGCTGCTGAAGGGTTTCAGAATTATTTCTGAGGTCAACCGTTGATCTTTCGATTAATTGGGGATCATGATGTACTACTAGGTGCCACTCATGATCGTTCTATAATTGGTTAATTATAGATGGCCAACATAAATCGAAAGCCTATTTAATCACACGCACTACGAGTAATCCAAGGGATTTAAAATGAGTTAAAAATTGAAATTTCCAATCAAGAGAGATTAGGTTTAGTTGAGCCAAACGATAAGTCGAATCTGAATTTTTCAGAGACGCATCGAAAGCGTAAAATGACTAAGTCTTTTGAAGACTTAATTGATGAATTAAATGAGTTTAATTCATTGGGGCGTGGCTTGGATGGGCCGACCAAAGAGGGTCTCCACCCTCTTTGCTTGGCCGACCACAACAAAGGGAGAAAACCAAATTGTTTGGTTCAATTTATAAAATAAACCAAGTGTGGTTTGTTTTATAAAATTATGGATGATATAAATTTTTATATAATAAAACGAGGTTTGGTTTATTTTTCATGGAAATTAAAATGAACCATGGATTGGTTTATTTTATTTTATAAAATCAATCATGGATTGATTTACCATGATAAAGAAATTTATATATAAAGAAATTTATTTTTCATGGAAATTAAAATGAACCATGGATTGGTTTATTTTATTTTATAAAATCAATCATGGATTGATTTACCATGATAAAGAAATTTATATATAAAGAAATTTATTTTTCATGGAAATTAAAATGAACCATGGATTGGTTTATTTTATTTTATAAAATCAATCATGGATTGATTTTCCATAATAAGAAAATTTATATGATAAATTTCTTATGAAAATTTATTCCATAAGAAAAAGGAGACTTGGCAGTTGAGAGGCCACTATATAAAGGACCCAAGGCAAGGCTTGGAAATCAATCCAAGAGATCAAGGCATAAGCTCTCTCCCTCTCCTTCTCTCTGCCCCTCTCCCTTCTCTTGTGCTGCCGGCCAAAAGAAGGGTCCCTGCTGCCATGAGCTACTACCACCATCGGCCTCCTTCTCCGGCGTCCAAGCTCCGGTGACCAACCACCTCCAGCCACCAAGCTGCTGCCGCAAGGAGAAGAAGTGGGCGCAACTCCTTCCTTCTTTCCGGAATCTTGATTCCATTCTTCACTTGGTGGTTAGTCTTCCAACTTCTCTCTTGATATTCTTGTCGTGTCTTTGGAGGATCTAGTAGTTCTCCTCGACACGAGACTCGTGGCTTTGCGATGTCATCCCGAAGAAAACTCGGCATGGACGCGAATAGAGGCGGAGCTTCTAAGGGACGCTTACGGTTGGATCTCGTCCCTTCCTTCGAGTTACGCGAGGTAATACGTAAATTAGTTTACGTTTCTGCAAAATTTTAAATATATGATCATGTCTACACAAGATAAGGTTGCATGCTTAGATGTGTGGTTAAATAATTTGAGAAATTATTTATGCTAAACCTTCCGCTGCACGTAATTAATTTCAATATTACGAACCCGCATCCATGTCAACATGCACCCGGTCCCAACAATGACATGGAGGCAAGCTGGAGGCTTGTGTGCATCTGAGAGACGGGAGCCGAAGATGAAGGGGGTGCGAAGGCAATAGTCGAGGCTGCTGGTGAGGAGTCAGTTGAGTCGTGAGGGTACAAGTGCTGTGTGATTCTACTCGGGAAATCCTAGGGTTTGAGTGCGGAGTGAAATGTACTCGGGAAGTGTAACCTTAGGTGTGTGAGTAGACCAGTTGACTGCCCTGGGGGTAGTCGATTGATGAAACTCACAGAAAGGTTTTGGCTGGGGACCAGTCGACTGCCCTGGGAACAGTCAACTAGTAAAGTCAAAAACTAGCCGTTGCAGCGAGCCGTTGGACTGCTATTTGGTTGGCACCAGTCGACTGGTAAATGGGCAGTCGATTGGTAGGCGAGGGTTTCAGCCCGAGTTCTATTTAAAGGGACTTCATGGTGGCTGAAAGGTTTGACGAATTTTATCTTGGTTAATGGCAAAATAGAAGTCTTGGTGCTTAGGTCTTGTCAAGGTGTTGTGGTGAGGTTTCTCCACCCACAAGGAGCGACAAGATCTAGCCGGAGGTGCTCCGGGGAATCATCCACTGACGGATTAGGGATCGCCCACCTTACGGGCAGCCGTGGAGTAGGAGTTTATCTCTGAACCACGTAAATCGTGAGTTTCTTCCTTTAGTTTAGTTTAGTTTTATTGTAGTATATTCCGCTTGTGCAACTAACCGTGTAGGAAGAACGAGTTCGAAAAATGCTATTCACCCCCCTCTAGCTACCGGATCGATCCAACACCCCGGGCATCCGTAGCACCATGAGGGTTTTGTTTCTTAGTCGGGCATCCGTAGCACCCAGACCAAGCCTAAGTACCCCGAGCATCCATAGCACCACAAGGTATTAGGGTTTTGTTTCTTGGTCGGGCACCCGTAGCACCCAGACCAAGCCTAAGTACCCCGGGTAACTGCAGCACTGCGAGGTATTAGGATTTTGTTTCTTGGTCGGGCATCCCTAGCACCCAGACCAAGCCTAAGTACCTCGGACATCCGCAGCACCACGAGGTATTAGGGTTTTATTTCTTGGTCGGGCGTCCGTAGCACCCAGACCAAGCCTAAGTACCCCGGGTAGCTACAGCACCGCGAGGTATTAGGGTTCTGTCTCTTGGTCGGGCGTCCATAGCCTCCAGACCAAGCTTATGTACCCCGGGTATCCGCAGCACCGCAAGGTATTAAAGTTTTGTTTCTTGTCGGGCATCCGTAGTACCCAAGCCAAGCCAAAGTACCTCTGGGCATCCGCAGCACCGCGAGGTATTAGGGTTTTGTCTCTTGGTCGGGCGTCCATAGCACCCAGACCAAACCTAAGTACCCCGGGCATCTGCAGCACCGCGATGTATTAGTGTTTTGTCTCTTGGTCAGGCATCTGTAGCACCCAGACCAAGCCTAAGTACCCCGGACATCCACAACATCATGAGGTATTAGGGTTTTGTTTCTTGGTCGGGCGTCCGTAGCATCCAGACCAAGCCTAAGTACCCCGGGCATCCGCAGCACCGCGAGGTATTAGGGTTTTGTTTCTTGGTCGGGCGTCCGTAGCACCCAAACCAAGCCTAACTACCCTGGGCATCTGCAGCACCACGAGGTTTTAGGGTTTTGCTTCTTGGTAGGGCATTCGTAGCACCCAGACCAAGCCTAAATATCCCGGACATCCATAGCACCGCGAGGTATTAGGGTTTTTTTGTCAGATGTACTGACACTTTTGTGATGACATGTTCCTTTATTTCATGAATTCTCTGCAAGGCAGCAAGAATACACAGGCAAGTACATAGTATGCCACATAAATCTTACCGGGGGTGACAGGGTTGGAGACAGTTGGCCTGCCCTGGCCTCTTGAGCTATTTTTCCCAGTCCGCCCCCCCCCCCCCCCCCCCCGCCCGTGAACGACCGCTTCCTCCGGTTAGCCTTCTTGTGCCCTCGGGTTTTTCCAGGACTCTGATCTAACTTCCCCACTGTAGCATCGCCGAGACACCAATTGGTCTCCTTTGACTTCAGCCACTCGGTCGCCTATCGAAAATTTTATCTTCTGGTGGTATACAGAGACTACCACCTCGAAGACATTGAGCGCCGGGCAGCCCAAGATGGCGTTGTAGGTTAAGGGAGCATCCACAACTATGAAGGGTGCCCTCCTAGTCCTCTTGAGCACGTCGCTGCCCAACGATAGCGATAAGGTGATTTGCCATATCGGCTGTACTCGATACCCGGTGAAGCCAAACAGTGGGGTCGAGACTGGAAGTGGTTCCTCTTCGTCGATCTGCATCTGATCTAAAGCAGCCTTGTATAGGATGTTCCCAGAACTTCCTGTATCCACGAAGATGCGCTTGACCTCATAGTTGGCGATGCAGGCAAAGATTACTAGGGCGCCTTCATAGGGAGCTTCTACCTCTTCCAAGTCTTCAGGGCCGAAAGAAATCGTAGGGTCGTGATCCTGGCTCAGGCTCATCCCAATTGCGTAGTTCTCCAGGTGCCGGGTATAAGATTCCCTTGTCCGATGAGAGTCTCCTCCGGTAGGTCCTTCGGAGATTACTCCCACATGTCCAGAGGGTGGGCCGCGTGTAGGGGTCTTGCCTTCCTGGGTCTCTTTCCAAGGAGGGAGACCTGCGAGGTGCAGCCCCCCGGCTCCTCCCTCTCGAACGCGATCGAGACCACTGTCTGGTCTCGTTCTGTCCCGACTGCCTCCGTCTGGGAGAAAGGTTTCGCCGAGGAGACCTCCGGCGATACCCTGACTTTTTCCACTTCCTCCGAGATTTGGTGTCTGCTTCCTCACTTAATCTTTTCTTCAAGGCATGACACTCCTCGATTGAGTGGGTCATACTGCCGTGGAAGTCACAGTACTTCATTAGTGGCTCTGGCTGCTCGGTGTCCACTGTCTCAACAAGCTTTCGCCTACTAGCCCACTGGGAGAAAGGTTTCGCCGAGGAGACCTCTGACGATACCCTGAGTTTTTCCACTTCCTCCGAGATTTGGTGCTTCCTCACTTAATCTTTTCTTCAAGGCAAGACACTCCTCGGTGGAGTGGGTCGTACTGCCGTGGAAGTCGCAGTACTTCATCAGTGGCTCTGGCTGCTCGGTGCCCACTGTCTCAACAAGCTTTCGCCTACCAGCCCACTGGTCTTTCCCCAGCTGAAGGTCTTTTCCCCGGGCTAGAGCTGGGGGTTCCCTCCTCTCGGACCGGGTAACGACTTGAGGGGGGACTCTGACTGGTTCCTTACGTCGGGCGAATTGCACATCCTCTACGTTAACGTGCTTGACAGAACGTCCTAGCAAGTCATCAAAACTGGTGGGTGGCTTCTTCACCAGAGATCTGAAGAAATCCCCTTCTGAAAGCCCCTGTGTGCAGGTACTGACGAGGATTTCTGATGTCGCCGTTGGCATATCCTGTGCCACCCGGTTGAACCGTTGGATGTACTCCTTGAGGGGTTCCTTCGACTTTTGCTTGAGAGCAAACAAGTTTAATGTCGTCTTCTGATAATGACGGCTTCTGGAGAAATGGTGGAGGAAGGTGGTTCTAAACTCTATGAAGGAGTTGATAGAACCGGGGGCAGCCTCTGGAACCATTGTTGGGACGCTCCGGATAGGGTGATCAAAAATACTGGCACTTCACACCGTTGGTATATTGGTGTAGGAGTGCCACATTTTCGAACTTATAGACATTATCCTCCGGATCTGTCTTCCCGTTGTAATCAGCAATGCCAGGCCCGCGGAACTGCTTCGGCATGGGGTCTTCTACATTAATCCCCGCGAGAAAGGAGTAGAGGGAGCCTTTGGGGAGGTCTTAGGTTCCTCCCTCTTCCCCTGTCAATCTTCGTGTCTCAGCGTGCTAGAGGCTACTGAGTTGGCCTTCTCAATATCTCCGGGAGAGTCCCGTCGGTGGTCCGGGGCTGCTCCGACGCATCGCCCCGGTGGTGTGATGGATCTTCGCGGTTGGGGGTGCGAGATGGAGATTCTGGGGATCTCCTCCCGTACAGAAGCACCTCGCTATGAGGCGGCCTGCTCGATTTGGTACTGTTCGAGCGCCTCTTTGATGGTATTGGCCACCTAGCGATCTAATTCCTCTTTTGTCAGGACGATGATTGTCCTACCAGCTTTGCCATCGGTGCTCCTTCTGGAGTTTTACTGGTTTCGCATAGACGACGCCAAACTTGTTCCGGAAGGAATTATCGTCGACGACCAGTCACCAGGGTTCAGCCCACGAGGACACTAACGCTAGAGGCAGAACTTCCACCCTGCGAGATTAACACGAGCGTTAGGGGAACATGCCGGAGGTTGTCTGGCGGAGCATACTCCGACGCTCAAGTCAGTGCTTCGATCTAGGAGATGGAAGGAAGCCAAGAAAGTATGCGTGAAGTAGAGAGTGTGTAACCCCCTTACCGGAGGGGTTGGAGTACCATTTATACCTGAGGTAGCCATCCCACGAGTCTCCATGATCTTCGCCACGCCCCCTAATTGTCAGTTACGGGATCACCTTTGCATCAGTCCACACAGTCCTTAAGTTCGGACCGTTGTGATAATTATGGGTCATGATTACCTTGCAATAATTGGTGATGATTATCCACAGATTTGAAGAAAGGGGGACCGTTACTTGAGGCCGAATGATTGTTGGGATCCGCTTCCCCGAGGTGATCTCGGGGGTCTTCTGGCCCGGGTCCCGAGCATTTTGCCTTTCTGAGGTGGTCTCGGGCCCTGACATCCCGGAGTGATTGTTGGAACTTGGATGGCTAGAGAGGGGGGGGGGTGAATATAGCCAGACACTGAAACTTTAGCATTTATCGATTTTCTACACCTCAAATGTTAGTAGCACAGCGGAAGCTAAAGGAAAAACAGAGTATGCAGAAATGAACCCTAAGCTAAGCACAAATGCAAAACGCTAACAAGAGGATTTACAAGGTTCGGGGATAACTTGCCCCTACTCCTTGGCGTGCCCTTAAGGTGGGCGATCCCTTGATCGTCGGCAGATCAAGCCCCGGAAGATCCGGATAAAATGCAACCTCCTTCTCGGTGGAGTAACCTCTCCACAGCGTTTCAACAGAGATAAAGTTTTAAGCACAATGAAACACAAGAAAGATCTTACAGAGCACTTAGGACAGCAAGAACCCAAGCAAACTTCTCACCGAACTCCACCCAGCGCAGATCTCACGCAAGAACTCCCTTCTTCGTGTCTTCTCGCTGATGGACTCGCCAAGCTTCCTGGTTCTTCTTCCAAATGCTCAAGTAACAGAGGTTGCTTCAGAGATTGTAGTTGCTTGCTCAAGATTATGGAACAACAGATCGCATAAACACAATGTGGAGAACTGATCGCGCAGCTAGAAGTCTCGCAAGAAGTCTGTTCAGCAAAAACTACTCAGCTCTTCTCCGCTACGCAGCTTAAGTCTCTCCACTGATCGCCAGGTCATATCACTGCAGCCTCCAGCTCACATGCAACCACCAGCCTACCACTGAGCTCTCCTGGACTCCCTGAGCTTCCCTCAGCCTAGCCCCAGTCAGCAGCTCCAGCAGCGCCAGCAACCGTTGTAACCTGAGATGGCAAATGGACAAACCTGCTCCAAGGAAAGAACTCCATTGACTCTCCTTGAGTGTTTGAATCCATCCCTGTCACCTGCACACTTAATCAGAGCATTAGCACAGCAAATCAGCAGTGAATCAAGTATCAGAGATTAAGCGCAGAGAAATTAGATGTGTTCAGACGCGATCAGAGCGTCTGTCAGTGCATTTTGAATTAAAGTGATCGTTCACCGGACCGATCCAGGGCTCGTGGATCGGTCACCGGACTGATCCACCACTTTGCTGGGACTCCCAGCTTTCGCGGCCACACGAGCCTGATCGGTCACCAGACCGATCAGGAAGCTTCCTGACCGATCAGGCTCCTGCCTAATCGGTTATAAGACGGAGTCCGCGACACTGGATCGTTCTCCAGAACGGTCGGAACAGTGTTCCAGATCGGTCACCAGACTGATCAGGAGCAGATCAGTAAGGTTTCCAAAAACCTACTGGATGCTCCCTGATCGATCATCGGACCGATCAGGAGCAGAGCAGCAGGGGAACTCAACTCACTGTGGGCTCCCTGATCGGTCACCAGACCGATCAGGAGCCGAGCAGTGAGTGAAATGCATACTCCCTGATCGGTCACCAGACCGATCAGTCATCGTTGGATCGGTCACCAGACCAATCCACGAAGGAGCACCGTGCCAACCTCCCTGATTGGTCACCAGACCGATCCAGGGACTCCAACCTAGCCCTCCAAGCTAGGGTTTCATCCAACCTACCCCTCCAAGCTAGGGTTTCATCCAACCTAGCCCTCCAAGCTAGGACCTGACCCTCCAAGCCAGGATTTCATCAACCTAGCCCTCCAAGCTAGGACCTGGCCCTCCAAGCCGGGATTTTCCACACCTAACCCTCCAGGTTAGGACTTTTCACACCTAGCCCTCCAACCTAGGACTTTTCACACCTAACCCTCCAGGTTAGGACTTTTCCACACCTAGCTCTCCAAGCTAGGACTTTTCCACACCTAACCCTCCAGGTTAGGATTTTCCACACCTAACCCTCCAGGTTAGGATTTTTCACACCTAGCCCTCCAGGTTAGGATTTTCCACACCTAGCCCTCCAAGCTAGGATTTTCTCAAACCTAGTTCCACTAGGTATGCCTAGTCCACTACCAGGACTTAATCCCAATCATAATCATCTCATCAACCTAAACTAAAATCGGTGTCAACACCAAAACAACAATTAGGGTCAGACTGCATCAATAATCTCCCCCTTTTTGTTGTTTGACAACCCGATTTTAAGTTTAGGGATTCGAAATCAATATTCTCAAATTTCAGAATCATAGGGGAATCAGGATCCTCCCCCTACAACATAATCATCCTAAATTTAACCAACCACACTCTCCCCCTTTGTCAAACACCGAAAAGGGTGTAGACGGGTTGTTAAGTTTAATCATACTCCCCCTCAACCCTAGGGGTTTCCCAAAATAACAAAAGATTTGATTGAATTGTGAAAACATACGAAAACATATGATAAAGATATAGAACATGGCAAAGCAATCGTATGTATCATATGAACATGGGATAGAGAATAAGCATGGCAATGCATAATAAGGTATACATGACGATAGCAGGCATATGAACGATCATATCAACTAAGAATAAGCATATAAATCAGAGGCATACAACCATAGAGTCATACAATCCAAACAGTCAAATAGCATCAACCCTCAGCGGGGTCATCGTCCGATGAATCATCAATACATATAACATCCCCTGGTGGAGTGCTGCTGGAGGTCGCAGCTCCAGGAAACGTATGATGGTACCACTCCTCATTCCACGTCTCCTGCAGTGAGCAGATCCCAGAAACGTTGAATGCTAGAGCGTGTAGTCGGCGATCGAAGGACCGAAACTCTGAGCTGACCTCCTGTCGCTAGAGCTCGAAAATATGTAGCTCGCGCTGCATCGTCCGCTCTAGCTCCGCAACCTGCCAGCGTAGGTGATGAACCCTAACTAGGTGTCACGAATGTGGGTCTCAAAATTTAGATGTGTGAAAAGCTAGAAACCCTTTTTGCAATCAAAGTATGAAAGCGTAGTAAAGGGGCCACAGGTCGTATTTTTCCTAGGGCTAGTTGAAAGTGTTTAATTCGAGCTTGAGTTTATGTGTCATTGATATTTTTGGATTTCAAATAGAATCGGGGTTTGGATTGCAATTAGAAATAAATCGCAATGAAAATGAAGAAAACTAAACTAATGAACTAACCAAGCTATAGCAAGTGATAATTCAATCAAAAAGAAACCGAATCAACCAAGGGAGCTTAACGAAACTTGGAAGAGCAAATCTGAATTCGAATGCAACTAAATGCTAAACAAAGGAATAATAACAGTGGTTGAATTTTCAGTTAAACTAATGCAAGAACTTATCTCCGGAATCAAGCTCAAAACAAGCAAATAAAATCTAGCTACAAAATCTAGAGAAAAACTGATGCATACATGATGAGAGAGTTCCGAAACAACCAAATGCAATACGAACTGATTTCAAACTCCAAAACACACTAGAAGTTGAAATTAACTTGGTACCAATCAATTCCAAAGCTTCTCTTGATACAAAGATGAAAGTTGAAACCAATTTGATACCAAAGAAAGGAGGTAAAAATCTATGTGCCAAAGGTGGAAACTAAGTACCAAAGTTGTGGCTAACACTTCGAAAATAACCCTGAATGCAACTCAATATGGAAATCAAAGCTATCAATAAAGAATTTGCAGGAATGAGTCAAGAAAGCTAGACCCAAACTGCTCAATTTAGACACAAACTGAAAACACAAGTAAATGTGCAGAAATGTAGAACTAATTGCAGAAATCAGCAAATAACTTGGACACAAAACAAGCAAATGAACTGAAATTTATTCACTATTCTGAAGATCATCAGCAAGGCTTAAGTAGAACTCACATTTAATGGACACAAAACTCAGAAGCAAATAAACTGAAATTGCAGAAACAAGCTGAAATTGCCGAAATGGACTTGATATGCAAGCTGAAAACAGGGATGCAGCTACGAAACTAAGTGCAGAGACGAAATTAATGCTAAGCAAACTAAACTAATTACAATTGCTCATTAACAAACTACTTAGCTACTACTTGCAAACTGGAAAACTGAAACCTAATTCAAGCAGAAGCGATTCAGACAATGAAATTAAAGGTGCTGATACAAAATTCAGAAACAGAACAGTTGCGACAGAAATGAAATTACAGCTAAAACAAAGAAATTAACTAATGAAACTACTCCTCAATCCCTTCCTTAGCTCAAAAACTCCTTGTTCGTCACACAAGGGCAAGCCAAGAACCCCTTCAGCTCCACAAATCAATTGGAAAATAGCTTCACTCTCGATTCTGCTCAAACTGCACGCAGCTGGAAAATCCAATCCAATCTCCTCGATCTCAATGGATGGGATTGCGATGATGATTTGAGGACGCTCTGAGCTCACCTGAGGACCCCTACATGTTGGAACCCGGATGGCTAGAGAGGGGGGGGGTGAATCTAGTCGGACACAAAACTTTTGAAAAGTCCAACTAGATTCACCCCCCCTCTCTAGCTATCCGGGTTCCAACAAGTGGTATCAGAGCTTGGGGCTCTGTTCACGGCTTAACATCTGAGAGCTTACAACAAGATGGCTGGAAGAGAAGGATTGAGCACAAACCGACCTCCATTCCTCGATGACACTGATTTTTCATATTGGAAGTCAAGAATGGAGTTTTACTTAAAGACAAACATGAGTTTTGTTGGTGCAAATTGCACCCAAGTCAAACCTGTGTTTTGATATTGGCAAAAGGGTTCAAAAGTTAAGGGTTAGTTGTTGTCTAACAAGTTTCTTGAGTGTACAGGAAAAGCCCTAGCGAAGGAATGCTAGGCACTGGCGAAGGACTGCCAGACAGAAGAAAAGCCCTAGCAAAGGACTGCTAGGCTCTGGCGAAGGACTGCCAGAATAGACAATCCCTAGCGAAGGAATGCTAGGCACTGGCGAAGGGCTGCCAGAAGAAAAGACCTAGCGAAGGGCTGCTAGGCACCAAGCGAAGGGCAGCTTGGCAACTCAAGACCTGGCGAAGGACTGCCGGGCAAAAGTCCAACTGGAGGATCCGGTTGGCATCAGGTAAACTCTCCCGAGAGGAGTAGGTGAGGACGCGTTCCCCTAGAGGGAACATTAGGCGTCGGTTCGACCTAGGGCTCCATTTTGGAGACCCAAAGTCAGAACCAAGACAGCCAAGGCTGTGTAAAATTAACTTATTAATTGCTGTTTTGGACTAACCCTGGATGCAGGACCAAAGGACTGTGTTTCTGCAGCTCAGAGAGCCTCAAAGGAGTGAGGCAGTAGCTGAGCAGGGCGCCCCGGATGTTTCGGGCGCCCCAGAGTCAACCCAAAGTCAGCAGAGCAAGTAAACGCCCCGACAGCAGCACATTTGGGGGCGCCCCGGATGTTTCGGGCGCCCCGCGCGCGTCGGGCGCCCCGCGTGTCGCGGGCGCCCACTGTGCCACGCCACTGGCAGCTGCAGCAGCTCATCCTCGCGAAGAAGATGAAGCTTTGACCGGTCAACCCGGGCGCCCCGCGCGCGTCGGGCGCCCCAGTCAAAGGTAATCCCGAAGAAGTAGAGATCAGCCTTGACCAGAGGGCTCGCCGGATCGAAAGCCACGTGGGGGGGGTGCCCCGAGCATCCCGGGCGCCCCCAGCCCTATATAAAGGACCCTCGACCCTCTTCTTCAAGCATCAATTCCATTGAACGCAATCACGCTTTTCTGCTCCCGCGCTCTGCCCCAGAACCCTCCAGACTCGAGATACAAGCGCCGGCGACGTCCAACTGCTCTGGAACTTTGATTTACACCGGACGTCGGTAACAAAGAAAAGCTGTCTTTTCCTTACTGCAATTTACTGTAATCAATCTTTGTAAAATTGTTTTGCGCGATTATAGTATTGCCCATAGTAAACGGTCAACGACCGTGGGCCTTGTAGTAGGAGTCGACCCAGGCTCCGAACCAAGTAAAAATCTTGGTGTTCGCATTGTCTGATTTTAATTATTCCGCTACGCAATTGCTCTTTACGAAGTCCGAACGATTTGCGACATTCACCCCCCCTCTCTCGCAATTCTCGATCCAACAAGTGGTATCAGAGCGGGGAAGTCAAACTTGGTGCAACCACCAGTTTGAAATTTTTTCGGATTTCTCTTTCTCTCTTATTTTAAAATTTTCGTTCGAGTTTTTTTTTCAAGGTTGGTGCAACACCCCTTGAAATTTGTGTTTAATTATTTCTTCCCGCACTACTAATCCAAGACCAAGTCTTGGAATATTTTTGTTGTTCCTTTTAATTCCAGTAACAAATGTCTATCCAAGAAGGATTTAGCACCGCCAGACCTCCACTGTTCAGTGGAGAAGACTTTCCCTACTGGAAAAGTCGAATGGAGGTCCATCTGAAAACTCAGGTGGATATGTGGATAATCATCCAGTCTGGACTGATGATTCCCACAAATGCTGAAGGTATACCACCAAACTACTCAGAATGGGACACTTCCCTCAAACGTAAAATTGAAGCCGACGCCAAAGCAACTCAGACTCTCCAATGCGGACTAACGAAAGAAGAGCTGAACCGCGTCGGACCCTTCAAAAGTGCAAAGGAGCTATGGGCTAAACTGATTGAACTCCACGAAGGAACTTCAGATACGAGGATCAGCAAACGAGACCTGCTACTAAACAAGCTTTTCACTATCAAAATGGCAGACAACGAGACAACAGCCCAGCTTCACGCCAGAATCCAGGAGCTGATGAACGGTCTTCACGCAATAGGTCACCAGGTTCAAAATCGTGATCTTATAAGGTATGCCCTAAACGCGTTCCCTAGGACCACCTTGTGGGCATCTATGGTAGATGCATACAAGGTCTCTAGGGATCTTTCAAAAATTAAGCTAGATGAGTTATTTTCTGAACTTGAGCTGCATGAACAGACTAACTCCAATTTGGTCGAGAAAAGTATAGCCTTCTTTGCAGGGAAAACAGGGAAGACGACCAAGAAGAAAACTCAAGTTGAACCTGAATCTACCTCAGATTCAGAAATAGAAGATCAAGAAGAAGATCAATCTGAACTGGTCCGGCTAGCTCGAAACTACTACAAAAAGTTGAAGAACCAAACCAACACACGAAGAACAAGCCGAAGAAAAGACGGACAAGATGAACCGGCAACTGACAAACAAAAGCCCAACGTAACCTGCTACGAATGCAAGAAGAAGGGCCACTACAAGACTGAATGTCCAAGTCTAAAGGAGTCCAAAAAGAACAGAAAGAAGAAGGCACTCCAAGTAACCTGGGACGAGTCTTCCTCAGAAGAAGAAGAAGAAGCACCTCAGTCCAATCTTCTAGCCCTGACCGCTTCAGATCAAATCGAGACTGACTCAGACTCGGACCGGGACGACGGCAAGCTGACATTCTCCGACGACGGCGAAATAAAGGTAACGGGCTTTTCAAAATCGCAATTGAATTCTCTTATTTCCTATCTATCCCGAGATTTTTCGAAAGCCAAACTCCGAATCGAGTCCCTCCGACAGGAAGTAAAACTCCTGAAAGAGGAAGCTGATTCTGATTCCTTAACTGAGAAAATTCAGGAAGAAACCCCTGATCAAGTTAAAAAACTTGAATCAGAGAATTCCTCCCTGAAAACTCAAGTTAAGGACTTAAGAACAGCTTTAGAACGATTCACTTCTGGTTCCAAGAATCTTGACATGATTCTGGGAAAACAGAAGTCTGTTCTAAACCGATCCGGACTTGGTTATAGAACCAAATCTCGGCAAAGATCTTACTTTGCTGTACTGAACCAGTCAAGACCTAAGGTTCAGGCATGGGTGCCAAAACTGTGCCTGACTAAACCAACTGGTTCAAATCAATTTTGGATCCCCAAGGACAAGATTCACATCTTGC
Source organism: Boesenbergia rotunda (assembly GCA_024364735.1). Classification (NCBI taxonomy): domain Eukaryota; kingdom Viridiplantae; phylum Streptophyta; class Magnoliopsida; order Zingiberales; family Zingiberaceae; genus Boesenbergia; species Boesenbergia rotunda. The sequence continues at coordinate 499,222 of JAGFNQ010002120.1, forward strand.
CTAACCCATACAGAGGCTTTAGTCCAGGGGGAGCCAAAATAAAAATAATTTTTATAATTAGATAATTTTTTGATTGCTTGTTTATTTAATTTCTTGCAAATTGCCATGCTTAGATTTAAGTAATACTTAGATTTAAGGACGAAATTACTTGAAACTTGAAAACATAGTATTGGGTGGAGGTGAGATGATAGTACGTTAGGGAAGCCAATTTGGCGGAACTAGCCGAAGCTACCGATCCAAGACCCAAGCTAGTTAGACCAGAAAATGACCTAATTTAATTTGAAAATGAAATTTCATTAAAAGGCTTTGTCAAGGAAAGGGTGGATGATCCCATAAGGCTTCGGCCAAAGAAGGCCTAGTGCCTCGCCAAGACCTGGAAGCCAATTTCTGAAATTCAAATTCAAGTTAACTTTTGTCAAATTCGAATCTAACTCAAATTTCAAATAATTATAGATTCTTATCTGTTTTCAAACCTATCTCTTTTTCGAAAATCACTTAATCTATTTTTCAAAATTTCTAAACTTACTTGTTTAAAAATCTGTTTTCAAAAATAAAGAACTTTTTCAAAAATAAATTGAAATTCCTTTTCAAAACTAATTTCTACCCTCAAACCTGTCTCACAAAAACCTTAAGGTTAACGTGTTTGAAAACCCTAGATTCAGTGAGACAGGAAAATTAAGCTCAAATTAAACCACCTTGCTTGTGCCTTCATAATCATGGTCAAACTGTGGTCAACATAGTCAAACTATGATTAACAGAATCAAACTATGATTAACATAGTCAAAAATGGTCAAATACAGTCAAATAGTCAAACCTGGTCAAAGCAGTCAAAAGGCTGCTACTGAGGGCGCCCGTAGCCAGTCGGGCGCCCCCGACAACACTGACAAGGGACCAGCCCAGTCAAAGCAGCAAAAGCCGCATTTGACCGACTTGACATGGGCGCCCGTGACCCGTCGGGCGCCCCTATACACTTCTGTCCCCCACGCTGATTAAAGCAGCCAAAAGGCTGCAATCAACTACTTTTGACCGACTTGACGTGGGCGCCCGTGACCTATCGGGCGCCCCTATCAACAAACCTGTCGTCCACGCCAGTCAAAGCAGCAAAAGCTGCAGTTGACCAGCCTTGACCAGGGCGCCCGTGACCTGTCGGGCACCCCCACAGACCGTTTCCCTGCCCGAGGCAAAACGACCTGTAGAGGGCGCCCGAACCTCACGGGCGCCCCCCCTCAAACCCCTATAAAAGGGACCCGAGACTCCCTCATTTCCCACACCACATCTCACACTCCTTCTTCCCCTTGCCTCATTCTTGTGGATCAAGTGAACCTAAGCCCTCCCTTGCCTCAACCATGCCTCCAAGGTATGAAATTTAGTTGTGCAATTAATTTTTCTTAAATTACATATTTTTTTTGCAAATTCCTTAAGTCTCTTCTTTCTACACTTAGAAAACGCAGAGCAGTTCAGTCGAACCCCGGTAACGAGCCCAGTCCCGACCCTAGGTTTCCTAACCTAGCACTTTGTAACAAATTCGCCCAAACCTCGTACATTCCGATTAAAACAAGTTACCTTAACCGTCATTTCTTCTCCCAATCCTGTCCAGTCGCAATGTCCGCAATTAACTTCTATCAACTGGATAACCTCGTATTCTGCACACATTCGATCAACAACACCCTATGTGCAGAATTCTATAACAACATAGTTAGGCAAGACCACTTGAGCTTCGTCACTACCGTTCAAGGAATGCCCTTGAGCATCACTCCTAGCCTACTGAACCGATTTTTGGGACTCCGACCATCTCAGTCCATCTTCTGTTGCTACCCTCCAAGGAACCTGCCCTTCGATGCCCCCTACTCTCATATTGACCTGAACACCTTGTACAACTATTTCTTTGGGGAGGCCATGGACCCTGCAGGAGGGCAGTTCCACTCTACCCAACTCCCAATTCAGGACTACGCTCTCTACAGAGTAATTGTCCGTTGCATCCTTCCCTTGTCCACTAGGGACACAGCCACCATGAAACCCTTTCACACTTTTCTTCTCTATGCCCTTATCCACCATCTGGACATAGATATAGGCCTTCACCTCTTCCACTGTATCCTACATGCCTCTAGTGTATCCACTAAGGGGCGGGTCCGCACCCCCTTTGCCACGTCATCACCTCTATCCTCCACTACCACGGCCGAAACATCGCTGACGGCGAGATTACCACAATGACCGAATTCGATGAGATAGGATTTAGGAACTTTTCTTTAGCCGGTGTAGAGGTCTCGGGCACCGGGGTTCTGACTTGGCGACGCCGACCAGCCGCACAGGACATTGCCGACGAGGAGGTCGAGGTCGACGTTGCCGACTTAGCAGCAGAGGTAAATCAGCCCGCTCCACCGACCTTGTACGAGAGAGTTACACGACTCGAGGCGCACGTCCAGAGCTTCAGAGAAGAAGTAGAAGCGAACCATATTGAAGACCAAGAGACAAACTTAGGCTACTACAACAACATTATGAGTACCCTCTCAGCCGACAGAGAAGCCTGGAATGCACAGTACCATGAGATCATGGCACGATTTGATGCATGGCAGCCGGGCCCATTTGATCCTCCTGGTCCCTCCTCTTAGATGACTTGGACATGTACCTATTTGACTACCCCTACTGAGTAGGGTTGACCTCTGTTGACTTGTACTAGACTTCTGCTTGAACTATGCTAATCTTAGCTTGGCTTGTTTACTTTTGACTTAATTAAGTTAGGATTATGCTTAGTAGAATAGAATCATTCGGTTTTTGATTTTTGATTTTTAAATTAATCTTAAAATGTCTTTTAAAATGTTTTTTAAATGTTACTTTAACTTGAAAAAGTTTCTTTTAAAATTTTTTTTCTAGTTTTATTTCAAAAACTACCCCCTTCAAAACTAGGGCCTCTTTTCGAAATGGACTTAGCCTAGGCTCTAACCCTAGAATTGCATGCACCTATAGATCTAGAAGCCAGCATCTCACAAGCACCTTAGGGTACTTTGAGTGATAACCTAGAAAGGGTTGAGATGCTTAGGTCTTTGCCTCAATTCAAGATGCTTTAAGTCAGTGCATCGGCAGCAATTGGGGCACTAAATGAACAGCAATCAAGTTAAGTATCAAGTTTAGACAAATCTAACTTGAACAGCTCACTTAACTTGACTAACCCTAGCAAAAGCTACTGTTCATAACAGTTAGTAAGTAGCTAATTGGGTTAGACAGATCCCTAAAGATGAAACCAGACTTAGGTCTTAGTTTGTTTCAGTACAGCAAATACTTTATTTAATTATTGCAAATATTGTTCTGTGTTTTTTTTGATATATGTCAAAGGGGGAGAGTTGGAAAGGAAAGAGGGAACCCAAAAAGTTGTTTTTCAAATTTTTTCCTTTATTCAAAGAGTTTAACCTCAAAGTTAGAAATTCAAAGCTTAAATTTATCCTGTAAAAAATTTCTAACTCTGAATTATTTCTAAGCTTAATTTTTTTTTTCTTAAAAAAATTTTTTCTAACTCTGAAGTGTTATTAAGTTTTGCTCAAATTATTCTTTAAATTTTTTTAGTCTGAAAATTTTCTAAGTCTAAAATTTTTCTGAAAGTTTTCTAAGTCTAAAATTTTTTTTCAAAACTGAAAATTTTCTAAGTCTGAAGTTTTTCCAAAACTGAAAATTTTCCAAAGTCTGAAATGTTTCTAAAACTGAAAATTTGTCTAAAGTTTTCTAAAGTCTTCCAAACTTAGAACATCATTTCGAAAAACTTAGCAGATTTCCCAACTTATTATCAAAACATGAAATCTTCTAAGTACTTAACTCAAACCACCTACTTTTGAAAAATCTAGGGGGAGATTTCTTCCAGGGGGAGGGAATCTAACTTAGGATTTCAATTTCAGCATTTTTTCCTTAACTTTTTGAACTAGGTTGCCATATATCAAAAAGGGGGAGATTGTTGGTGCAAATTGCACCCAAGTCAAACCTGTGTTTTGATATTGGCAAAAGGGTTCAAAAGTTAAGGGTTAGTTGTTGTCTAACAAGTTTCTTGAGTGTACAGGAAAAGCCCTAGCGAAGGAATGCTAGGCACTGGCGAAGGACTGCCAGACAGAAGAAAAGCCCTAGCAAAGGACTGCTAGGCTCTGGCGAAGGACTGCCAGAATAGACAATCCCTAGCGAAGGAATGCTAGGCACTGGCGAAGGGCTGCCAGAAGAAAAGACCTAGCGAAGGGCTGCTAGGCACCAAGCGAAGGGCAGCTTGGCAACTCAAGACCTGGCGAAGGACTGTCGGGCAAAAGTCCAACTGGAGGATCCGGTTGGCATCAGGTAAACTCTCCCGAGAGGAGTAGGTGAGGACGCGTTCCCCTAGAGGGAACATTAGGCGTCGGTTCGACCTAGGGCTCCATTTTGGAGACCCAAAGTCAGAACCAAGACAGCCAAGGCTGTGTAAAATTAACTTATTAATTGCTGTTTTGGACTAACCCTGGATGCAGGACCAAAGGACTGTGTTTCTGCAGCTCAGAGAGCCTCAAAGGAGTGAGGCAGTAGCTGAGCAGGGCGCCCCGGATGTTTCGGGCGCCCCAGAGTCAACCCAAAGTCAGCAGAGCAAGTAAACGCCCCGACAGCAGCACATTTGGGGGCGCCCCGGATGTTTCGGGCGCCCCGCGCGCGTCGGGCGCCCCGCGTGTCGCGGGCGCCCACTGTGCCACGCCACTGGCAGCTGCAGCAGCTCATCCTCGCGAAGAAGATGAAGCTTTGACCGGTCAACCCGGGCGCCCCGCGCGCGTCGGGCGCCCCAGTCAAAGGTAATCCCGAAGAAGTAGAGATCAGCCTTGACCAGAGGGCTCGCCGGATCGAAAGCCACGTGGGGGGGGGGGCGCCCCGAGCATCCCGGGCGCCTCCAGCCCTATATAAAGGACCCTCGACCCTCTTCTTCAAGCATCAATTCCATTGAACGCAATCACGCTTTTCTGCTCCCGCGCTCTGCCCCAGAACCCTCCAGACTCGAGATACAAGCGCCGGCGACGTCCAACTGCTCTGGAACTTTGATTTACACCGGACGTCGGTAACAAAGAAAAGCTGTCTTTTCCTTACTGCAATTTACTGTAATCAATCTTTGTAAAATTGTTTTGCGCGATTATAGTATTGCCCATAGTAAACGGTCAACGACCGTGGGCCTTGGAGTAGGAGTCGACCCAGGCTCCGAACCAAGTAAAAATCTTGGTGTTCGCATTGTCTGATTTTAATTATTCCGCTACGCAATTGCTCTTTACGAAGTCCGAACGATTTGCGACATTCACCCCCCCTCTCTCGCAATTCTCGATCCAACAAGTTTGTGGTTCACTGTCAAGGAGGGGTTTTCCCTTCCAAAGGATAATGAAGGAAAGGAGCTTGAGTTTTCCAAGTGGTCGGCTGAGCAAATCCGGAAGGGTGAAGCAAATGCCAAAGTTGTGGTCACCTTACAATGTGGGATGACCAAAGAGCAATTGATCAAGATTGGTCCCTTCACCTCTGCCAGAGACTTGTGAAACAAACTCCTTGAGCTCCATGAAGGAACTCAAGACATCCGGACAGCCAAGAAGGATCTCCTTCACAGCCAACTCCAGAACTTGACAATGGGAGAAAATGAAACTGTAAGTATGCTTCATTGTCGATTCAAAGAAGTATTGAATGATCTCCACTCCATTGGTGAAGAGGTAGAAAACTGAGACCTAGTGAGGTATGTCCTTAAATCATTTCCTAGGAATGCCTTGTGGTCATCCATGGTGGATGCTTACAAGGTTTCCAAGGACTTATCTTTTGTTAAGTTAGAGGATTTCTTTTGTGAGATGGAATTACATGAGATCTCTAACCAAAGTCCCAAAGAGAAAGGGATTGCTTTAGTGGCAGGTGACACCAAGAAGAAGAAGGAGGAGAAGAACACTCACTGTCACATGACATTCATGGCACTAGAGGACTCGAGAGAAGAAACTGATAACGAATCAAGCTCCTCAACCGCGCCTTCATCATCTTCGGATGATGAAGAGGTAATCTCTCCCGAGTTGGATAAGTGCTATAGAGCTATCGCATGTTTAACCAAATTGTTAAAGAAATCTAAGAATAAGGTTAAGTCATTGAAGTTGGAAGTAAAAGAATTAAAATCCTCTAAGGTTGAGGATATTAATGACTTCCATAATGAATCCCTTGAGAATGAGAATAAGATCTTGAAGGGTGAAATTGAAAATCTCAAGATTATTCTTGAGAAATTTTCAACAAGCTCCAAAACCCTAGACATGATCTTGAACTCCCAAAGGGCGGTTTACAACAAGGCCGGTATAGGTTACCGACCTAAAGAATCGACCTTTGTGTCATTAATGTCTAGAACACATTTTAGATCATCAAATGTTCTCAGGGTTAAAAAGAAATTGACTAAGGCATGGGTGCCAAAGTCATTCATTGTAAATTCCTTAGGTCCCAAAATTTGGGTACCTAAAACCTCCATATTTCGAATTGTATAAGCATTATTTGAGGGGGAGCATCTATCAACATGGGAGGTTGATATTTGGTGCTCCAAACCCATGACCAAAGGCAAAATTGTCATTCACATGGATGGTTATGGAAAATTCGAATTAAATACTTTGAGCTCCATTGTTTTAGATCTTGTGACAATATAATCCCTTGGCTAGTGATTTTTATGGTATTCATGTGTTAAAATACTTAGTCATGGTATAATCTACGTTAGTGTTTAAGTTCTTCCATGATCAAGTATGCCATGATTTTCTTGTATGTATTATGTCAACATGAAGAACACATGGTTTGTGAAAATCACTATGAAAATCTCACAATACATGATTAGACAAAGAACATGAGTTTAAGGCCTAGGCTTAAGCTTTTCTTATTATTTTGGAGATGAATCTAGATGAGTATGTCATGACTTTGATGTTTGGATGATTAACATTAATCTATGACATGCCCGTTTTGATTAAGAACAATATGAACACATAGCTTAAATTGATCATGATGTGAAATAAGCATGTTTTGGAATTTTGATCATCCATTGGAATTGGCACAAACCTAATTTTGGTTAAGAACAACATGATCACATAGGTTATGATGTTTTAAGTTCCATGACTTGTTTGATTTCCCACTGATCATGCTTTGATATAAACCTGTGTTTGGGACTCAAGTTCATACTTCGAACGTATTCATCAAAATTGATACAAACATGTGTTGTTTCTCCTCATAGAAACTCTTAATTCTTGATATGGAATAACACTTGGTTAAGGGAACCCTTAGGACCAAATGGATTAAAACTATTTGAATTAGGGTTTGGGAGTGGGTAAGAGGTGAAACGAAATTGTTTCTGAAACTGATCAGTTTCAGAAAACCTTCTATGTCAGACCTGATCGGTCCACCGACCGATCAGGACTCACCCTGATCGGTCTGCTGCCCGATCAGGAGTCATACTGATCGGTCCGGTGACCGATCAGATCAACACTGATCAGAGGTATCAGACTATTCCTCAGTCCGATCCTATTTCATCAAGTTGTATCAGATTACCTGATCATATTGATACACTTAAATCTGATACAAACCAAGTACAATTGAAACATACTTGATCATTCATTGGTACAAACCTGGTACTAAGTGAGTACAAATTTGTTCAAGTGTTCAAAGAAGGGGTAGGAATTTTTAAGACCCTTGATTCTCAGAAATTTTTTTGAAACATCAAGTATTAAAATGCTGATTTGATACAAACCTATGTTGGAATGTTCAAATTCATAAGAAAGGGTTTGTTGAGTCATGACTCTTGTTCCTAATGTCGTGTTTCAGAAATTTTTCTGAAATGACGAATATCAATAGAGTCTACATCCCTGTTGTGGAATGCCAATTGTTAATGCAGTCTGATCAGGAATGTATCAGAGTTTCAGGAATTTTTCTGAAATTTGATTACTCCCCAGACTAACAAGAAATATGTTTGTATCACGTAATCAATGAACCTGATCGGTCACGGAGACCAATCAGGATTATATGTCAAATACAGATACATTCCTTACTTGTCATATGAAACATATACATGTTTGACCTTGATATATTTCTGTATATGTTTTCATGTGCAAGTTCACACTGTAGGACCGATGCACGTGAGAGGGGGGGGGTGAATCACGTGACTTTTAAAATCTTCGTTATAAAATCAGAGTCGATAGAAAATTGTACGATGCTTTTTATAACGTGCGCAGCGGAAAAATTAAAACGAAATGCGAAAGCGAAAAATAATAAAAAATTACACGAGGAGTTTTACTTCGTTCGGAGCCTTCGCCGACTCCTACTCGAAGGCCCAGGTTCCTTGAACCTTTCCTGTGGGCAATCCACTAAAAACCTCTACCGACAAACTACCGATAGAGTGATTCGAATACAAGATTGGGCGGAAGTGTAACAGCCCTACACTTCCCCCTTAAATAATTTAAGTGCAGACAGAAAAAAAATTCGTTACCCAACACTTAGATTTATCTGAAGCAGCTTGGGTGTTGGGAGCGATCTTCCAGCAGCGGTCGAACAGCGTCGAGTCAAAGCACAAACCGCAGCAGAGGAGCGTGGAAGCAAGAGAGCGCCAAAGCTTGAACCAGAATCAAATTTTCTTATCTGTTAGAGGGCTTGCTTGCTTCTATTTATAGTGCCTCGATGCATGATCTTCTCAGCTCAAATTTTATCCATCAACAAGATGAAATAATTAAAAAAAAGATAATGTTTCTATCCTTTGCTTCAATTAAGAAAATAATTTAAATAAAATATAAATCCAGAATATTGAAAAGTTAACCGAGAGGTTTTATCCTCTTACAATTTTATTAATAATTTAAAAGGAGATTTTATCCTTCCAGCTAAGCTTTACGTGAGAATTTTAAGCATTAGTAGGAATAATTTTATTCTCTAAAAAGAAAGAAATACGAATAATTTAAATGATAATTTATCCTCCACCAAGGCTTTAGATAAGGAATAATTTTATAAAATTCAACTATAAAATCTAATTAAATAAATTCTGTAAAATAGAGTTAATGCATTTAGAATCTAATTAAATAAATTCTGTAAAATAGAGTTAATGCATTTAGAATCTAATTAAATAAATTCTGTAAAATAGAGTTAATGCATTTAGAGTTAATTAGACCCCGTCCAAACCTGGATAAGGATCTAACCAGGACTCAACCGAGGTCACCAAAATGGGCCTAAGTTGGACCCCGCCTACAGTCCTAAAATAGGACCCGTCCTCACTGGTTCGCTCCTCCAGTGACTTACCTCACTTACCTCGTGCAGCTCTACTCAACTTCTTAACCCACGTCTTCCTGCCAGGGCTCAACCACCCTGGTATTTTTGCCAAGTTTCAACCAACTTGGGCTTCAGCCAGTTGTCAGGCCCCGTGAACCCAACTGGACTTCTCACCAGGACTCAACCACCCTGGACTTCCCGCCAGGACTCAACCACCCTGGACTTCAGCCTGGTGTCAGGTCCTAAGTCTTTCAACCCTGCACACTTAGTAAAGAGGTCAGAACCAAAAGCAAGTCTAACTTTAACCTATTTGTCATTCATCAAAACTCAGGTTTAACTATTAGTGCAAATTGCACCAACACACACTTATTGTCGTATGATGCATATACATTGTTGCCATAATACATTTATGGTATATGCCTCTCATATGCAATTCAAAAATCAAATTGTTGTTGGTTTGGGATACCCCTAGGGTTGAGGGGGAGTATAGTTTAAACTTAACAGCCCTTCTAGACCCCTTTTCGGTGTTCGACAAAGGGGGAGAGTGTTGGTTGGTTAAGTTTAGGATGATCATGTTGTAGGGGGAGGATCTGGATTCCCCTATGATTCTAAATTTGAAAAACTCGATTGAGAATCCCTAAACTTAAAATCAGGTTGTCAAACAACAAAAAGGGGGAGATTGTTGATGCAGTCTGGCCCTGATTGTTGTTTTGGTGTTGACACCAATTTTAGTTTAGGTGGATGATTATTGATTATGATTAAGTCCTGATCGGGGATCAGGCATGGTATGGAAAATCCTAGCTTGGAGGGCTAGGTGTGTGAAAAGTCCTAATTCGGAAGAGGTGGGTGAAAAGTCCTAGCTTGGAGGGCTAGGTGAAAAGTCCTAACTTGGAGGGTTAGGTGTAAATTCCCATCTTGGAGAATTAGGTGAAAAAGTCCTGGCTTGAAGGGTCAGGTCCTAGCTTGGAGGGCTAGGTTTGGAAAGTCCTAATTCGGAAGAGGTGGGTGAAAAGTCCTAGCTTGGAGGGCTAGGTGAAAAGTCCTAACTTGGAGGGTTAGGTGCAAATTCTCATCTTGGAGAATTAGGTGAAAAAGTCCTGGCTTGGAGGGTCAGGTCCTAGCTTGGAGGGCTAGGTTTGGAAAGTCCTAATCCGGAAGAGTTAGGTGAAAAGTCCTAGCTTGGAGGGCTAGGTGAAAAGTCCTAGCTTGGAGGGCTAGGTGAAAAGTTCTAACTTGGAGGGTTAGGTGCAAATTCCTAACTTGGAGGGTTAGGTGAAAAATCCTTAGCTTGGAGGGCTAAGGTGGATGAAAACTTAGCTTGGAGGGCTAAGTTTGAGTCCCTGGATCGGTCTGGTGATCGATCAGGGAAGCTGGCACGCTGCTCTGTTGTGGATCGGTCTGGTGACCGATCCAGCAATGACTGATCGGTCTGGTGACTGATCAGGGAGCACACAGTGAGGTTGGGAACCTACTGTACTGCTCCTGATCGATTCGGTGACCGATCAGGGAGTATGCGTTTCACCCACTGCTTGGCTCCTGATCGGTCTGGTGACCGATCAGGGAGCCCACAGTGAGTTGAGTTCCCCTGCTGATCTGCTCCTGATCGGTCTGGTGACCGATCAGGGATACTATTCAGATCGGTCTAGTGAACGATCAAGTGTCGCAAGATTCTCCTTATGACCGATCAGGATGACTCCTGATCGGTTTGGAAGCAGCCTGATTGGTCTGGTGACCGATCAGGCTGGAGCCTGATTGGTCTGGGGACCGATCTGGAGTGTGCAGAAGACTGCTGGATCGGTCTGGTGACCGATCAGGCTCCTCCCTGATCGGTATGGTGACCGATCAGGTGCAGAACTTTAATTCAAATAAGCTGTCAGAAGCTCTGATCACGACTGTTTTCTCTGTCGATTCTCTGATACACTACTGATATGTTTTGATATGCATTGCTAAGCCTCTATTGGAGTGTGCAGGCTTTATAGGGATGATTCAAACATTGGAGGAGAGTCAATGGGAGGCTTTCCTTGGAGCAGGTTTGGCTGTTTCCTTGTTTCAGGTCTCAACGGCATCTGGAGAGCAGCTGACAACTGACGGAGGCTCAGCTGGAGAGGGTCTTCAGTGGATTGAGTGCTCAGGGAGTCAGGGAGTCAGGCTGTGGCTTCAGTGGATGTAGATGGAGAGCCTGGTGATGGGAGCAGAGGCTTAAGACGAGGCTGGAAGCAGAGGAGTGGGTGGAACAAGACAGAAACTTGGGAAGTTTGGCTGGGCTGTGTTCGTGCTCTCTGTTGCTTTGTGCTTGAGCGATCTTGTTGCATTCCTGTGAGATCTTTGTGAGTGTTCCTTCTTGTGTGATCTCCTGTACTCAAGTTCCATCATCCGTGAGATCTGTGGAGAGGTTTCTCCACCGAGAAGGAGGCTCTATCTTATCCGGTGTTCACCAGGGCTTGATCTGCCGACGATCAAGGATCGCCCACCTTACGGGCACGCCAAGGAGTAGGGGCAAGTTATCCCCGAACCTTGTATATCGAGGTGTTAGCGTCGGTTTGCTTTCCTTTGCTTTGGGTTGTTGTTTTTAGTTTTCTGTTTCTGCATTTGCTTCCGCTGCCTAACTCTGAAGTGCAGAATAGATTTGAAAAGCTCAAAAGTTTACAAGGTTCAGAGTTAGGCAGCGAAAGCAAATGCAGAAACATAAAACTAAAAACAACAACCCAAAGCAATGGAAAGCAAACCGACGCCCAGGTCGGGTGGCGAGGGTAGATTCTCACGCCAACGTATCGGACAAAACGGGCACTCGGCGAGTTGGATGAAGAAGAAGCGCTTCTTCCATCCCTTATGGGAGGAAGGGAGGTTGCTAATGAATTTATGGCTCGGACAAGCTGTGAAACTGAAGACCCCCCTAGAAGCTAAGTTTGGAAGAAAGAAATAATGGAAGAACAGGGGGTCAAGGATCGAACAATTTGAAGAGAATCAATGCCCCGCTCATCTGGGCGAAGGCATTCGGGGCCATCTGATGCAAAGACACATTGAAATACTGGGAGTTGGACATGAAGAATGGAGGGGTTGGAAAATGAAGGCCAAACTCTACTTGTCCTAAGAAAAATGTAAAGAAACCTATGGGAGGCTCTACAGGAGACTGTTAAAGATTGGGAACCCTAACTTCTAGGTCGCCAGAATACCGTAGGCCTCACAGGCGGTTCTCAGTGTAGCGGACTTGAGCTTCGATGAACTGACCTCATACCACCGGGATGATAAGCCCTCTTCTCTTTGGGTTTTCCCTTCTTCTCCTGGTCTATTTTCCCTTTTCCCTCCTTACCCATGTCTTTGAATGAAGGAAGGAGAAGGAGATGGAAGGCAAATAGAACTTACACGTCGAGGAGAAACCCTGGCGAAGGAGGAAGTTGGTAGACGGCGGCAGGATGCGCAAGCTCTAATATTCAACAATGCAGGAAGACGGGAGGACGCTTTCGTCTCCACTTTTATAGGGATGAAACCACTCTCATGTGAGCAATCAAGACATGGCACGTGGACAGTGATGTCTGCCCATCTCAAGGCGTCACCACCCTTTATGGCTGTCAGTTGGTATGGCCCTATGGCGTGTGTCAGAAGGAGATCGCGAGGAAAAGATCCATCCACGTGGCGCTGTCTTACTCGCTGAAATGTCTCCTCGCCATTAAGAGACCCCATGTGCTCTTAATGTATGATAGATAGATATCATTGTCTTGCCTCAGAACTCACAGGGACTTTTGAACTAATTCAAATGATCGCCTCGGGGCAAGGGATGAATGTTTCGATTCCTCAGACCCGACAAGCCGCCAAGGGAGAAGAAATGATAATATGGGCCCCATAAATACGTAGCTTCCTCTCGTTGCACCACCAGCCTAATTAGTCAGCCACACTTCTTTCGATTAGACTTGAAGTGGGGAACTTGTGATGGGGATAAGCATCCCGGGATGGACACACGACACGAGGAAGCTACGTGGCAAGGGCCACCGAGCTAGAGCTTCCAGGTTAGACCGAGACTATCTCGGGAGAGTGGATCCGAGCCCCGAGGTCAGGCCGACCATCGTGTTAGGATGTATACTAAAAGCCTTGCTTTTGTATTGACATCTATATTTTGGAATGAGAATCACATAATCATTATTTGTATTTTATATTTGATATATACATGCTATTGTCTAATACTTTACATTGTAGATAACATGGTGTGTGGTGTCACACAGAAGATCATGTTATCAGTCCCTTGTAAAGTATAAGTAGAGGTTCACAACCTAGATGATTTTAGACAAACCATTGGCATGATTGTAGTGTAATTTGGTATTGGTTTATCTTGACCATAGAATTACACTAGTATACTTTATGTGTATTGAGCATGACCAATATAGAAGTGATTCAATTTATACTGACTATATAATTAAATCAGACCACAGATATTATGGTGTATATGATCTTAATCCCGATATAATAATGGACACATGTATTTAATATCTATTTCTTTGATTTACCAATGGGCGAGATTTATTTGTTAAATCGATAGGTCCGGTAAGTTGGGAAATAATATTATTTACATGGTGTGATGTTGATTATAGAAGGAAACTGTGTCCTGATGCGTCAAGCTAATGATGTCCCCTTGAGGAGCTCACAAAGTTCATAATGTTAAATATTATGAACTTGGTCCGACATGATGATAAGGTTGAGTGATACTATTCATGGAGTTAAATATTAATTAATTAAATTATCAGTAATTTAATTAATTAATGGACATTCGAGATCTTTAACATGGAGAGATTTTGTACACATAATAGGTGAAGCCCATATTTAAATATGGGGGTAATTGGTGAGGTAGTTCAATGATGATCCTTTAGTGGATTGGATCATCATTAATGGATCGGGTTTGATCCATTAGGTGGCCAAGACCCAACTCCTCCTCATGGTTGCTATTGTAGCCTATAAATACCTCATGTGTCATGAGACCAAGGATACCATCCAACATAACAAACCCTAAGCCTCTCTCCTATTCTCTCTTCCTCTCTCACTCTCCTAGGGTTTGGGCGACGCCGGTAGAAAGGGTGAAGGAAGCTCTCAGTTGGAGGAAGAAGAAGACTTTTTCTTCTTCTTCTCTTCCTCTCTTCTCCCTCTCTTGAGCGAGCACAATAAAGGAGGAGATAGGGTGGTCAGTGGCAACGAGAAGCTCTCCTTTGAGCGCCGGCGATAAGGAAGAAGAGTAGTGGTCGACGGCGGCAAGGGCTTGGAAGAGGAAGAGAATTCTTCTCTTCTACTTCTACTTCTTCTTCTTGATCTTGTTCTCTTCTTCCTCCTTGGCATGCGTGAGCTTGGAGCAAGGAGGAGGAGTGGTCGATGCAAGCAAAAGAAAGGAGAAGCTTTGCTCTTTAGTTGGCCGGCGACATCCCTAATCCTAGGGGTTCGGAACAACTTTGGAGAGAAGAGTTGGTGGCCTTGGTGACTTTGTTTCTTGGAGGATCGTTGCCCACACGATGCCCAAGAAGAGGTTGGGTCATACAATAGAAGATTGCGAGATAAACAAGAGATATACTTCTTGTTTTGGTTCCTTTACATCTTGTATTATCATATGTTTATATTTCATATTGATAATTATCTTGGACCCCGATGATAAACACAAAAACTGACGATCCATTCATCGTCTATTCTGCGGCTAATTGGTTGGACGAGTTAGATGACTTGAACAATAAGTTTGTTCAAGTGGTCACTCGAATCAATTAGTACGATGATGAGTCGGTTGTTTGGGAAATTGTTCTCTATTCGGATTGGTTTAAATTAATGAAATCTTAATCCGGGGGCATGGAGAAGATTCCCATGCCCATTCGAAACCCAACAATTGGTATCAGAGCCAATGGTTTCCAATTTTATGTGTTTTGGATTCGGTTACTTTTATGCACTTTATCATGTATAATTTATGCCGGATAATAGTAAGATGTGTGTAGGCTAACTTTTTGGTTGCATGCATAAGATCCGACTATTATGGCTTAATATGTTTGTATGTGATTGTGTGTGCATGATTGTAATATTTATTTGAATCCTTGGGGTTGATGATGCTAAATTAGTATTTAATTTTTGTAATTAAATAAGACATTGTTTAGCCGGTCATTTTAGTTTACTTTCGATCTAGATTTATTGTACACTTATTCGTGGAGTATAGGATCGATGGATGTAAATTAAAATAGTTTTTTTTATCTCGGCTCAGAGATCCTCTTCATTGAGCTTGCGCATGGTGCTTGGAGGAGGAGACGAGGTGGTGACACGACTGGAGATATATTCAAGAACAAAAGGCCATAATAGTTGGAATTTATTTTTCTTATTTATTGCTTTTTGTTGATATGCTTGTTGTGCTTGCATGGTAAAATTCCTCAATTCTAAATTACTAAGTAGGAGAAGGATTCTAAGAATCCCATGGTCTCCATTACAAATTTGACATCTGATGCGAACAAACTTGCGCGTTGGCTCTGAGTGCCTTCCTCCGTATCCGATAAGTTTGTTTCATGGATCACTAGGTCAGACATGGTTATAGGAAATTATTTAGGAGCGTGTGATCTTCCCCATCGGAAGGGGCATAATCCTAGATAATTGTCTTAGTATCATGTAATGGTGAACACTTAGATGCAAATAATAGGATCCTCCCCATCAGAGTCACTGCTATTATTTGTGGGGCCAAAAAGGAACCAACTATTAATTTTATTTGTCAAAAAGTTAGGTTGACAAGATAATAAAATTAATGGGTAAAATCTCCTCTTACAAATGTAAAATTCGTATACGTCCACACTATCGTGGTATACGATATTCTTGGTGTTTTGAGGTGTTGGTTGATTTTAAAATTTTATTGTTTGAGGAATTAATAATTTTTTGAAATATAATGTTTTAATCATTGTGATTCTCAGATATTTTTAAAATGGCTTTCAACCCACTTGCTTTGATTTTAAAAGAAAACATACTTACTGGTCCCAACTACATAGATTGGAAAAGGAACATAGACATTGTCTTGACTGTTGAGGAGTACAAATTTATACTCTTTGAGGTATGTTCCCCTAAGCCTAGAGATGATTTTAATAAAGAGGAGAAAGAGAGTTATAGGAAGTGGATAAAAGCAGATGAGATGACGCGGTATCACATTTTGGCTTCCATGTTAAATGTATGCAGCATCAGGCTTTTGCTACTGCTTATAACATGATGCTCAATCTCAGGGAACTCTTCGGATACTAGAATCGGGCTCCTAGGTAATCTTATGCCTTAGTTGTTGAAACATGTTTAGCGGTCTTATCTACCGGTACCTGGTGTATAGATACGGAAGTCACTGATCATGTCTGTAATTTATTGCAGGGGTTCCAGGAAACCCGACAACTATCTGAGGGTGAGATTATCGTCTACATGGGCAATGCTATGAAGATGGCGGCTATTGTAGTGGGAGATGTTTATTTATCTTTTGATAGGAATAACACTTTGGTTTTAAGAAATTGCCTTTATGTACCTTCATTTAGATAGAATCTTATTTTAGTTACTAAATTAATTATGGATAGGTATTCTATTTCTTTTAATGATAGTGTTGTTATAAAAAGGAATAGAGAGATTATCTGTTCAGGTGCGTTGGTTGGCAATTTATACACTCTTGAACCAAAAACTCCCACGATGCAAATAGAAATAATAACTCATCATCTAATTATAATAAGAGGAAAGAATCTTCGAAAATGAACCAAACATATCTTTGACATCTAAGACTAGGTCATATTAACCTTAGTAGAATTCAAAGGTTGATAGCCGATGGACCTTTGGGTTCATTGGTGGTGGAAGACTTCACAACCAGTGAATCTTGCTTGGATGGTAAAATGACCAAAGGCCTTTCAAGGGCAAGGGCTATAAAGCCAAAGATGTGTTAGAGTTGGTTCATTCTGATTTGTGTTGTCCTATGTCTTTCCAGGCAAGAGGTGACTTTGAATATTTCATCTCTTTTATATATGATTATTCAAGGCATGGATACATTTACTTGATGCACCGCAAGTCTGAATGTTTTGACAGGTTCAAAGAATTCAAGGCTGATGTGGAGAAACATCAAGGTAAAAGTATCAAGACACTACGATCTGATTGTGGTGGTGAGTACCTCTTGGGAGAATTTAGGAGTTACTGATCAGAGGCTGGGATTCAATCTCAATTGTCTGCACCTGGTACACCCCAGCAGAATGGTGTGGCAGAGTGAAAGAATATGACTCTTATGGAGATCGTTAGATCGATGATGAGTTACTCTGAGTTGCCAGATTCGTTATGGGGATATGCTCTGGAAACGGTAGTGTACATTTTGAACTTGGTACCATCTAAATCAGTACCCTCTACTCCCACAGAATTGTGGACTGGCGAAAGTAGAGTCTGAGACATATTCGAATTTGGGCTAGTCCAATACATGTGCTGAAGGGAGATGCTGATAAGTTGGAATCTTGTACAGAAGTATGCTTGTTCGTAGGTTATCCCAAAGGAACGAAAGGTGGTTTATTCTATAGTCCTAAAGATCAGAGGGTGATCGTTAGCACGAATGCCTGATTTTTAGAGGAAGACTACGTGATGAATCACAAGCCCATGAGTAGGATTATTCTTGAGGAATTGATAGGGGAAGTTCCAACTTCACTACCAACGGTACAGGAGGACATACCACAAGTGACTGCACCGTGTGTCACAGAAAATACACAGGTGGTACCTCATCATAGTGGGAGGGTTATTAGATAACCTAATAGATTCATGATCTTGGGAGAGTCCTCGGACATGGCCCCTGGTGAACATGAATCTGATCCCTGGACTTATGACGAGGCACTCCAAGATAAAGATGCGGTATCTTGGCAAAGGGCGATGAATTCTGAGATAGAATCTATGGATTCTAATCAGGTCTGGGAGCTAGTAGAATCACCCAATGGTGTAAAAGTCATTGGATGCAAGTGGATCTACAAGAGAAAGAGAGGACCAGATGGGAAGGTAGAGACCTTCAAAGCAAGGCTTGTTGCGAAAGGGTATACTCAGAAAGAGGGTATCGATTATAAGGAGACCTTTTCGCCGATAATCATGCTTAAGTCGATCCGAATTCTCTTATCTATTGTCGCTCTTATGGATTATGAGGTTTGGCATATGGATGTCAAGACAGCTTTCCTTAACGGAAGTCTTGAGGAAAACATCTATATCAAGCAACCAGAGGGATTCATTGCAAACGACAAAGAGCATCTTGTGTGTAAGCATAATCGGTCTATTTATGGATTGAAGCAAGCTTCATGATCTTGGAACATCCTCTTTGATGAGGTAATCTGGTCTTATGGATTTATTCAAAGTCTGGATGAGTCTTGTGTATACAAGAGATGTGACAGAAACGTAGTGGTATTTCATGTACTATACGTAGATGACATCTTGCTCATTGGCAACAATGTCAAAGTGTTATCAGATGTAAGGGTATGGTTGTCTAAACAGTTTGATATGAAGGACTTGGGAGAAGCAGGACACATCCTTGGGATCAAGGTTTTAAGGGATCGCAAGAAAAGGATGTTTTGCTTATCTCAAGCTTCATACATAAACACTGTCCTAGCTCGTTTTAGCATGCAAAACTTTAAGAAAGGTTTTCTACCTTTTCGGCATGGAGTACCTCTATCTAAGGAGATGTGTCCTAAAACATCAAAGGAGATAGAGGAGATGAAGGCGGTTCCTTATGCTTCGGCTGTGGGAAGACTCATGTATGCTATGCTATGTACGAGACTGGATATCTGCTTTGCCGTGGGCATGGTTAGCAGATTTCAAAGTAATCCAGGACAGGAACATTGGACTGCGGTAAAACATATATTGAAGTACCTGAGAAGGACTAGGAATTATATGCTAGATTACCAGGAAGATCAATTACTCCCTGTGGGTTACACGAATTCTGACTTCCAATCAGATAGGGATAAAAGTAAGTCTACCTCGGGGTATGTGTTTATTTTAGGAGGTGGAGCCATAGTATGGAGGAGTGTCAAGAAGAAATGCGTGATAGACTCGACCATGGAAGCTGAGTATGTGGTAGACTCTGAGGTGGCCAAGGAAGTTGTATGACTCAGGAACTTCTTGATAGACTTGGATGTGATTCCTGATTTGTCCAGAGCTATCACAATTTATTGTGATAACAGTGGTGCAGTTGCAAACTCAAAGGAACCATGAGCCCATAAGGTAAGTAAACACATAGAGCGTAAGTACCACCTGATACGAGCGATCATAAAGCGAGGAGAAGTTGTTGTTGCCAAGATTACATCAGAGAACAACCTGGAGGATCCTTTCACTAAGGCCCTTCTAGCAAGAGCTATTGATAGGCATGTAGAGGGTATGGGAGTTAGATGTATGACACTATGATGACAGCATAGTCTTTTAGTATAAGTGGGAGATAGTTAGGATGCATACTAAAAACCTAGCTTTTGTATAAACATCTATATTTTGGAATGAGAATCACATTATCATTGTTTGCATTTTATATTTGATATATACATGCTATTGTCTAATACTTTATATTGTAGATAACATGGTGTGTAGTGTCACACAGAAGATCATGTTATCAGTCCCTTGTAGTGTATAAGTAGAGGCTCACAACCTAGATGGTTTTGGATAAACCATTGGCATGGTTGTAGTGAAATTTCGTATTGATTTATCTTGACCATAGAACTACACTAGTACACTTTGTGTGTATTGAGCAGGACAGATATAGAGGTGATTCAATTTATACTGACTATATAATTGAATCAGACCTCAAATATTATGGTGTGCATGCTCTTAATCCTGATATAATAACGGGCACATGTGCTTAATATCTATTTCTTAGAATTACCAATGTGCGAGATTTATTTGTTAAATCAATAGACCCGGTATGTTGGGAAATAATATTATTTACATGGTGTGATGTTGATTATAGAAGGAAACTGTGTCTTGATGCGTCAAGCTAATGATATCCCCTTGAGGAGCTCATAAAGCTCATAATGTTAAATCCTGCAGGTGGACTTGGTCCGACATGAGGATAAGGTTGAGTGATACTACTCATGGAGTTAAATATTAATTAATTAAATTTTCAGTAATTTAATTAATTAATGGACATTCGAGATCATAAACACAGAGAGATTTTGTACGCATAATAGGTGGAGCCTATATTTAAATATGGGGGTTGGTGAAGTAGTGTTGGATCGAGAAAATATGATAGAGGGGGGTGGTGAATATCGTAAAGGCGTTTCGGATTAGAAAAGAGAATGCGCAGCAGAAATTTAAATCAATCACACGGAACACAAATGTTTTTACTTGGTTCGGAGTAGTGGTCGGCTCCTACTCCAAGGCCCACAGTCCTTGACCATTTACTGCGGGCAATTCTATAATGTCGCAAAGATTTACAAAGATTCGTACAATAGTAGTGCAGTAAAAAGAACAACTATACTCTTCATTACCGACGCCCGGTGTGGATCGTACTTCGGAGTAGAGGGTCATCGTCGGTGCTAGAATCTCGAGATCGGAGGTTTCTGGAGCAGAGCGCTTGAACGAAGAGCGTAGAGGCGTTGGAAAATTGATGTATTGAAGCCTTGGGGTCGAGCCCCTTTTATAGCACTCCTGGGGGTGCCCTGGACGTTGGGGGCGCCTGACACGTGCCTTTGGATCCGACAAATCTCATCCGAAGCGCGGTCAGCGCTTATCCCTCCAGAATCGACCTCGGAGCTGAGGGGGGCGCCCCGGTTGACTTGGTTTGCTGGCTTTGCGGTTGATTTTGCTTCGATCACTGGTTGGCTTGGACCCAGGGCACCCGAGACATCCAGGGCGCCCGGGACCATGAGGGCGCCCGGGACCATCAGGGCGCCTAGCCCAGTAAGTCTTCGAAGCGATTCTTGCTCAGTTGCTTGTTTGGCTTTGACCTTGGGCGCCCGGGACCTCCCGGACGCCTACCCCAGCTGCTGCCCCTCTCCTTTGGGCCGTTCTGAGCTGCAGAAACACCTTCCTTCGGTTCTTGCATCCAAGGTTAGTTCCACAACAAACAAGGCAAGAAATGTTAGGTTTTTACAGTCGTAGCTATCTTGGTTCTGACTTCAGGTCTCCCAAATGGAACCCTAGGTCGAACCGACGCCTACTGTTCCCTCGACGGGGAACGCGTCCTCACCTACTCCTCTCATGAGAGTTTACCTTTTGCCAACCGGCTCCTCCGGTTGGACTTTTACCCAGAAGTCCTTCGCAAGGTGCCTAGTAGCCCTTCGCCATGTCTTAGATTCCCAGCAGCCCTTCGCCAGGTGCCTAGCAGTCCTTCACTAGGTTCCCAGCAGCCCTTCGACAAGACTTCTTTCTGCACACTCAGTGAGCACATTAGTCCAAAATAACATCTTAACTTTTGAACCCTTTGCCATTATCAAAACCCAGGTTCGACTTAGGTGCTGCCTGCACCAACAATCTCCCCCTTTTTGATTTATGGCAACCCGGTTCAAAAAGTTAAGTTAAAACAAAAACAGGTAAAATTCCAATTTTATTTCCTCCCCCTAGAAGGAATCTCCCCCTAGGTTTTTCAAAGGTTCACGGGGTTTGAAAAAAGTTTCTAAGTCTAAAAGGGAAATTATTTTTCAACACTTAGAATATTTTAAAAAAATGTAAGTTAGAAAATATTTTCCAAAAAAAATTTTTGAGTTGGGCACTTGGAAAATTTGCACACCTAGAAAATTTTCAAGTAAATTACTTAGTTTTCGCACTTTAGATAATTTTCTAAACTCCTTCTGAAGTTTCTATTACAAAAAGAACTTTTAGCATATTTTTGAGTTGTGAAGAACATTTTTCCAACCTAGAAAGTTTTTAAGGAAAAAGTAATACTTAAAAGGTTTTCTATTAGAGAAATTTCAGATAAGTACTTAGAGAAATAGTTTGAGTTAAGTACTTAGAAATAATTTTGAAAACAATTTAAGTCAAGTACTTAGAAATAATTTTGAAAACAATTTAATGCAATTGACTTAAGGGATTTTACTTTTTGAAAATTTACTTTTTGAAAAAGGAGAAAATAAAGTTTTGAAATTTTTGAAATTGAAATTTTTGAAATTTGAAAAAAATTTAAACCTTTCTCCTTTCCAATCTCTCCCCCTTTGGCATATATCAAAAAAGACAATATCGTAAAACAATATAACAAAAGAAGTAAGGTGCTGTACTGAACTAATTCGAGGTATAAACTGAACCACATCAATTTGAATTATCTCTTTCGGGTCCTGTCTAACCCAATTAGCTACTTACTAACTGTTATCAACAGTAGTTTTCGCTAGGGTTAGTCAAGTTAAGTGTTCTGTTCAAGTTAGATTTTCTAATCTTGACACTTAACCTGATTACTGTGTAATTTGTAGTTAGTGCCCCAATTACTGCAGATGCACTGACTTAAAGCATCTTGAATTAAGGTAAAGACCTAAGCATCTCAACCCATTCTAGGTTATCAGTCAAAAGTACCCTAAGATGCTTGTGAGATGCTGACTTCTAGATCTATAGGTGCATGCAGTTCTAGGGTTAGGGCCTAAGTTAAGTCCATTTGCGAAAAAGCCCTAGTTTTGAAAGGGGGTAATTTTTCATAAGAAAAACTAAGTTGAAAAAAAATAAAAAAATAAAATTAAAAAAAATGACTTTTCAAATCAAGTAGTGACTGATTTTAAAATCAAGTAAAGCAGTTTTAAAAAAAACAGAAGTAGAGTAAGTCTATTCTACCAAGCATAACCCCTGATAAAGATCAGATAATCAAGACAAGCAACTAATCAACTAGATAAGTCAACTGGTCAAAGCGAGGACCAGCATAGTTATACCACAGTCAAATACAAGTCAATCCTACTGAGTAGGGGTAGTTAACCAGTCAATAGTACACTATCAATCTGAACTAGGAGGAAGGACCGGGATGATCCGATGAGCTGGGCTGCCAGGATTGAAATAACGCCATCATTTCATTATACCGTGCGTCGCTCGTCTCTCGATCGGCTCTGCGGGCATCCATATACTCTGCGTGATTAGCTTCTACTTCCTCCCTGACACTGTGTATCTCTGTCCTAAGTAGAGCTAGGCTCTCGGCAGTTGTCGGAGGTGGGGGCTCGTCCATCTGCTCTCGAATCTTGGCCGCTAGATCTGCGACATCGACCTCTATCTCCTCATCAGAGTCGATCTGGGGTCCGGCTCGCTGACGTCTCCATGACAAAACCCCGGTACCCGAGACCTCTATGCCCGCTAGGGAAAAGTTTCTAAAACTTATTTCATCAAATTCGGTCATTGCGGTCATCTCTCCATCGGTGATATTACGACCGTGATGATGAAGAATGGAGGTAATGATGTGGCAGTAAGGGGGGCGTACCCGCCCCTGAGTAGAAACGTTGGATGCATATAGAATCGTGTGAAACATGTGGAGTCCAATGTCGATATCTAGGTGATGGATCAATGCGTACAGTAAGAAGGTGTGGAATGGTCTCATGGTGGCGACGTCCCTAGTGGACAAATGTAGAATGCAACGGACTAGGACTCTATAAAGGGCATAGTCCTGGACCTGAAGATCTACAGACTGAAATTGCCTAGCCAAGGGATTTCGAGCATCTCTATAAAAATAGGAGTATAGGGTGTCTAGGTCAATGTGAGAGTAGGGAGCATCAAAGGGAGGATCTCTAGGAGGATAACAGCAAAAAGTGGACTGAGAAAGTCGTAGTCCAAGAAATTTGTTGAGCAACGAGGGTGTTATTGTCAAGGGCATCCCTTGAACTGTGGTGACAAACATAAGGTCATTTTGTCTGACTATATTGTTGTAGAATTCTGTACATAGGTTTGTGTTAACAGGATGAGTGCAGACAACAAGGTTATCAAGTTGATAGAAGTTTATGACATTCATGGCTAACGGACAGGATTGAGTAAAAAACTGTCTATTTAGGAAACTCGTTTTGATGGGTTTATAAGTTGTCCTAGCAAATTTATTGCAAAGTTTCAAGGTCGGGAACCTAGGGTCGGGGCTAGGTTCGGTCCCGGGGTTTGATTGACTTGCACGTCGTTTTCTAAAGTAATACGAAGCATGCGTTTAAGGATAGAAATAATAAAAAAATTAATGTTAAATGCAAAAGAAATGATACCGAGTGGTTGTCCGGGGAGGCATGGTCGAGGTGGAGTGGTCGTGGGCACGAGAGGGTCATTCGGTCACCTTGGAAGAAGAAGAGTTAGAGAGGAGAAGTGTTTTGGGTGTGGCAAAAGAAGGGGGTTTCGGGTGGCTTATATAGAAGTGGCAGGTCGGGCGCCGGCAGGTCCCGGGCGCCCGGGGTCAGAGGGTAGCTTCCTTTGGCAGTCTTCTGCCCTGACCGGTGCTGGATAGGGGCGCCCGTGATGGCCGGGGCGCCTGGGGTCAGATCAAAACTGCCATATACAGCTTTTGATGTTTTGACCGTGTCCTAGGGGGCGCCCGTGAGAACCCGGGCGCCTAGTTTAGCTAGGTGTTGACAGCTTTTCTTCCTTGATCGAGGAGAAAAGAAGGGGGGGCGCCCGAGGGGGCACGAGCGCCCGTGTTGACTGTTTGACCAGGTTTGTTTGTTTGACCTGGTTTGACTGTTTGACCAGGTTTGACTGTTTGACCAGGTTTGACCGTTACAATCAAGACAATTCAAGTCTAAATTCATCAATATTATTGAAATCAAATTTTATATTAATTCCTAACTATCTCACCCGAGATTTAGTTATCAAACACGTTAACCTTATTGGTTTTTGTGAGATAGATTTTGAATAGAAGTTTTATTTTGAAAAATCATGATTAATTTTTGAAAAAGTTAAATTAATTTTGAAAACAATTGGTTTTGAATTTATTTTGAAAAGGAGTGTTTGAATTTACAATTAGCTGAAAATTTGTGTTAGGTTCGAATTTGTCAAAGAATAAATTGAATTTGAATTTCAAAAATTGGCTTCCAGGTCTTGGCGAGGCACTAGGCCTTCTTTGGCCGTAGCCTTATTGGATCATCAACCCTTTCCTTGACAAAGCCTTTTAATGAAATTTCATTTTCAAAATTATTTTTTAAAAAATTCTGGTCTAACTAGTTTGGGTCTTGGATCGGTAGCTTCGGCTAGTTCCACCAGTCTAAAGAGACCAAGTAGTGTATACTTGACCTTATTAGAAATGACTTCCCTAACGTACTATCATCTCACCGCCACCCAATACTATGTTGTTCAAATTTCAGTTAATTGAATTAGTCCTTAGTCTAACCAATCCTAGGTCTAAGCATGGTAAATTGCATAAAATAAATAGACAAGCAATCATGCAATTTAAACAAGAAAAGAAATTTATTTAACTATAAAGATTGTTTTTAAGTTGACTCCCCCTGGACTAAAGCCACGGTAATGATTAGACAAGATATGAATCTTGTCCTTGGGGATCCAATATTGATTTGGTCCAGCTTGGTTGTTCAGGCATAGTTTGGGTACCCATGCCTGAACTTTGGGTCTAGACTGATTCAGTACAGCATAGTAAGATCTTTGTCTCGCCTTGGTTCGATAGCCTAACCCAGATCGATTTAGAATGGACTTCTGTTTTCCAAGGATCATATCAAGACCCTTGGAACCAGAAGTGAATCGTTCCAAAGCTGCTCTAAGGTCCTTGACTTAAGTTTTCAAGGAGGAGTTCTCTTTCTCAAGTTTTTCAACTTGAGTAGAGGTTCCTTGTTGAACCTTCTCAGTTGAGGATCTAGAGTCAGCTTCATCTTTCAGGAGTTTTACTTCCTGTCGGAGGGACTCGACTCGGATTTTGGCTTTCGCCAAGTCTCGAGATAGATACGCAATTAATTTAGATAATTGACTTTTAGAAAACCCACTTACAGGGATTTGGCCGTCCTCTGAAAATGTGAGGTTTCCGTCGTCCGGCTCCGATTGTGATTCGGTCTCGATTTCTTCCGAAGCAGTCAGAGCAAGCAGGTTCGACTGTGGGGACTCTTCTTCTTCTTCAGAGGAAGACTCGTCCCACGTTGCTTGAAGGACCTTCTTCCTTCTTGTCTTCTTTGTCTCCTTCAGATTTGGGCATTCCGTCTTGTAGTGACCCTTCTTTTTGCATTCATAACAGGTCACGTTTGGTTTGGTCTTTTCATTTGAAGGATCAGCTGGTTCTTCCTTTCTTCGGCTAGCTTTCCTTCTGCTAGTCTGGTTTTTCAGTTCCTTATAGTAGTCCCGGGCTAGCCGAACCAGTTTGGGTCGATTTCCTTCGCTGTCTTCTGAGTCTGAATCTGAGTCAGACTCGGGTGCAGGTTGGGGCTTCTTCTTGGTCATCTTTCCAATTTTACCTGCAACAAAGACAATGCCTTTCTCGGCCAGGGTACAGTTAGTCTGCTCATGTAATTCAAGCTCAGAAAATAACTCATCTAATTTAATTTTAGACAAATCCCTTGAAACTTTGTACGCATCTACCATAGATGCCCACAAAGTGTTTCTCGGGAAACCGTTAAGGGTGTACCTGATCAGGTCACGGTTTTCTACCTTGTGACCGCTTGAATGTAGACCGTTCATCAGCTCCTGGATTCTGGCGTGGAGCTGGGTTGCAGATTCGCTGTCGTTCATCTTGATTGTGTACAGCTTGTTTAGCAGTAGGTCCCTCTTGTTGATTCGGGTGTCGGAGGTTCCTTTGTGCAACTCAATCAACTTACCCCAGAGTTCCTTTGCACTGTTGAATGGTCCTACCCGGTTCAGCTCTTCTTTGGTTATGCCGCATTGGAGTGTCTGGGTTGCTTTGGCATCAGCTTCGATTTTTCTTTTCAGTGCGGTATCCCATTCGGTGTATGATTGTGGCACTCCTTCAGCGTTCTTCGGGATGTCCAGTCCAGATTGGATAATTATCCACATGTCCACCTAAGTTTTCAGGTGGACTTCCATCCGACTCTTCCAGTAGGAGAAGTCCTCCCCACTAAAGAGTGGTGGTCTGACTGTACTGAACCCTTCTTGCATGGCCATTTAGAGA
This sequence comes from Boesenbergia rotunda, assembly GCA_024364735.1. Taxonomy (NCBI): domain Eukaryota; kingdom Viridiplantae; phylum Streptophyta; class Magnoliopsida; order Zingiberales; family Zingiberaceae; genus Boesenbergia; species Boesenbergia rotunda. The sequence continues at coordinate 526,397 of JAGFNQ010002120.1, forward strand.
TTCTCTGAAATAAAAAATTAATAAAAAACTGTCCCAAGACTTGGTCTTGGATTAGCAGTGCGGGAAGAAGATATAAAAATTATCGAGTGGTGTTGTACCAACCTCGATTAACAAAAAAGAAAAGAAATAAAATGAAAAAAAAATTTGTAAATCCGAAAAACTCCCAAATTAGTCGTTGCACCAAATTTGAGCTACCCCGCTCTGATACCACTTGTTGGATCGAGAAAATACGATAGAGGGAGGGGGGTGAATATCGTAAAGGCGTTTCGGATTAGAAAAGAGAATGCGCAGAGGAAATTTAAATCAATCACACGGAACACAAGTGTTTTTACTTGGTTCGGAGTCGCGGTCAGCTCCTACTCCAAGGCCACAGTCCTTGATCGTTTACTGCGGGCAATTCTATAATGTAACAAAGATTTACAAAGATTCGTACAATAGTCGTGCACGGTGTGGATAGTACTTTGGAGCAGAAGGTCGTCGTCGGCGCTAGAATCTCGAGATCGGAGGTTTCTGGAGCAGAGCGCTTGAACGAAGAGCGTAGAGGCGTTGGAAAATTGATGTATTGAAGCCTTGGGGTCGAGCCCCTTTTATAGCACTCCTGGGGGCGCCCTGGACGTTGGGGGCGCTTGACACAAGCCTTTGGATCCGAGAAATCTCATCCGAAGCTCGATCAGCGCTTATCCCTCCAGAATCGGCCTCGGAGCTGACGGGGGCGCCCGGGACACTGGGGGCACCCCGGTTGACTTGGTCTGCTGGCTTCGTGGCTGATTTCGCTTCGATCACTAGTTGGCTTGGACCCAGGGCGCCCGAGACATCCAGGGCGTCCGGGACCATCAGGGCGCCTAGCCCAGTACGTCTTCGAAGCGATTCTTGCTCAACTGCTTGTTTGGCTTTGACCTTGGGTGCCCGGGACCTCCCGGGCGCCTAGCCCAGCTGCTGCCCCTCTCCTTTGGGGCGTTCTGAGCTGCAGAAACACATTTCTTCGGTTCCTACATCCAAGGTTAGTTCCACAACAAACAAGGAAAGAAATGTTTGGTTTTTACAGCCGTAGCTGTCTTGGTTCTGACATCGGGTCTCCCAAATGGAACCCTAGGTCGAACCGACGCCTACTGTTCCCTCGACGGGGAACGCGTCCTCACCTACTCCTCTCAGGAGAGTTTACCTTTTTCCAACCGGCTCCTCCGGTTGGACATTTGCCCAGCAGTCCTTCGCCAGGTGCCTAGCAGTCCTTCGCTAGGTCTTCGGTACCAAGCAGTCCTTCGCCAGGTGCCTAGCAGCCCATCGCCAGGTCTTAGATTCCCAGCAGCCCTTCGTCAGGTGCCTAGCAGTCCTTCGCTAGGTCATAGACTCCTAGCAACCCTTCGCAAGGTTCCCAGCACCTTTCGCCAAGTCTTAGGGTTTTGATGCCTAACAGTCCTTCGCTAGGTGCCCAGCAGCCCTTCGCCAGGGTTTCTTTCTGCACACTCAGTGAGTACATTAGTCCAAAATAACGACATAACTTTTGAACCCTTTGCCATTATCAAAACTCAGGTTCGACTTAGGTGCTGCCTGCACCAACAAGTAGTTCAATGATGATCCTTTAGTGGATTGGATCATCATTAATGGATCGGGCTTTGATCCATTAGGTGGTCATGTTAGTGAGAGCCCTAGAGCCAATCATATGATAATTACTTTTTGGACTCATTGTATCATATTCTTGTATATATATTTCTTATATATAAAGGCATTTCTTATGGTTATTGTACTTATGTGTATTGGTGCCAAATAACTTAGTGTAATAACGTCCTTGAGTAGAAGGTTCTTATCTATATCAATCGATTAGTTGAATCGATAGTGAGATGATATAGAGAACACTACTCTTAATTATTCCTAGTCGAGTATTAACATTCAAGGACAATGTTAATGCATAGAGACTAGCATGTAGGTCAACATGATGACTTGATCTCACAAGTCATGGATATGAGATATCAAGTTGACACATGGGTATACATTAGAGAATGTATACTGAATGGCCCGCCATGAGAAAGTATCATGGATCGTTATATGAGTGTCATATACTTTCTCATGTGACTATTAGTATGACTATAGTCCTAGACCTGAAGTTACCATAGTTCCCTACATAAGGAGTTACGTACTTTGGCTTCGTCAAACGTCACCCGTAACTGGGTGGACTATAAAGGCGATTACTGGGTTTGTAACAAATTATGCGGAGGGATGTGAGTAACGTAGATGGGATCTATCCCTCCTATATGACGGGAGTGATATCTTCGTTCTTGATAGAGTAAGACCACTAAGTGCATGGTCATGCCCAAATAAGGCAATATTAGATATTGAGCTTATTTGATTATAGTGAGTCTACTTGGAGATCAAGACATATAGATTGATTTGAGGATGACACGGTCTATGCCTCATGAAAGATCAATCTAGATATCGAGGATAGAAGGACGTTGTCACATATTGTGATGGTCACAATTATTAGTCACAATGGTGATGTTGGATCTCGACATTCTTGTAACTTGGGGAGCAATGATGTGTTGCTAGATACCTCTCATTGCTTATGTCATTAAATAGGTTTAAGGACATTTCCAACGTTACAAGAACCTATAGGGTCACACATATAGAGCAATAGATGGAGAATAAGTCCATATGATGGACCGAGAGTAATGAAGTCAAAGTTTGACTTTGGCTAAATATGGAAAGTCCATAAAAGGCAAGTTTGACTTGACTCAAATTAGACAACTTGAGTTCGACTCGAGTTTGATCCAAGTGTTGGATGAATCTAATCATGGGAGAGTAATGAAGTCAAAGTTTGACTTTGGCTAAATATGGAAAGTCCATAAGAGGCAAGTTTGACATGACTCAAGCCACATCACCTTGACTTGACCAAGTGATGACTTGGCATCATTATCAAGGCTAAGTAACCTCTCCATTTGAATTTTGAATTCAAATAGAGGGTTACCAAAGGTGGTGGCCGGCCACTTAATGGCCAATAATGGCCATTAAATGGCCGGCCACTTAAACACACAAAAGTTTTTTTTGTGGGTGTGTGATTCATTCTTCTCCTAACTTGGTTTTGTTTTGTTGGGCTCTCCCTCTCCTCTCATCTTGCCGAGACCCCAAGTAGTGCTAGCACACTTTTGGGCTCTCCTCTCCACTCTCTTGCTTGTGTGGATACTTCTAGAGGGTTGCTACTTTGCATCCTTGAGATCCGACACCAACCGAGGAGCGAGCGGGAATTGCGGGGCACGCATCGAAGGTAGTTTTCTCTTCTCTAATAGATCTAGGTTGTAGATCAGTTTTGAAGCATGTAAACGAGTACTCGTAAATTTTTGAAATGGTTTTCTTCGCTCGGATCCTTTCTATTGGGGCTTTCGGGGTTTCCGCGACGCGAAAAAGCGGTTTTCGCGGCCCGAAAAATCCTACAGTGGTATCAGAGCCACGAGCGAAGCTTGTGCTCGTTTTGGTTTTTATTTTTTTTTGTATTAGATACAAAATTTAGATAATTTTATGCTTCTGTAATTTTTCTAAATTTTAGGATTTTTGAGTATTTTTCCTCGTAGAGGCAAAGCGACGAGTGCGAAGCACTTGTAAACTTTGCCACCTAGAAAAACTTCTCCGAAACGGCAAGTTTCGCCCAAATGGATTTTGGGACAGCGGGTAAAGGCGCTGTATAATTGCAATAAGACACTCGTGAAGGTTATTTCACGAGTATGGGCACTGCCCCTAACCCCGCAAGGGCCCTTGTCTCGCGATTACGCCCGAAACCCGCTTATCGGGACCGCCGCGGAGTTGTGACTCGAAAAATTCTAAAAATCAGTAGAAAAATTATATAAAAACTGTAAAATTACATAATTTTGAATTATGTACAGTAGTGTGATGGTCATGGCTCAAAACCCAATTTTTAATAAGATTAAAATTGTGTTGTAATTCATAATACGGCCTGCGCGCCGTTTTTGTACATGTGCGTGTTGTATTATGTTTGCGCGCGACCAGCGTGTCGGCTTTTAATATTTTATTTATGTTGTATTTCATATTTAGACTCGAATGTAACTCGAGTATAAAAATTTGTAATGTACAAAAGTGAAGACGACGGAAATTCCGGAGAACTTGGACTCGGGAGAACTAGCCGACAACACCAAGACGGTCAAGAGGAAGCGCTTGGAGAAGCCGCTAGACCTAGGTTGACCATCGGATCCTCTCATTGGCTTGAGAGGGTCTTAGTAGGGCCATGACCAAGTCACTTATGTTTATTTTTATTATTACTATGCTTGTGATGTATATGATGCATGATAATGTAGAATAGTAAAAATAAACTTAAGTGTATGAGATGCACAAGTAATGTGGGAACCACATTTTGATGTGCACTTAATACACATTTAGGATTAAATTAGATTTCATAAATGCCTAGATGTGATGCACATCCTCGATTATATTAGATCTAAAATCGAATCAACTCGTAAACGCCTACCGGGTCCTGATACCCATCACCACCTCGATCATATGCGCTTGTCGATTCTGCCAAAGCAGAGTAACGCATTTAATCTTGGTAGGATGCGGAGGGACAACCTTGGTCCCGCCTATCACGGCTCGGGTTAGATCGAGCTCAATCAGATTGAGTAACTAGTTAACTCAATTGGATCGAGTAAAGCTATAGGCGTATTCCAATAGTTGGAAAGGGTAGGACAAAATCACCGTTTTAAATAGTCTTGAGCGATTTAGCCAAAGCTAACTCAAGATTATTCGTAAACGTTAAATCTTGATCCTATAAACAAGAGTTGCATAGAGATGTAATTGATAAATTAGTTATCTACCGATCATACTAAGTCTTGGGCGATTTAGCCAAAGCTAACTCAAGGCATAGTATGATGTGGATCTTGTCCCACATAAATTATAGTAAATTAGTACGGATCTAGTAGTGTGGTTTGACCACTCCAATGACTTGATTCCACCAAAATTCCTATAATTTAGTGGGAGCATCATTTAATTAAAGGCCTAATTAGATGATTACTAGAATATGATATTTATTCTCTGCATTTATCTGTTGTAGATTGCCATGTCTTCAAACGCGAATACTCTCTCTCTGCGATCTATCCTTGAGAAGGACAAGCTCACTGGAGCTAATTTCCTGGACTGGTACAGGAACTTGAGGATAGTCCTCAAACAGGAACGTAAGCTGTACGTTCTAGAGCAAGCAGTTCCTGAAGCACCACCACCCTCAGCCATCCGTAGCGTTAGAGATGCTCATCAGAAGCATCAAGACGACGCGTTAGACGTGTTGTGCCTAATGCAATGCTGCATGTCCTCTGAGCTTCAGAAGCAACACGAGAACATGAATGCTTACGATATGATTGGCCACCTCAAGCAATTATATCAAGGGCAGGCAAGGCATGAGCGGTTCGAAGTGACTCAGGCCCTCTTTTCATGCAAGATGAAAGAGGGAACCCCAGTAGGAACTCACGTACTCAAGATGATTGGGTACGTCGAGAACCTCGATAGACTAGGGTTTCCCTTGGGCCAAGAGCTGGCTACCGACCTGATTCTGCAATCGTTGCCGCCAGGTTACCGTCAATTCGTCATGAATTACAACATGAACGAATTAGACAAACCACTTCCCGAGATACTCAACATGTTAAGAACTGCTGAGCCTAATCTCACCAAGCCTAGTACCGTCCTGATGGTACAGAAGGGCAAAGGCAAGGGTAAGTGGAAGCCCAAAGGTAAGGGTAAGACCCAAACCAAGGGCAAAGCCAGCTCTGCAGCACTTAAACCCAAGGGTGGGGTGCAGAAGGATGCCACCTGTTTCCATTGCGGTGAGAAAGGGCATTGGAAAAGAAACTGCAAGATCTACCTGGAGGATCTTAAGAAGAAGAGAAGCGAGCCTTCTACTTCAGGTATATATGTTATAGAAGTCAACCTTTCTATTTCTACATCATGGGTATTAGATACTGGATGTGCTTCTCACATTTGTACCAATGTGCAGGGGCTGAGAAATAGCAGGGCATTGGCAAAGGGCGAGGTGGACCTACGAGTAGGCAATGGCACGAGTTGCTGCTGTTGCTGCAGGAACTTATTTTCTATCTTTGCCCTTTGGGCTTGTACTGGAACTAGATGATTGTTGTTATGTACCTGCACTTACTAAGAACATAATTTCTGTTTCTAGTCTAGACAAGAAAGGCTTCTCATTTATAATTAAGAACAAATGTTGTTCAGTCTATTTAAATGAAATGTTCTATTGTAGTGCAGATCTTATCAACGGACTCTACATTCTAGACTTAGAACGCCCTATCTATAATGTAAGTACCAAGAGGTTGAGATCAAATGAGTTGAACCCAACCTATCTCTGGCACTGTCGCTTAGGCCACATAAATGAA
>JAGFNQ010002120.1:534330-595639 GCA_024364735.1 Boesenbergia rotunda
TAAGTATGCTTTTCAAATAAGCATCCTTAGGTTATATGCATTTGACTCATGCATCCATTCATGTTATGTATTCATGTTAAGTATATTTTATGCTTATGTTTTATGTTAAGAACCATGCCATGTTAAATGTTCCATATGCTTATGTTTCATGTTAAGAACCATGCCATGTTAAATGTTCCATATGCGTATGTTTCATGTTAAGAACCATGCCATGTTAAATGTTCCATATGCTTATGTTTCATGTTAAGAACCATGTCATGTTAAATGTTCTATATTCTTATGTTTTATGTCAAGAACCATGTCATGTTAGTATTTCATATGCTTAGGTTTTATATCAAGAACATCTCTATGATAAGTACGTTATATGTTTTATTTTATGTGACGTATGATTTTGGTGAGTAGGAAAAGGTCTTACTAAGTCTATGTGCTTATAGTTTTATTTTCTTATACCACAGATCAAGCAAGAGAATATTAAGGGAAGCAGCAGGAGGGGCAAGAGTGTGTGTGTGGCAGTGACATGGCAAAGGAAAAAGAAAAAGATTCTCATATTTATACTTTGTCACATGTCTTATGTTTTGCATTGTCTTCTTAAGTTTCATGCTATACTTATGATAGTTATGCCTAAAGAATAACTTACTACTTATGTTGCTTATGGATGATTTATGTGATTTTCATATCATGATGTTACGTATGATGTTAATATGCTAAGTTACCATGTCACTATGTTTAGGAATGATAGTTAAGACATGTCTACATAATTCAAATGTTAGTTGGATGTATGTATAAAGTTTTAAATTATTCCGCTGCATTACGATGTTCATATGCCTATATGTATGTTGGCGTAACGCCGCCTCTCGCCACACCATAAGGTGTGGGAAAAGGTGGGCGTTACAAGCTTGGAGGGCTAGGTGGATGAAACCCTGGCTTGGAGGGCCAGGTCCTAGCTTGGAGGGCTAGGTGGATGAAATCCTAACTTGGAGGGTTAGGTGTGGAAAAGTTCTATCATGGAGAGCTAGGTGTGGAAATTCCTAACTTGGAGGGTTAGGTGTGGAAAAGTCCTAGCTTGGAGGGCTAGGTGGATGAAATCATAACTTGGAGGGTTAGGTGTGGAAAAGTCCTAGCTTGGAGGACTAGGTGGATGAAATCCTAACTTGGAGGGTTAGGTGTGAAAAAGTCCTAGCTTGGAGGGCTAGGTGTGGAAATTCCTAACTCGGAGGGTTAGGTGATTGGAAATCCCGGTAAGTGAAGCCGGGTCATGGTGAGTGAAGCCATGTTGACTGAAATCCCGGTGAGTGAAGCCGGCTCCTGGTGAGTGAAGCCAGGTTGACTGAAGTCCCGATGAGTGAAGCTGGGCACGGAGTCTTGGTCCCAGGGACTGAGCACGAGTCAGGGGAGGCTGGGAGCCAGTTCTCTTGACTTATAGTGGGGTTGGCCTAGCCTGGATCGGTCTGGTGACCGATCAGGGAAGTTGGCACGAAGTTCCCTCGTGGATCGGTCTGGTGATCGATCAGGGAGCATACAGTGAGTTTGGAACCCCACTGCTCGGCTTATGATCGGTCACCACCTGATCGGTCTGGTGACCGATCAGGGAGCATACAGTAAGTTTGGGAATCTCACTGCTCGGCTCCTGATCGGTCTGGTGACCGATCAGGGATACTGTTCAGATCGTTCTGGTGAACGATCAAGTGTCGCGAGTTCCTCACTATGACCGATTAGGATGGAGCCAGATCGGTCTGAGCATGCCCTGATTGGTTTGATGACTGATCAGGAGGTTTGGACTGCGAAGCTGAAAAATCACCCTACAAAGGAGTGGATCGGTCTAGTGACCGATCTATGACTTGGGATCGGTCTGGTGATCGGATCCCGAAGAAGTCACGATTTCTGATTACGCGTTGGGGACCGATCAGGATGGAGCCTGATCAGTCTGAACCCACCCTGATCGGTCTGGTGACCGATCAGGAGTCTCTCTGATTGGTCCGGTGACCGATCACTTTAATTCAAACGCGCTGTCAGACGCTCTGATCATGTCTGATCGCACTCTGATTCCTACTGATACACTACTGATACTTGTTCTGAGCCCTCTGATGTTTGATCTTCTGTTGATTTGCTGCTCTAATGTGTTGCTATGTGTGCAGGTGACTTAGAGATCATCCAAGGGAAGTCAAATGAAGGTTTTTGCTACAGTAGGTTTGCCCGTTTGTTTCCACAGGTTGTAACGTCCTCTGGCACGAGCTGCAGCGGCTGAGGAGATGATGACCTGGGGCTCGACTAGAGGTGTTTCAGTGAGTCCAGAGGAGGTCAGGGATAGCAGGCTGCTGCAGGTGAGCTGCTGGGAGCTGCTACAGAGGAGCGTGTGACTTGGCGATGGAAGCAGGATAAGCCAAGGAGTGGAGACTTCTTGCGAAAACACTTGATCAGTTCTTGCGACATCTCTTGTTCTGCTCTTGCGATAATTCTGATCTGTTGAGCATCACTCTACTGTGAATCTTGAGCAACCTTGTGATACTTGAGCACTTGGGAAGAAGAAACAAGAAGCTTAGCGAGTCCATCAGCAAGAAGACACGAAGAAGGGAGTTCTTGCGTGAGATCTGTGCTGAGTGGAGCTCGGTGAGAAGTTTGCTTGTGTTCTTGCGATTCTAAGTGTTCAGTAAGGCTTCTTCTTGTGTTTCCTATACATAATAATTCATTTATCTTGAAACGCTGTGGAGAGGTTACTCCACCGAGAAGGAGGTTGCTTTCTATCAGGATTTTCCGGGGCTTGATCTACCGACAATCAAGGGATTGCCCACCTTAAGAGCACGCCAAGGAGTAGGGGCAAGTTATCCCGAACCTTGTAAATGACCCTTGTTAGCGTTTGTAGTTTGCTTTCCATTTCTGCATTTACACTCTGTTTTGTTCTTGCTTCCGCTGTGCTACTAACATTCAAGTGCAGAAATCCTAAAAGCGAAAGAAGTTTTGTGTCTGGCTACATTCACCCCCCTCTCTAGCCATCCAAGTTCCAACAGAAGGGAGGAGTGGACGAAATGACGACACGACTGGAGGCACATGAGAGACCAAGGGGCCATGAAAGTTGGAAAATCTAGGATTTTTCACTGTTGTTATTTTTATGTTGTTGGTTGTTTGCTTGGTTTTGTGGTAGTACTAGAAAATTCCTCGAGATAAACTACTAAGTGGGAGAGGGACCCTAAGGGTCCCACGACTTCCATTACAATTCGATAAGTGATGTGAACAAGTTTGCGCGTCGGCTCTGAGTGCCTTCCTCCCCATCGGATGGACTTGTTTTGCGGATCACTGGGTCGAAAAAGACTGTAGAAAATTATTGAAGAGCATGTGGACTTCCCCATCGGAAGGCACATAATCAGAAATAATTTTCTTGGTGTCGTGTAATGGTGCACACTTAAATGCGAATAATAGTATTCTCTCCATCGGGGTCACTGCTATTATTCTGTACAGTCGAAGGAAACCAACTATTGATCTTGCTTGTGAAAAAGTTAGGTTGACAAGATAGTAAGATCAATGGGTAACACCTCCTCTTACGAATGTAGGGATTCGTATACGTCCACACCATCGTGGCATGCGAATTTCTCGGTGTACAGGGGTGTTGGTGAAATTTGAAATTTAATTGTTTTGAAGAATTAATTTATTTTCGATTTCTAAAGTAGTGTATGTTGTAATTCTTAGGTTTTTCATAAATAACTTTTACTCCACTTGCAACCATTCATAAGGACAATAAACTTACTGGCCCTAATTACATTGACTGGAAGAGAAACCTAGACATTGTCCTCATTGCTGAGGAGTACAAATTTGTACTCTTCGAAGAATGTCTGGAAAAGCCTAGAGAAGACTCTGATGAAGAGTTGAGGGAGCGTTATAGGAAGTGGAAAAAGGTAGATGAGATGGCGCGGTGTTACATTCTGGCATCGATGCCGAATGTGCTGCAACATCAGCATCAGGTCATGCCCACTACCAGTGACATGATACTGAACCAGAAAGTCCTCTTCGGGCACCAAGGTCGAGCTGCTAGGCAAAGTGAGATGAAGAGTCTGATGTCAACCCTTATGGTTGAAGGGACACCCGTTAGGGAGCATGCCCTAAAGATGATGGCTCATCTCAATCAGATTGAGGTTTTCGGAGCTGAAATCAACGAGGAATCCTAGGTTGATATTATACTCCAGTCTCTACGGAAGATTTTTGAGCAGTTCAACCTCAACTATAATATGAACAAGAAGAATTATACGTTGGGTGAACTGCTAGGAGAACTCCAGGTGACAGAGGCACTCTTTCAGAAGAACTCGCACGCCATAGTAACTCAAAAGGTTTCTCCTTCTGAGCCGAAAGGCAGAAAGAAGAAGAAATGAGGTGGGTTCAAGAAGGCAGGAACATCACAAGGACTCCAGACTGGTGTGAAGAAGCCAAAGGGCAGGTGCTTCACATGCAAGCAAACTGGGCACTGGAAGGCGGGCTGTCCCCGTCGTAAAAGCAAAGGTATTTCTTTAGCCCTAGTCGTTGAAACATGCTTAGCGGTGGTATCTACCAGTACCTGGTGTGTAGAAACAGGAGTCACTGACCATGTCTACAATACGCTGCAGGGGTTTTAGGAAACCCGACGGCTGGCGAATGAAGAAATCATGGTCTACATGGGCAATGCTACAAGAGTAGCAGTAGTAGCAGTGGGAGTCTTTTATTTATCTTTTGAGAGAAATAAAGTGTTAGTTTTGAGAGATTGCCTTTATGCACCTTTATTTAGAAAGAATTTAATTTTAGTATCTAAGTTATTTAAGGATGGATATGTTGGATTGAAGAAAACGATAGAAGGGGGGGTGAATATCGTTAAAAACTTTTCGGACTAAGAAAGAGCAAATACGCAGGGGAAAGAAATAAGGTACACAAGAACACAAGTCAATTTTTCACTTGGTTCGGAATCAAGGTCGGCTCCTACTCCAAGGCCCATGGTCCTTGACCGTTTACTTTGGGCAATTCTATATTCAGAAAGATCTTTAAAGATTGAGAGTACAGATATAGAATTTGACAACTAAATCACAACAGTTTCGTAAATTTAAAACTTTACCGACGCCCGAGATGGATCGAATTCAGGAGTAGAGCGTCGTCGTCGGCGCTGAAATCTTGAAATGGAACTTTGCCGGAGCGCAGTGCGTAAGCGAAAGTGTTGGGAGCGTTAGAAAGAATGGATGTTGAAGCCTTGGGGTCGAGCCCCCTTTTATAGTGCTCATACGGGCGCCTGTGACGTTGGGGGCGACTAACACGTGCCCTTCGATCTGTGAATCCTTATCCGCGGGCTCGGTAAGCGCTTATCCACCTCCACTTGGGCGCCTGAGCTGATGGGGGCACCCGTGACCTCATGGGCGCTTGATCCAGCTTGGTCCAGAGGCTTCACATCTATGTTTTGGGTTTTGCCTTCACTCTTGGGTGCTCGTATCCATACGGGCGCCTGAGCCCATTCGGGCGCCTAGGCCCAGTGAAGTCCTTCACTTGCAGATGACCAGTCCTTCGACCCTGCAACTTAGGTTAGTCCCAAAACATAATGAACATTGGTTACAGCCATAGCTATCTTGGTTCTGACTTCGGGTCTCCCAAATGAAACCCTAGGTCGAACCGACGCCTACTGTTCCCTCGACGGGGAACGCGTCCTCACCTACTCCTCTCAGGAGAGTTTACCTTTTGCCAACCGGCTCCTCTGGTTGGACGTTTGCCCAATCCACCTGACCAGGTCTTCGTGCCCAACTTCCGGTTAGGTCTTCGGTGCCCAGTGTTAGTGATATGAGAGAAGTGTACTAAGGCAATCGCCTTATGATTGTAAACATTTATTTTAATAAATGATAATTCACTATTTGAGTATACATGCTTGTGTATTTGATTGAGATCTTAAACTCATCTACTGAATGTCCGCAATACAACTCACAGCATAAGAGAATTTGTGATGGGATCACAACTAGTGATTATCTCTAAATGTGCAAATGTGAAGTATTCAAAATATCCCTAGTCGATGAATTGATAAATACGGACACTATCAATTCTGTTGAGACTAGCATGGGTTATTCTCTAATCAGCTGATTCTCACTGGCTGGTGACATTGGGATGTCCGGAGATAAACATGGATGCTAGTTATGGGAACTAGTTCATTGGAGTGACTAGCTGTAGGACTTCATATGGTAATCTATATAGATATGTCAATGAAGTTATTACTGCGGCTTAAGTGCGATGTTCCTTTGACTTACGGTGTTCAAGTCATCTTGGTCATGGAGACTTATACTTTAACATCTTAAGCAAGCATCTCCAAGGAGGTGTGGACCCAGGATGATTGGGTATAAGCCGAAGTACCCGAAGATGTTTGAACAACCTACAAAGGATTCACCACTCCTTGCGAGGAGATGTATACCCAGGCCTATCGTCGGATTGTTACTCAAAGCCTCTGGCCAGAGCATATCATGTTTAGAGTGAGAGTCTCTAAAATACATGAGAGTAATTAGAAATCCAAAGGACGAGTAAGACATTACTTGGGCTAGGCGTGACGTAGTCAGCCTAGTGGGGACTGACACCATTGACCGTGTCCTGAACCAAGTGGGTATAAGGTGGTGAAGGGAATGGGGCACGATTCATTAGAGCTGCTGAAGGGTTTTAGAATAATTTCTTCTGAGGTCAAACCGTTGATCTTTCGATTAATTGGGGATCATGATGTACTACTAGGTGCCACTCATGATCGTTCTATAATTAGTTGATTATAGACGGCCAACATAAATCGAAAGCCTATTTAGTCACACGCACTACGAGTAATCCGAGGGATTTAAAATGAGTTGAAAATTGGATTTTCTGATCAAGAGAAATAAGTCGAATCTGAATTTATCAGAGGCGTAATGGAAGCTAAAATGGCTAAATCTTTTGAAGGCTTATTGGGCGAATTAAATGAGTTTAATTCGCGATCGGTTCGGCTTGGTTTGGCCGGCCAAAGAGTGTGCCAAACCCCTTGGGTTGGCCGCCCACATTAAAGGGAAGAAACCAATTTAATTGGTTTAATTAATAAAATAAATCTAGTGCGATTTATTTTATAAATTATGGATAAATAAATTTGTGTAAAGAAATTTATATAAATAAATTTATAGAAGTTTATTCTTTTTATGGAAATTAAAATGATCCATGAAATGGTTTATTTTAATTTTATAAAATCAATTATGAATTGATTTTTCCATAATATGAAAGTTTATAAATTTCTTATAAAATTTATTCCATAATAAAAGGGGAGATTAATTAGTTTTATTATAAAGTTAGTTATAATAAAACTTGGTAATTCATAAGAGAATTTATAGGATAAATTTCTTATGATAACTAATTAGTTTTATTATAAAGTTAGTTATAATAAAACTTGGTTTAAACGGAATAATTCATATGAGAATTTATAGGATAAATTTCTTATGATAACTAATTCATTAATTAGTTTTATTATAAAGTTAGTTATAATAAAACATGGTTTAAACGAAATAATTCATAATAGAATTTATAGGATAAATTTCTTATGATAACTAATTCCGTTAATTCCGTTAAGAGGGAGACTTGGCAAGGGAGATGCTACTATCTAAAGGAACCAAAGGCAAGCCCTTAATTCTAATCAAGCAATCAAGAGAAGTAGCTTCCTCTCCCACTCTCTCTCTTACTCTCTATTCTCCCTTTCTTCCCCTTAGGGCTGGCGCCCTCCTTGAGGATTAGGGCCGGCGCACCTTCATCCACCTAGGGCCGCCGCATCTCCTTCCCTAGGGTTGGTTGCCGTGAGCTTTCAAGAAGAAGGAGAAGCCAACCAAGAAGAAGAAGAAGCGGATCTCATCTCCTTCCTTCTCGGAATATTAATTCCGTTACTTTGGTGGTTAGTTTCCTATCTTTTCTCTTGTTCTTCTAGTTGTGCCTTTAGAGAATCTAGTAGTTCTCGTCGGCACAAAACTCGTGACTTTGCAAAGTCATCCCGAAGAGAACTCAGCGTGGACGCGAATAGAGGCGAAGCTTCCAAGGGACGCTACGGTTGGATCTCGTCCCTTACTTCGAGTTACATGAGGTACATGGTAAATTAGTTTACTTTTCCGCAAAGTTTTAATTTATAATTATGTCAACACATCATAAGGTTGCATGCTAGATACGTGGTTAAAATAATTTAGGAAATTATTTTATGCTAATTCTTCCGCTGCACGTAAAAATTTAAAATTTTACGAACCCGTATCCTTGTCGACATGCACCCGGTCCCAACACCCAGCACGTTGCCAGGACTTCTTGCCCAGTCCTTGACCAGGACTTCTTTGCCCGACTTCCAGTTAGGTCTTCTTGCCCAGTCCTTGACCAGGACTTCTTTGCCCAACCCTTTGCTAGGACTTCTTACCTAGTGTACCTAGGACTTCTTCCTGCTCACTCAGTGAACAAGTTAGATCACAATAACATCTTAACTTCTGAACCCTTTGCCATTATCAAAACCTAGGTTTGACTTAGGTGCTACCTGCACCAACTATCTCCTCCTTTTTGATTTATGGCAACATGGTTCAAAAAGTTAAGTTAATGAAGCAAGTAAATAAACAAGTACGTAATTTCCTCCCCCTGGAAGAAATTCTCCCCCTGACTTTTTCAAAAATACATGGGGAAAACATTTCTAAGTCCTTATCTATCATAAAATGAAAATATTTTTCAGGTTTTCAACACTTAGAAAATTTTCAAAAGGGATTTTCAAGTAAAAAAAAATTTCCAAAATATTTTCGAGTTGGGCACTTAGGAAATTTTCCAAAACATTTAGTTTTAGCACTTAGAAAATTTTCCAAAAATAATTTTGCAGTTTTTACCACTTAGAAAGATTTTCCAAAATAATTTTGAAGTTTTTAATACTTAGAAAAATTTTCCAAAATAATTTTGAAGTTTTTAACACTTAAAAAATTTTCTAAAATTATTTTGAAGTTTTTAACAATTAGAAAATTTTTCCAAAATTATTTTGAAGTTCTTAGCACTTAGAAAATTTTCCAAAATTATTTTGAAGTTCTTAGCACTTAGAAAATTTTCCAAAATAATTTTGATGTTCTTAACACTTAGAAAAATTTTTCAAAATTATTTTGAGGTTCTTAGCACTTAGAAAATTTTCCAAAATTGTTTTGAAGTTCTTAACACTTAGAAAATTTTCCAAAATAGTTTTTTGAATTAAGTTACTTTTTGAAAAAGGAGATAAAAGTTTTTGAAAAATAAAAATTTAATTTGGAAAAATTAGATTTTAAAACCTTCTTTTCTCTCCTTTCCAATATCTCCCCCTTTGCCATATATCAAAAAAACTATAGCAAAAAAAATTGAGTAAGGAAAGTAAAAATGCTGTATTGAACCAATTCTAAGCATAAACTGGACCAAATCAATTTAGATTTTCCCTTTCAGGTCCTGTCTAACCCAGTTAGCTACTTACTAATCGTTATAAACAGTAGCTTTCGCTAGGGTTAGTTAAGTTAAGTGACTTGATCAAGTTAGATTTTCTATGCTTGACACTTAACCTGATTACTGTTCAATCGGTATTTATTGCCCCAATTACTGCTGATGCACTGACTTAAAGCATCTTGAATCAAGGCATAGACCTAAGCATCTCAACCCAGTCTAGGTTATCAATCAAAAGTACCCTAAGGTGCTTATGAGATGCTGGCTTCTAGATCTATATGTGCATGCAGTTCTAAGGTTAGGGCCTAAGCTAAGTCCATTTGTGCAAAAAGCCCTAGTTTTGATAGGGGGTAAGTTTTAAAAAAAACTAAGTCGGAAATCATTTTAAATTTCAAAATGATTTTTCAAATAAACAAATAATAAATAATAAAATAGTTTTTGAAAAGAAATATAGGTAGAGCAGTCCTATTCTACTAAGCATAACCCTAACTGCCTTCTTAATGAGATGAACTCAGACTCAGATAAGGGTTTGGTGAAGATATCAACTAAGTTTGACTTTGAGTCTACATGCTTAAGGACTATTTCACCCCTGGCTACATGATCTCTTACGAAGTGATATTTAAACTGTATATGTTTTGTTCTAGAGTGTTGGATTAGGTTCTTAGTTAGATTAATTAAACTTATGATATCAATGTAGACTTGGGTTTGCGTGTAATCAAGCTGGAAGTCCTTAAGAGTGTGCATCATCCATAGGAGTTGTGCTACACACTCTCCTAAAGCAACATATGTTGAGGCAATCAACCCTAAAATGATTGAAAGATCATGGTTTCGATGTGTGTGAATGTGTTTAAGGTTAGAGTGTTATGTTGTATTTGATGTGTGTGATTGAGTTTGCAGGACTTGGAGGATCACACATGGTGAACAAATCCGAGGGACGAGAGCCGAGGGAGGAGGACTCCAAGGGCAAGCCGGGAAGTGGACTTCTAGGGCACACATGAAGGGTGGCATGGAGGAAAGCCAAGGGAGGGCTTGTGTGTGCTTCCGAGGGACGAGAGCCAGTGGAAGATGACTTCAAGGGGCGAGCCAAGGGAGTGGAGCTGAGGGCACATGTGAAGGAGAAGGTTCAGAGTGGCTGAAACTAAGCTGAGAGGCTAGGCAGCCGACTTGCCAGAGGGAAGTCGACTGCCAAAACTCACAGAGAGTTTTCAGCCTTCTACCAGTCGACTGGCCCAGAGGCAGTCGACTGGTATACCCCGAAAACTAGCCGTTGGTTAGCAATTAATGACTAGGCCAGTGGACTGCCCTAGGGGCAGTCGACTGGTCCGGGGCTGGACAGACTACTAGTTTGTCCTGTTCTCCTATAAAAGGAGGACCTTTTTTGCACGTGAGCGATATGGTTCTATACTGTAACGAAGTGCTACTCGTGTGAAAAGCTTTCTCAACTTCCTCTCTCTTATTTACTACATTATGTAAAGAGGAAGACCACCACTGTAAAGGTTTCTCTACCTGAAGGAAATATTTCATAGTGGAAGTTGTGTACGTGTGTGGATCCTTGGATTAGTCACCCATCTGGGTGGATACCAAGTAAAGTATTGTTGTTAGCATTGTTCTTATATTCTTTTGTATATTATTGTTTCCGCTGCGCTAACAACCTTGTAGAGATTCAACTGAAAAAGTGCTATTCACCCCCCCCCCCCTCTAGCATGCCAGTCGATCCATCAGTTGGTATCAGTGCCGGATCATTTCGGAAGAACTCACCGTCAACCGGAACAAGTTTAAATGGTGTTTCGAGAGGGATACAACACTGCACGACCACCCTTCTTTGACGGGAATGACTTCACTTACTGGAAAGGTAGGATGCAATATTATCTTATGAACGATATTGAGAATTGGATTAGCATTGCAGATGGATTCGATGCACCCGTCGATGAAAGAGGGGAACCTACACCGATGAGATCCTGGTCAAAAGAGGTCATGAATGTAACGACCGGGAAAATTCTCTTAATATTTTCTTAAAATATTAAGCATGTTTACATAATTTTCCAAGGGACCTAGGAATATTAAGGAGAACTTTGGCCGAGAAAGTCCATGTTTTCTCATTTAAATTGAGAAAACTAAGTACCAATGAGCTTTAAATAGGATTCAAAAATGAGTATTAATTAGGTAAAATTAATATAAATATAAAAGAATTTTATTTATGAATACTGGCATAATTATGAGTGATTTTAGGGGGGATTTTCGGAATTTAGGAAATAAAAATAATAAAATAAATGAAATAAAAATAAAATAAAAATAAAGGTACATGAGCCAAGGATTGAACCTTGGACCTCTTGTACAACCATGTAAGCCTTAACCAACTCACCTAGCAAGGGATTTCTATAAGAAAATGAAGTGGATGTAAGTTAAGATTAAGAAGAAGATGAAGAGTCATGGAGAGACTCTTCATTTACCTTCTTAATGGGCTATTAAAGGGGGGTTTTGGGAGTTACCTCTTCTTCCCATAACTTGCATATTCGAACCCCTTCCTCCCCTCATTCTTGCCGAGCACCAAGAAAAGGTTTTCCCCTTGGAAAAGCTTCCAACAAGGTTCCATCTCCTAGATCTAAGGTCTTCACAAGCATACAAGGACAAGGGGCCTCTAGTATCCCAAGATCTTACCATTTTCTTCTCTTCCAAGGTTTGAAAAATCAAGAAACCCAAAGTAAGACTCCCTCACCTGTGGTATAATAGTTTCCTATGATTTCCATGATTTTTAGCATGATATATTGGTTAGTTTTCGAATTTGATGTTGAAAGGAAAGAAAACCAAGACCCTCATGTTTAAGGGTTTCGGCCACCATGTTTTATAGGTCTATAATTATGCTAAAAATCATGATAATGTTATTTAATGTTCCCTTATGATGTGTAGAGGTTAAGTACAATTTTTGGGAATTTTTGGAGTACCCTAGGACACCCTAGGGTTTCGGCCAACATGAAAGAAACAAAACTAAGAACCTTAAGTTTAAGGGTTTCGGCCACCATGATTTACAGGTCTATAATTTTTCCAAAAATCATGATAATGTTATTTAATATTCCCTTATGATATGTAGAGGTTAAGAATAATTTTTGGGGATTTTTGGAGTACCCTAGGACTCCCTAGGGTTTCGGCCAACATGAAAGAAACAAAACTAGGAACCCTAAGTTTAAGGGTTTCGGACTCCATGATTTATAGGTCTATAATTATGCTAAAAATCTTGATAATGTTATTTAATGTTCCCTTATGATGTGTAGAGGTTAAGTATAATTTTTGGGAATTTTTGGACTACCCTAGGATACCCTAGGGTTTCGGCCAACATGAAGGAACCTAAGCAAGCACCCTAGGACACCCTAGGGTTTCGGCCGCCATGATTAAGGGTCTAAAATGATGATAAAAATCCCAATCATGATGTTTAATTTACTCTCATAATGTCTAGAGGTTTAATACAATTTTTGGGAATTTTTGGGGTAACCTAGAGACCCCATATGTTTCGGCCAACCTCAAGGACCCAAGGGTTAGGGTTGAGCCTTTAACTTCAAGTATATGTTTATGTGTTGCCATGATAAGTATGATAAGTTTATGTTCAGGTTATGAATGATGCCATGATAAGAATGATAGGGTTATGATCACGATAAAAATGATGCTATGATATGTTAGGTTCATGATATGAATGATGCCATGTTAAGTATGTTATGTTTATGTTTAAGAATGAAAATGATGCCATGTTTAAGAATGAAAATGATGCCATGTTTAAGAATGAAAAATGATGCCATGTTAAGTATGTTATGTTTATGTTCATGATAAGAATGATACATGCCTTGTCTTATGAATGATACATATGTATGCCATGATTTATGAATAAGATGTATGTATGCCATGTCTTATGAATGAAGTTAAAGTACATGCCTTTAAGGCACAGCTATGATGTTAAGTATGATGAACGACAAGTATGATGAATGAAAGATGATGCTTATGTCTTTAAGACATAAATATGCTAAACGGCACGGTCGATGGTTGACGGTACGACGGTCGAGAGGACCGGTAAATGGGCCGGTAGACGGGCCGAGCCGTAACAAGTTATGCTATGTTAAGTATGCTATGAATGAATGATGAATGATGACACATGAAAAGTATTTTACTTTATGTATGGGCTTGTACCGGACCGAAGTATGGGTCCAAGGGATGGGCACCTTAAGAACGCCCCGATTTTGGACTACCGAAGCTGTCCGCGGTTCTGGCCCTACCGGAGCAGGGTAACAGGGATGGGCACCTTAAGAACGCCTCGGTTTGGGGACTACTGACTATGCTGTCCTTACCCTAGTAGGTTGGGGCTCGCGACCTCGGACTTGCTAGGGATGCGCGCTATGATGTATGTATGTGGTACAAGCCGGGGACCCCAAATGATGCTATGATGATTATGTTTAAGCAAATTAAAAGTATGTTTTAAAAAGTTAAGCATCCCTTATGTATATGCATTCCACTCATGCATCCATTCATGTTATGCATTATGCTATGATGATAAGGTTTTATGCTTACGTTTCATGTTAAGAAGTATGCATGAGAATGAATGATCTATGCCATGATTATGTTAGGAGGATGTTCATATGCTATGATAGGTATTATGCCATGCTACCATGTTTATGATTTATGCCATGAAAGATGCCATGCTACTATGTTTATGATTTATGCCATGAAAGATGCCATGCTACTATGTTTATGATTTATGCCATGAAAGATGTCATGCTACTATGTTTATAATTTATGCCATGAAAGATGTCATGCTACTATGTTTATGATTTATGCCATGAATTATGCCATGCTTAAAATGTCTACTATGTTTGTGTTTATGCCATGAATTATGCCATGCTTATAAGGTCTACTATGTTCATGGTTATGCCATGTATCATGTTATGTTTAGGATGTTTACTATGTTTATGTTTATTCCATGTATCATGCCATGCTTAGAATGTTTACCATGTTTATGTGCATGCCATGCTAAAGTGATTTAAGATGTTATGTTTTAAGTAAAGCACCAAGTATGTTAATGTTTTATGTGCTCATGATGAGACGATGAATGATGAATGGTTTTGTGTGTAGGAAAGAGTCTTACTAAGCCTGTGTGCTTATAGTCTTATTTCCTTATACCGCAGATCACTCAATGGGACAATGAAGGAAGCAGCAGGAGGGTAAGAACGCATGTGTGTAGTAGTGACTTGGCCCAGGAAACTTTATGTTTACTGTTTATGCTCGAACTTCACCTTGGTTACTTATATGTCTGAATGATGACTTATGGAACCTTATGATATGACGTTACGTATGACATGATATGATATGATGCTTAAGTTCAAAGTTAATATGCTAAGGTTCCTATGTCATTAAGTTAAGAATGGTAACAGGGCATGTATAAGTTAAAGTTATTCCGCTGCCTTATGATGTCCACATGCCATAAGCATGTTAACGTAACGCCACTTAGGAAAAAAAAAAGCGGGCGTTACAGGTTGGTATCAGAGCAGTAACCATCTCACTACACACACATCAAGCCCTCTTCCTGCAGCTTCCAAGTAAGTACCTCTTTACATATCTTATAATAGGAAGATGTTTTATGATTTTAAGCTATGCCAGTAGGAACGATATTTATGATGAAAAGTATGTTACGATATGTAACGATGAATGATACTTTATCCTATTTTAGGAATTAAGTATTTAGAATGATATAGGTGTAGAAAAAAAAATTATAATTTATGATATTATGTATAATCTATAATAAAGCCACATGTAGAAAATTTTCTGATAGCCTACCCACAGGAGATTATAACACTCTCACCTATGTTAACGTATAGCATTAGTTCCATGATATTAATACTGATATAATTAATGGTATAGGTCATATGGTATAACTTAGGTAGGGACGCATAGGGTAGGGTTCTAATTATGATAACACTTATTATTGGTTATGGGTCACTGATATCTTAGATATAATATATAAGACTACCTTAAGTTATTTTATGGTAATATAATAAGTAGGATCTCACCCATTCTATAATAATCATACAACTAACATAATTCATAACTAGGGCTGAGAACTAATATTTCAGAAGCATACTATTATTAGGTTTACCCATAATTAAAATAAGTATATAATTATGATATATGCATATAATTATATCATGGAGTTAATAATGACATTAGCCAATTATATGGCGAGGAGATAATCCGTACTTCGATATATACAGCGATGCTTCCAAGCTAGGACTTGGAGCTGTACTTAGGCAGAGTGGTAAGGTCATTGCTTATGCCTCTAGGCAACTCAAGGAAAATGAGCAGAACTACCCCACTCACGATCTGGAATTGGCTCTGGTGGTTTCGCTCTTAAGAGATAGAGGCATTATCTATATGGAGCACAGTGTAAGATTTATACAGACCACCAGAGTCTACGATACTTCTTCACTCAGAAAGACCTGAATAGGAGACAACGTCGATGGCTTGAGTTGGTGAAGAACTATGACTGCGAGATCTTCTACCATCCAGGGAAGGCAAACAAAGTGGCCGAGGCACTTAGCCGAAAGTCAAGTGCCACCTTGATGTCCATATCTAAGTTACCAGGATCCACCAAAATGTATCAAGACCTGAAGGAGAAGTTCTGGTGGTCCGGTATGAAGGGTGATGTGGCTCGGCATGTTAGTACTTGCCTGACATGCCAATGAGTGAAAGTAGAACACCAGCGACCCGGAGGAGCTCCGCAGCCACTCCCAATTCCGAAATGGAAATGGAAGATATCTCTATGGATTTTATTTAGGGACTTCCCTAGACTACAAATGGATATGATGCAGTATGGGTAATTGTGGACAGGTTGACGAGGTCTGCTCACTTCTTAGCTATCAAGATGACTTATTCTATTGAGCAACAGGCTCAATTATATGCTAAGGAGGTAATCAGACTTCATGGAGTGCCTAAGACCATCATCTCAGATGGGAATGGTCGCATCACTTCACATTTCTGGGAGTTTAACGTTGGAGATTGGGTGTTTCTGAAAGTGGCTCCTATAAAGGGAGTGACAAGGTTCGGGAGGAAAGGAAAGCTAAGTCCGCGTTATGTGGGGCCGTACCTGATTCTGAAAAGAGTCGGTAAGGTGGCATATGAGCTGGAGCTGACTCCAGAGATGTCAGCTATCCATAACATATTCCATGTGTCCCTGCTGAAAAAGTGTATCCCAAATATGGACCAAGTGATCGAGCCACAGACGGTGCATGTGCAAGAGGACCTAAGCTATAAGAGCAGACCCATCCAGATTTTGGATAGGGAAGTCAAGAAGCTGAGGAGTAAGGAAGTGCCCTTAGTCAAGGTCCTATGGCAAAGTCAACGGTTCGAAGAAGCTACCTGGGAGCGCGAGGACGAGATGAGGCGCAAGTACCCGGAGTTATTCTAAGTTCGAGGACGAACTTTCACGAGGTATGGGGGATTGTAACGACCCGGAAAATTCTCTTAATATTTTCTTAAAATATTAAGCATGTTTACATAATTTTCCAAGGGACCTAGGAATATTAAGGAGAACTTTGGCCTAGAAAGTCCATGTTTTCTCATTTAAATTGAGAAAACTAAGTACCAATGAGCTTTAAATGGGATCCAAAAATGAGTATTAATTAGGTAAAATTAATATAAATATAAAAGAATTTTATTTAGGAATACTGGCATAATTATGGGTGATTTTAGGGGGGATTTTCGGAATTTAGGAAATAAAAATAATAAAATAAATGAAATAAAAATAAAATAAAAATAAAGGTGGATGAGCCAAGGATTGAACCTTGGACCTCTTGTACAACCATGTAAGCCTTAACCAACTCACCTAGCAAGGGATTTCTATAAGAAAATGAAGTGGATGTAAGTTAAGATTAAGAAGAAGATGAAGAGTCATGGAGAGACTCTTCATTTACCTTCTTAATGGGCTATTAAAGGGGGGTTTTGGGAGTTACCTCTTCTTCCCATAAGTTGCATATTTGAACCCCTTCCTCCCCTCATTCTTGCCGAGCACCAAGAAAAGGTTTTCCCCTTGGAAAAGCTTCCACCAAGGTTCCATCTCCTAGATCTAAGGTCTTCACAAGCATACAAGGACAAGGGGGCTCTAGTATCCCAAGATCTTACCATTTTCTTCTCTTCCAAGGTTCGAGAAATCAAGAAACCCAAAGTAAGACTCCCTCACCTGTGGTATAATAGTTCCCTATGATTTCCATGATTTTTAGCATGATATATTGGTTAGTTTTCGAATTTGATGTTGAAAGGAAAGAAAACCAAGACCCTCATGTTTAAGGGTTTCGGCCACCATGTTTTATAGGTCTATAATTATGCCAAAAATCATGATAATGTTATTTAATGTTCCCTTATGATGTGTAGAGGTTAATTACAATTTTTGGGAATTTTTGGAGTAACCTAGGACACCCTAGGGTTTCGGCCAACATGAAAGAAACAAAACTAAGAACCTTAAGTTTAAGGGTTTCGGCCACCATGATTTACAGGTCAATAATTTTTCCAAAAATCATTATAATGTTATTTAATGTTCCCTTATGATATTTAGAAGTTAAGTATAATTTTTCGGGATTTTTGGAGTACCCTAGGATACCCTATGGTTTCGGCCAACATGAAAGAAACAAAACTAGGAACCCTAAGTTTAAGGGTTACGGCCACCATGATTTACAGGTCTATAATTATGCTAAAAATCTTTATAATGTTATTTAATGTTCCCTTATGATGTGTATAGGTTAAGTATAATTTTTGGGAATTTTTGGACTACCCTAGGATACCCTAGGATTTCGGCCAACATGAAGGAACCTAAGCAAGCACCCTAGGACACCCTAGGGTTTCGGCCGCCATGTTTAAGGGTCTAAAATGATGATAAAAATCCCAATCATGATGTTTAATTTTCTTTCATAATGTCTAGAGGTTTAATACAATTTTTGGGAATTTTTGGGGTACCTAGAGACCCCATATGTTTCGGCCAACCTCGAGGACCCAAGGGTTAGGGTTGAGCCTTTAACTTCAAGTATATGTTTATGTGTTACCATGATAGGTATGATAAGTTTATGTTCAGGATATGAATGATGCAATGATAAGAATGATAGGGTTATGATCACGATAAAAATGATGCTATGATATGTTAGGTTCATGATAAGAATGATGCCATGTTAAGTATGTTATGTTTATGTTTAAGAATGAAAATGATGTCATGTTTAAGAATGAAAATGATGCCATGTTAAGTATGTTATGTTTATGTTCATGATAAGAATGATACATGCCTTGTCTTATGAATGATACATATGTATGCCATGATTTATGAATAAGATGTATGTATGACATGTCTTATGAATGAAGTTAAAGTACATGCCTTTAAGGCACAGCTATGATGTTAAGTATGATGAACGACAAGTATGATGAATGAAAGATGATGCTTATGTCTTTAAGACATAAATATGCTAAACGGCACGGTCGATGGTTGACGGTACGACGGTCGAGAGGACCGGTAAATGGGCCGGTAGATGGGCCGAGCCGTAACAAGTTATGCTATGTTAAGTATGCTATGAATGAATGATGAATGATGACACATGAAAAGTATTTTACTTTATGTATGGGCTTGTACCGGACCGAAGTATGGGTCCAAGGGATGGGCACCTTAAGAACGCCCCGGTTTTGGACTACCGAAGCTGTCCACGGTTCTGGCCCTACCGGAGCTGGGTAACAGGGATGGGCACCTTAAGAACGCCTCGGTTTGGGGACTACCGACTATGCTGTCCTTACCCTAGTAGGTTGGGGCTCGCGACCTCGGACTTGCTAGGGATGCACGCTATGATGTATGTATGTGGTACAAGCCGGGGACCCCAAATGGTGTTATGATGATTATGTTTAAGCAAATTAAAAGTATGTTTTAAAAAGTTAAGCATCCCTTATGTATATGCATTCCACTCATGCATCCATTCATGTTATGCATTATGCTATGATGATAAGGTTTTATGCTTACGTTTCATGTTAAGAAGTATGCATGAGAATGAATGATCTATGCCATGATTATGTTAGGAGGATGTTCATATGCTATGATAGGTATTATGCCATGCTACCATGTTTATGATTTATGCCATGAAAGATGTCATGCTACTATGTTTATGATTTATGCCATGAAAGATGCCATGCTACTATGTTTATGATTTATGCCATGAAAGATGCCATGCTACTATGTTTATGATTTATGCCATGAATTATGCCATGCTTAGAATGTCTACTATGTTTATGTTTATGCCATGAATTATGCCATGCTTAGAAGGTCTACTATGTTCATGGTTATGCCATGTATCATGTTATGTTTAGGATGTTCACTATGTTTATGTTTATGCCATGTATCATGCCATGCTTAGAATGTTTACCATGTTTATGTGCATGCCATGCTAAAGTGATTTAAGATGTTATGTTTTAATTAAAGCACCAAGTATGTTAATGTTTTATGTGCTCATGATGAGATGATGAATGATGAATGGTTTTGTGAGTAGGAAAGAGTCTTACTAAGCCTGTGTGCTTATAGTCTTATTTCCTTATACCGCAGATCACTCAATGGGACAATGAAGGAAGCAGTAGGAGGGTAAGAACGCATGTGTGTAGTAGTGACTTGGCCCAGGAAACTTTATGTTTACTGTTTATGCTAGAACTTCACCTTGGATACTTATATGTCTGAATGATGACTTATGGAACCTTATGATATGACGTTACTTATGACATGATATGATATGATGCTTAAGTTCAAAGTTAATATGCTAAGGTTCCTATGTCATTAAGTTAAGAATGGTAACAGGGCATGTATAAGTTAAAGTTATTCCGCTGCCTTATGATGTCCACATGCCCTAAGCATGTTAACGTAACGCCGCTTAGGAAAAAAAAAAGCGGGCGTTACAGGTTGGTATCAGAGCAGTAACCATCTCACTACACACACATCAAGCCCTCTTCCTGCAGCTTCCAAGTAAGTACCTCTTTACATATCTTATAATAGGAAGATGTTTTATGATTTTAAGGTATGCCAGTAGGAACGATATTTATGATGAAAAGTATGTTACGATATGTAACGACGAATGATACTTTATCTTATTTTAGGAATTAAGTATTTAGAATGATATAGGTGTAGAAAAAAAAACTATAATTTATGATATTATGTATAATCTATTATAAAGCCACATGTAGAAAATTTTCTGATAGCCTACCCACAGGAGATTATAACACTCTCACCTATGTTAACGTATAGCATTAGTTCCATGATATTAATACTGATATAATTAATTGTATAGGTCATATGGTATAACTTAGGTAGGGACGCATAGGGTAGGGTTCTAATTATGATAACACTTATTATAGGATATGGGTCACTGATATCTTAGATATAATATATAAGACTACCTTTTGTTATTTTATGGTAATATAATAAGTAGGATCTCACCCATTCTATAATAATCATACAACTAACATAATTCATAACTAGGGCTGAGAACTAATATTTCAGAAGCATACTATTATTAGGTTTACCCATAATTAAAATAAGTATATAATTATGATATATGCATATAATTATATCATGGAGTTAATAATGACATTAGCCAATTATATGGCGAGGAGATAATCCGAACTTCGATATATACAGCGATGCTTCCAAGCTAGGACTTGGAGCTGTACTTAGGCAGAGTGGTAAGGTCATTGCTTACGCCTCTAGGCAACTCAAGTAAAATGAGCAGAACTACCCCACTCACGATCTGGAATTGGCTGCGGTGGTTTCGCTCTTAAGAGATAGAGGCATTATCTATATGGAGCACAGTGTAAGATTTATACAGACCACCAGAGTCAATTTTGAAGTATAGATTCTATCTCATCTTCTGATCCGGAGTCAATTTTGAAGTCAGGTGCTGACTCTTCTAAGATCTCAATATCGGAGCTCTCTTCGTGTAGATTGATTAGCTTTTCCCACATCTCCTTGGCATAGGTGAAGGATCCGACCCGCTTCAATTCTTCTTTGGTTAAGCCACATTGTAAGATTACTGTTGCCTTAGCATTAGTCTCGATCTTCCTTAGAGTTGGTTCGTCCAATTTGTCCCAGGCGATCGATGTTCCATCTTCTATGGGGAATGTGAACCCCGTTTGGATTATCGTCCATAGATCTAGATGGGCCTTTAGGTGGGATTCCATTAGACCTTCCAGGTTCTGAAGTTCTCGCCAGAGAATAGAGGCGGACGAACACTGTTTCATTCTTGATTGGCCATTAAGGATAAATCTTGCACACAAAATGAAACACTAGAAATGTACCAAGACTTGGTCATGGATTAGTAGTGAGGGAGAAAAAAAAACAGTCCAAAATAAATATTGCATGAATTTCGAGGCAGAATAATAAAAGTAATAATAGTAAAAAGTTTGTGACAAAGTTTTAGAAAATGTCACTTTTGTTAATTCTGAACAAAATAAGAATTCAATGATGTGACAAAAATTTCCTCGAATTAAGGTAGCACGAATTTCGAGAAAAAAATATTAAAATAATGGTAAAAAAATTTATGACAAATTTTTAAAAATTGATTGTTTTATCAATTCTAACTTATGGTGAAAAAATGAGAATTCAAAATTGAAATATGGTAAAATAAACTCACCCAGAGATATTATTTATTTGAAATACAAGGCAAAAAAGATCGAGTGGTGTTGCACCAACCTCGATTAACAAAAAAGAAAAGAAATACAATTTTTTTCGTAAATCCGAAAAACTCCCAAATTGGTGGTTGCACCAAATTTGAGCTACACCGCTCTGATACCACTTATTGGATCGAGAAAACACGATAGAGGGGGGGGTGAATATCGTGAAAATGTTTCGGATAAAACATTAAGAGAATACACAGCGGAAATTAAAAACACACACAAGGAACACAAGCGTTTTTACTTGGTTCGGAGTCGCGGTTGGCTCCTACTCCAGGGCCCACGATCCTTGACTGTTTACAGCGGGCAATTCTATAATGCGCAAAGTTTTACAGAGATTTGTACAGTAGTAGTGCAGTAAAACGAACAATTTAACTCTTCGTTACCGACGCCCGGTGTGGATTGTACTTCGGTGCGGAAGGTCGTCGTTGGTGCTAGAACCTCGAGATCAGAAGTTTTCGGAGCAGAGCGCTTAAGCGAAGAGCATTGGGGCGTTGAAAAAGTGTGTCTTGAAGCCTTGGGGGTCGAGCCCCTTTTATAGTGCACCTGGGGGCGCCCTGGACGTTGGGGGCGCCCTCCACGTGCCTCTGGATCCGCAAACCCCAATCCGAAACTCGGTCAGCCCTTATCCCTCCAGGATCGGGTTCGAAGCTGACGGGGGTGCTCGGGACACTGGGGCGCCCTACTTGACTTGGTCAACAGGCTTCATGGTTGATTTTTGCTTCGGTTCATTTCTTTGCTTGGACTCAAGGCACCCGGGACCTCCAGGGCACCCTGCCTAGTGTAGTTTCGAAGCGACTCTTTGCTTGGTTGTTTGCTTTGACCTTGGGGGCGCCCGGGACCTCCAGGGTGCCCTGCCCAGCTGCTGCCCCTCTCCTTTGGGGTGTTCTGAGCTACAGAAAGTCGTTCCTTCAGTCCTGCATCCAGGGTTAGTTCCAAAACAACAAGGTAAGAGTGTTAGATAATTTTTTTTACAGTTGTAGCTGTCTTGGTTTTGACTTCGGGTCTCCAATATGGAACCATAGGTCGAATCGACGCCTACTGTTCCCTCGACGGGGAACGCGTCCTCACCTACTCCTCTCAGGAGAGTTTACCTTTTGCCAACCGGCTCCTCCGGTTGGACTTTTACCCAGCAACCCTTTGATGGGTCTTCAATTCCTGGCAGTCCTTCGCCAGGTGCCTAGCAGCCATTTGCTAGGACTGTTTCCTGGCAGTCCTTCGCCAGGTGCCTAGCAGCCCTTCGCTAGGACTTTGTTTCCTGGCAGTCCTTCGCCAGGTGCCTAGCAGTCCTTCGCCAGGTCTTAGGGTTTCAATGCCTAGCATTCCTTCGCTAGGTGCCCAGCAGCCCTTCGCCAGGACTTCTTTCTGCACACTTACTAAACACATTAGATAACAAATATTACTTAACTTTGAATCCTTTGCCAATATCAAAACGAGGTTCGATATGGTGCTTCCTGCACCAACAATGACAAGAAGGAGGAGAAAAAGAAAGGTGACAAGAAGAGGTCGAAGGGAAAGGAGAAGGGTGCCACCAACCTAAAGGCGACCTGGGACGATCCATCATCCTTAGAGGAGGAATAAGAGCAAGTTTCACACTTTGCTCTCATGGCAATGGACCACTCAGATTCATCAGATGATGAAAGAAGTTCAAGCAGTGAAGAAGAGAGCACCTCTTCATCATCATCCGAGTCAGAAGCTTCGGTAAGTGAGGTATACCACTTACCCACCTCTACTTTAGTTAAGATCATTTCTTGAACTAACATGGATTTAGCTAAAGCTAGAAGTAAGATTAAGGAACTAAAAGATGTGATTGTCATGCTTAGAGTAGAATCTACAAAACTTAAGGAAGAATTACATGCTAGTTCTCTTACATCACATGCTTCATGTTTTGAAATTGAAAATAGGGAACTAAGGAAAAAGGTAGATGACCTCATAAAGGCACTTAGGAAATTCCAAGTAGGCTCTAGCAACCTAGATATGATAATAAATAGCCAAAGGGTCGTTTATAACAAGGCCTGATTAGGATATAGGCCAAAGACAAAGGAAGTGGCCTTTGTCTCACTCATGGGTAGGATTGGTGCATCTAGGAGACAAGGGGCTAAGGTAAACACCAAGAGGGCATGGGTACCTAAATGATTTTTAAATGATGCTTATGGATCAAAAATTTGGGTACCAAAAGAATATGTTTTCCATGTTGTATAGGTGAAGGTGAATGAGGCCTCAACCATGTGGATAGTAGATAGTGGATGCTCAAGACATATGATCGAAGATGTGAGCAAGTTCACTACTATTAGCTACTTAAGAGAAGGTATGGTTTCCTTTGGAAATAGTGAAAAACTAAGAATTATTGGTAGGGGCACTATTGAGGTATCTCCTAAAATTTCCATACATAATGTACTCTTAATTAAAGACATGAAATTTAACTTACTTAGTGTAAGCCAGTTGTGTGATGCAGGCTTTAGAGTTGAATTCCATGATAGGAGGTGCCTAATTAAACATAATGAATCAAATGATGTCATATTAGAAGGGTTTAGGGAGGCCAACTTGTATTATCTTGATCTTTCTTATGCTACTAACAATTTGGCTAAGTGTTTCATGTCTAAAGAAGAAGAAGGGTGGTTGTGGCACCGGAGGCTTGGAGATGTAAACATGAGAAGCATTGCAAGAGTGGCCAAGGAAGAGTTGGTAAAGGGGCTACCCATGATCAAGTATGAGAAGACCAAATTGTGTGATGCATGCCAAGAGGGTAAGCAATCAAAATCTTCACACAAAGGTAAAACCCTAACCACTACTACTTTACCATTAGAACTCCTACATATTGATTTGTTTGATTGTCATAGTACTCCATCACTTGTAGGGAGTAAATATTGTTTAGTTATAGTAGATGATTTTTCTAGGTTCACATGGGTGTTCTTTATGAAACATAAGGACGGTACCCTAGAAATCTGTGTAGGATTTAGTAAAAGGATCTGAGTTTAAGTTATTTACGAGTTAGAGTTAAATTAAAAACAATTAATTGAAGTTAAATTAATTAGGAGTTAATTGAAGTTAAATTAATTAAGAAGTTAAATTAATTAGGGATTAATTAAAGTTAAATTAGGATTTAATTATGGTTAAATTAATTAGGGATTAAATTAAGGTAACAATTAAGATTTAATTAAGGTTGCATAAAGGATTAAATTAAGATTAATAGTTAAAATTAAAGCTTTTAAGATTTTACTTGATTTAAGTTTCAAAAATTTCTAGGTTGGTTAAAAGTTGTGGATTTAATTTCATCATTTTCATTATTTCAAAAATATCTGATTCCTTTACTATTTCTTCTTTATTTAATTTTTCGAGTTTTTCTAACAACTTTATTTGTTTGACTTGATCTCAAAGAATTAAATTTTATTAACTATAGCCTTGATCTCAGAGAATTCAATTTCCTCCTCATCCTCATCATTAAAATCACATCCTTTAATATCCTCATAGTAGGTGCAAGAATTTGGGCCACTAGTTAATGTTTTGTAATAATCTTCAATATTATCTAAAATTTGATAATTAAATTATCATCTAAGAAGATTTCAACTCCACTATTCTCAGAAATATGCTTAGAATTAATTTTATAATTATCCTAAATAATTTCAGAGTTGATTTCAGGATTATCCTTAAGAATTTTAAAATTATCCTCAATAATTTCAGAGTTAATTTCAGGATTATCCTCAATAATTTTAGAGTTAATTTCAGGATTATCATTAATAATTTCAGAGTTAATTTCAGGATTATCCTTAAGAATTTCAGAGTTATCAGTAAATTTATTAGATTTAATTTCAGAATTATCAGTAAAATTAATAGAATTAATTTCAGAGTTAACAGTAAAATTATCAGATTTAATTTCATCAGAATTAATTTTATCAGAATTAATTTTAGAAATTGTTGAATTAACATTAAGGTTAAACAGTTAATTTCTAATACTTTAGCAATATCTACATTTTCTAATTGGGCAAGCAAAATATTAATTTGACTAAGCAGTAAATTTAATTTTTTAGAAAAATTACCTAACTTATTATACGATTGTGCAGGAATTTGAAAATTTTTAGGAACGTAAATTTTGCATACCTTTGTCGGTCACTTATTTTTGTAGTGTCCATACTTTTCGCATTTGAAGCACTGTATTTGACTTTTATCCCTCCGGACTCCAGGCGTTGGTGCCTCCTTTGCATCTGGTGGCGAAGTTCGAGTCTTACGAGTAGGACTCTAATTTTTATAGTGTTCTCTCTCCCTGCACTTAAAGCATGCAATATGTAATTTAAAGACTGACATTTAAAATAAAATATACTTGATTCACCTCTAGGATCCCCCTCAACTCCTGGTGTCTTTGCTCCGTCGGCGGTTAGTCCGGTGAAGAGCAACCTCGCTCTGATACCACTTGTTGGACTGGTGCCGTCGATAGAGGGGGGGTAAATATCGACCGTAAAAATCTTATGGATACTTCGTAGAAAAACTTGTCTTTCAGATCTTCGTTCTAGACTCAGAGTTAGTGTAGTGGAAAATAGAAAGAACGAAGAAAACAACGAAACTTGTACACACGGGATTTATTTGGTTCCCAACCCCCCAGGGTTAGTACATCGAAGGCCTAAGTATGGGAACACCCATCCACAAATGGTCTCCTTTCCAGACTTTCCAGAGGTGGAGAAACCCGTCTTACAGTGTACAATTTACAATAAAAAAATTTACTGAAAGTAATTGCAAAAAAGTAAATCAAACCAAAATATACAAGTCGAATGCCCGGCCGATCTGGACCTCTAAAGTGCCACGCACTTCCTCCTGGAGCCTCCTTGGTTGCAGGGCTTCGTCTCTAGAACTTTCCTTTAGCTCGGAATGCTCAGAATGATTGTAGAAGTTGTGTACTGAGCTGAGGGGTCGAAGCCCCTTTTATAGGCTTCATTGAGGCACCTTTGTTGAAGGGGGTGCCTCATACAGCTTGGTTTAACCCCATCCTCGCGCCAAATTCACAGCAGGGATAAGATCCCTCATCCCAGGTGCCTCACCCATACAAGGCGCTTGGGAGATCTCAGGCGCCTGTGTTAACAGGCGCTTGGGAGCTGGCTGCCAGTCCAGGGTGCCCTGTTGCTCTGGGGCGCCTGTTTCAATACAAGCGCCCTAGAGCTCTTCTTCTAGGTCACTTGTGTTCGTTTGCTTGCCTTGTTTCTAACATTTAGCTACCTGCAATACAATCAAAGACAAGACAAGCAAGCAAATAATCTTAATCTTAAGGACTTGGTTCTGACTTTGCATTTCCACAAAACCCTAGGTCGAACCGACGCCCACGTTCCCACCCCCGGGAATGCGCCTTCAACCTACTCCTCTCAGGAGACGGTTGCCACCCAGTCCATTTGGGTGGACTTTTGCTTAGCCTTCGATTCTCTCGGATCTCATGACGTTCGACCCTCGACCCGTCTCTAGTCCTTAGTCATCGCTCAACTACGTTGCTCAATCCCTCGGACCAAGACTTTGTGCCCAAACCCTAGGTCTAGGACTTCGGTGCCCAACCCTCAGCCAGGACTTCGTGCCCAATTCCTCGAACCAGGTCTTCGGTGCCCAACCCTCGACCAGGACATCGTGCCCAATTCCTCTAACCAGGCCTTTGGTGCCCAACCCTCGGTCAGGACTTAGTGCCCAATCAATGATCAGGACTTAGGGCCCAATTCTCCGAACCAGGACTTCGTGCCTAGGATAACTAGGACATTGGTTCACTTTGGTCCAGTTTTCTTTACTACCCTTCCCTTGTTCAATGTATCACTGACTTAAGCATATTGTCAAACATTGAAACACTTAGAGGAGGACATCACTGATGCATCTTGCACCAACAGGTCTGACAAAAAGATTTTACGAAGCGATATTCATCCCCCTTCCCCTCCTCTATCGCTCAATCTCGATCCTACAGGCAAAAGGTAACTTCTCCAGAGTGGAGTAGGTGAGGATGCGTTCCTCGAAAGTGGGAACAATATGTGTTGGTTCGACCTAGGATTTCATTTGAAATTCAAAGTCAGAACTATGCCAACTTTGGCTGTTATTCATGCATATTTATCCTATCATTGTGTTCTTGGACTAACCCTGGTTGCAGGTTGAAAGGAGTTGGCAGCTGCGATCCCAGGTGCCTGAACCCAGGCACCTGAATGGTATCAAGCACCCCTGAAGGAGTTCTTCTAGCAGTTGCGCCACGTCAGCTCCGAGGTGCCCCGTGAGCTCCCAGGAGCCTCAATAGTCCTAGGTACCTAAGAATGGAGATAAGTGTTGATCAAGTTTACGGATAAGGATGTGGTGACTTGGAGGGCGCCCCATAAGCTATCAGGCACTTGAGAAGCAACTATAAAAGGGGCTTCACCCCTTTGATTCCAAACATCAACACAAGCACTCAAACATACTACGACAAGCTTCCGTGCTATAGTTTTCTGCACCAACGACGTTCAAGATCGACGGTACGCCACTCTAACAAGCATAGGCTTACTTCTTATGTGTCATTTGTATATAGTTTTAAATTTTATTCTATAATAATTTCTCATAGTTGTAAATCATTTTCTGAACTATAGAATTGCCCAACGAAAATGGTCAAGGACCGTGGGCCTTGGAGTAGGAGTCGTTACAGACTCCGAACCAAGAAAACTAACTGCGTTAACCGTGGCATTTTCCGCTGCTTTTAAATCTGTATTTTCAAAAATTTACATTATCGATATTCACCCCTTCTATCGATTACAATGATCCCACAAGTGGTATCAAAGTGGGTTTGTTCAAATTCGGTGAAACCACCAATTGAGCCATTTTTTCAAATTTTTCGTCGTTTTCTTTAAATAATGAATATATTTTATGCCTTTTCAATTTTGAATTCTTATTTTTTCACCACTCGTTAGAATTGATAAAACCATCATTTTTTGAAAAATTTTCAGACATTTTTTTTATTATTATTTTATTATTTTTCCTCGTAATTCGTGCAACACCTTTTGAGCTATTTTTTCTAGTTCTCCCACACTACTAATCCAAGACCAAGTCTTGGTACATTCTTTGTTGTTTTTTTTGTACAAGATTTATACTAAATGGCCAATCAGGAATGGAACATTGCCTGTCCACCTCTATTCTCCGGTGAGAATTACAAATCTTTGAAGGATCTAATGGAATCTCACCTGAAGGCTCATATGGATTTGTGGATGATAATCCAAATGGGGTTCACATTCCCCACATATGATGGAATATCATTTTCCTAGGATAAATTTGATGAAGCAACACTAAGCAAGATCGAGGCAGATGCAAAGGCGACTACAATCCTATAATGTGGCCTAACCAAAGAACAATTCAAGCAGGTTGGACCATTCGAATGTGCTAAAAAGATGTGGGAAAAGTTGATTGACCTACACGAAAAGACTTCTGACAATAAGGTCATAGAAGGTGTGTTGTTCGAATCATCGAAAGAATCAGACGATGAAGAACAAGCTCAAGTGATCAATCATGCACTCTCAGTACAAGCGCAAATAGCCAAAACAAAGTCTAAACCTGAATTCGAAGCCGAATTCGAACCAGAATCAAAACATGAGTCCAGATTCAAGATGGAAACAGTCAAGGGGGAGATTCCCAATGGGGATTCAAAAGGTAAAATTATAAATTCAAATTTCAAAAATTATATAATTTGTTTCAAAATCAGGGTGAGAGGGCACTACAAAAATAAGTGTCCTACTCGTATGATACGAATGACACCACCGACGATGACAAATGAACAAGTTCTAGGAGCACGAAAGGACAAGAGTCACAACCAATGCTTCAAGTGCCAGAAGTTTGGATACTACAATGATGAATGCACAGAAAGAAGACCCAAGGATCCAAGACAACCAATCAAGATGGGCAAATTTACTTTATATGAAAATCCAAATTTTACAATAGATGCTAATATCTTACCTAATTACTCTTGTTCAAATTTAGATATAGATGCATGCTCTAGTAACATAATTAAATCATGTAAATTATTTAATTCAAATTTTAGAAAATTAAGACAAGAAAATGAGATTTTGAAAATTAAAATGGATAAACTAGAAAATTTAACTAATAATCTTGCTAACTTCAAAAATCCAAAAATTTCCCCTCTTTGTGATTTTACTTAAAGATTTTTTTTCATTCTTACGACTATAAATGGTTAGATAAGGACTTGACTTGATTGAAACTTGCACATCCTAATATTAAGGTGGGGCAAGATGATAGTACATTAGGAAAGCATGTCCAAGGAGTCAGGTAAGGTAAGGCGTACACTATTTGATCTTTTTTGTTCGGTGGAACTAGCCAAAGCTATCTTGCCACATCCTCAACTAGTTAGACCAAGGTTTCTCAATGAGTAACTTGAAAAATACAATTTCTTTGAAAGGCTTTGTTTAGGAAAGGGTCATTGCTCCAATAACCAAGAAGGCCCCTGTGCCTCGCCAAGACCTGAAAGCCGAATATTGAAATTTATTTTCAATTTACTACTTGTTAAACTTGAATCATACTCAAGGTTCAATCTAATCATAGTTTTTAACCTAAAGATAAAGTTAATGCATCTCACAAAATAGATAAGGATACCCTGTTTTATCACATAGAAATGGGTGAGATGCTTTGGAGATCAAAAGATTAGTTCAACCCAACAAACTCCACACATCTAATTAATTTTACCTTTAAAATAATGAATCAAATATAAAATTTTACCTTATTTAAAATTCTAAAATGTTTAAACATAATAATTTTTTCAAAATTTAAACTTAATTTTAAGAAATTCAAATTTAATTCAAACATAACTTAATTTTTCAAAATTCAAATTTAACTTTATAATTAATTTCTAAAATCTTCAAAAATAAAATTTAACTTTTTAATATAAGATTTAATTTTTCCAAACATTGTACTTAAACTTATTCATTAAATAGTTTATGTTTTTATTCATTCACTTAACCTGAAAATTACTTAATTTAATTTTTACAAACATTTCTATACAAAGAAATTGTTTTGGACAATCATTTTTTTGAAAAAATAAGATTTGCAAAAGACACCTTGGGATTCACTTAGAATTTTGTTTAATTTCACTTAGAGAAATATTTACAGTCTCGGCTTTGATATTTATATATATATTTTTGGACTTGAGTATTTTTTAAAAAATTCTCTTGTATTTATATCTCCTGTGGTATTTTTCAAAATCATTTTAAATATTGAATTTCTCCTTTAGAGTTCTTTATATTTTTTGCCTATTCAAACGGAGAGAGAAAAAGAAGAATGTGTTTTTCAAATCGCTAAATAAAAGTAGTTTTCAAAAGTTTTTTTTTCTAAACTTAGTATTTTTTTAAAATATTTTAAAATTCTTTTTGTTTGAATCGAACCCGAAGACTCAGAGGAAGATTAACTTGTGATTAATAAGCCTCTTAGGACCATGTTAGGTTTAGAGGGAGTTAAAATTAAAAAAGTATTTGATGTTTCAAAAATACTATATTTTCAAATAGTACTATCATTTCAAAAATACTTTGAAAATACAATATTCTCATTTTCCAAAATACTTTTTTTTCCAAAATCATTTCATCTTTTGAACATCTCTAAAAACCTTTGGAAAATTGCTTGAGTTTGGTGAAATCTCCAAGACACATAGGAATGTTTTCCTTGTAGTTAACAAGGTTTCTTATGATTGTGTCAGATTGGGAAGGAATCTAAACTATGAAATTTATTATTTTTGAAAAATTAAATACACATATTGAAAACACTTTGTTTAGATTGGAAAATCTCTAAGACACATAGAAAATTTTCTTGTGGATAACAAGGTTCCTAGGATTGTGTCAGATTTAGAAAAATTCAAATCAATAAAGTACTTAGATTTTTAAATTTTCATTCTTAAGGGCTTAGAATTCCTTATAATATTTTCTGATAAATGATACTTATTTATTTAAAAAAAAGGAGAACCCCTCAAAATATTTTTTTAAAAAAACTTTTCAAAGTTCCATCAAAAATCATCTCCAAAAAGAAAATGAAAATATGCAAGCATTCATGATAATAGGGAGTGAATCATACTTTAAGGGGGAGCATGTTACTTAAGTGTAAATATTTTTCAAAAATACTCCTCTTAGAAAACTCTTTCAAAATCATTCTACTTAGGATTTTTTTTTCTATTTACAAAGAAAATCTATCCTTTACTTATGAAATTTTATTCTCCTTTATCTTGAGCATAAAAAATAAGTTGCTAAAAGATCTGCACTTAGACTTATTGACCCGTTGTTAGACTCAAATCATAATTGGAATCAACAATAGGTGGCAAAAAGTTCTAAACATAGGCTTATTGACCCATGCTTAGACTCAAATCATACTTGTAATCAACAATAGGTGGCTAAAAGTTCTGAACTTAGACTTATTGACTCATGCATAGACTTAAATCATTAAATGTTTTAAGCTCTTTTTTTTTCTTATCATGCTTGGACTCAATAGGAATATCAACTTGGTTTAAATTTTGGTCTTTAGTATTAATTTTGGATTCTTGCTTAATTATTTGTTATTTACTTATCATTTGCATTCCAAAAAATTAACACTTGATTTTTTTTAATTTTCTCAAATTTTTCTTATGGTTTTGCAAAACTCATACACTCTAATACTCAGTCTCCTTAATCAATTTTTTTTTTTCAAAAAGGGGGAGAGTAGAGAAAATTAAATATTCTTTCAAAAAATATATGTTGCAAATATTTTTTTTAATATATGGCAAAAGGGGAGAGTAGAAAAAGTAAAGTTAAAAATCAAAAATTTTCCTTTGAAATCCCATTGAAAATAGACTTTGTTTTGAAAGAATTTTTTTTAAATGAAAAACTCCATGTTTTCATAAATATTTTAATTTTAAACTTAGAATTTTTTTTTCTGAGAAGTTTTTCAAATACTTTTTTAAAAATTATACTTAGATTTTTTTTTCAAAGTGAAAATTGCATGTTTTCAAATGCTTCATGAGGAGAATTTCAGATTAAGGTGGAGCTTCATGCATTTTCAAAATACATAAAACAAAAATTTTCAAAACTTCCAATCAAATTATTTTTCAAAAGTTTTGTAACATGATTAAAATTGATGTTTCAAACCTATTTTTGGAAAAGTTACGAAATCATTTACTTAAAGTTATTTTGCAAAAACACAAAAATCTCTTAGAAATTTTGTTCACCCATGTATGTTTTTGATTTATGTCAAAGGGGGAGGAAAAAGTCAAAGTTAAGTGTTTTATAAATTATTCAGGGGGAGTATGTGAAAAAAAGAGGAAACTTTATTTTGTTCAAAATTGCATTAGTTTTAAACTTTATTTTGTTCAAAACTATAATACTTCATTGGTTTTAAACTTTCATTTTTAACTGTTATAATTTTTACTTAAGATTGAATTGTGTTGCCATAAATCATAAGGGGGGAGATTTTTGGTGTCGGAAGCACCATATCGAACCTTGTTTTGATATTGGCAAATGGTTCAAAGTTAGGTATTATTGGTGATCTAATGTGTTTCATAAAGTATGCGGGAACGACCTAGTATACCTAGGCACGAAGTCTTGACCTCCAGGGTTGGGCATGAAGTCCTGGCCGAGGGTTGGGCATGAAGACCTGGTTCGAGGAATTGGGAACGAAGACCTGACCAAGGGCTGGGCACCGAAGACCTGACCGAGGTTTGGGCTTGAAGACCTGGTTCGAGGAATTGGCCATAATATCCTGGCTGAGGGTTGGGCATCGAAGACCTGATCGAGGGTTGGGCAGGAAGACCTGATCTAGAAGATTGGGCAGAAGACTTAGTCGAGTGAGGACTATGGATATATGTAGAGATGGGTCTAGGATCGGACGTCTCGAGATCTAGGAGACTCAGAGGCTGAGCAATAGTTCAACCGGAGGAGCCGGTTGGCATAAGATAACTCTCCAGAGTGGAGTAGGTGAGGGCGCATTTCCCGGAAGAGGGAACAGTAGGCGTCGGTTCGACTTAGGATTTTATTTGAAATCCAAAGTCAGAACCAAGACAGCTCTGGCTATATTCATACATATTTATCATATTATTGTGTTCTTGGACTTACCTTGGTTGCAGGTTGAAAGGTTTTGGCTGCTGCGATCCTAGGCGCGTAAAAGGGTTCTGGAGCCCGAGAACCCAGGCGCCTGAATGATATCATGCGCCCTAGAAGCTCCAAGAAGCTCAGCCTTACTTCTTAAGTGTTGTCGGTATAAAGTTTTAAATTCTATTTTGTACTTATGTTCTCATACTTGTAAATCATTTTCTGAACTATAGAATTGCCAACGAAAATGGTCAAGGACCATGGGCCTTGAAGTAGGTGCCATTACTGACTCCAAACCAAGTAAAAAAAATTATGTTAGCCATGTTTGAATTGTGCATTTTCCGCTGCTTTTAAATCTATGTTTTCGAAATATTTACGTTATCAATATTCACCCCCCTTTTAGCAATTACAATAATCCCACATAATTAATGCTAAAGAACAGTTTGTTAAACCACGTAACAAGATTTGAACCGAGTTGATATTCCTATCGAGTCCAAGCATGATTTAAGTCCATAGGAGCATGCAAACTAGCGTTAAGTTCTAAGCTAAGTCCATAACGAAGAAATCCCTAGTTTTAAAGAGGGTAATTTTTGAAAAACTATG
This sequence comes from Boesenbergia rotunda, assembly GCA_024364735.1. NCBI lineage: Eukaryota > Viridiplantae > Streptophyta > Magnoliopsida > Zingiberales > Zingiberaceae > Boesenbergia > Boesenbergia rotunda. The sequence goes on from JAGFNQ010002120.1 coordinate 569,067, forward strand.
TCGGAAAAAAATTTGAAACATTATATTTTTAAATCTATGATTTTTTGAAATGCAGTTAATAGTTTTTGAAAAATGAAAAAGGACAAGAATCATTTAAAAAACACATAAATGAGAAATAACCCTATTCTACTTAGCATATTTTTAGCTACCTTTTTGGTGAACTAAACTCAGACTCAGGTAGTGGTTTAGTGAAAATATAAGCTAGGTTAGATTTTGATTCTATGTGTATAAGTACAATTTCTCCCTTAGGTACATGATCCATAACAAAGTGGTGTTTTTCTTCAATATGTTTAGTTCAGGAATAGTGAATGGGATTTTTTGTAAGATTAGTTGAACTATTATTATCAATGTAGACTTTAGTGTTAGTGTATGCCAATTGAAAGGCTTCAAGGGTATGCATCATCCATAGTATTTGAGCTACACATTCTCCCAGGGCTATATATTCAGCTTCAATTGTGGATAGTGCAACACAGTGTTGCTTTCTACTGCACCAACTAACTAAGCTATGACCTAACATCTGACAACTTCCACTAGTACTTTTTTCTATCTAGTTTGCACCTTTTATAATCTAAGTTAGAGTAGCCTAGTAGGTCAAAATTAGAAGTCCTAGGATACCAAATACCTACACTTAGGGTGCCTTTAATATACCTAAAGATTCTCTTGACAACACTTAAGTGAGATTCCTTAGCACGGGTCTGGTACCTAGCACAAATACCTACTGCAAATAAAATGTCAGGTCTGCTAGCAGTTAGGTAAAGTAGACTACTTATAGCACTTCTAATTAAACTGCTTCAAGTCCACTGGTTTTCCTTCTCGGTCACTATCTATTTAAATTTTAGTTTGCATCGGGGTATTTATGACTTTAGAGTTTTCCATTCCGAATTTTTTAATTAATTCTTTTGCATATTTAAATTATTGAGCATGATTTTCATCTTTAGTTTGTTTAATTTGAAGTCCTATGAAAAAGGTTAGTTCACCTACAAGGCTCATTTCAAATTCGCTTTCCATTACTTTTGTGAATTATTTTAAGAAATTTGTGTTGGTTGAGCCAAAAATTATATCGTCTACATAGATTTGGGCAATGAAAATATCATTTTCTAAGGATTTAACAAACAGGGTTGTATTAATTTGGCCTTGGTTAAATTTCTTAGAAACTAAGTAATTGGATTCTTTTTCAAACCAGGCTCTAGGTGTTTGTTTAAGTCCATATTGGGCCTTTTTAAGTGTGACGACCCACCTTTCGTTACTTACTTAGCTTTAAGTTACTACTATTTGACTTCCCTTAACTTGCTTTATTTTTTTTTCTTCCTTCTCTTTTTTTTTAAAAAAATACAAAACAACTTTCATTTTATTTGCTTTGCCAGGATTTGACCCCTAGACCTCTTAGTTGTAACACTAAAGCACTAACCAGCTGCTCTACACAACTTCTCTTTAATGGTACCAGTCGACTGCTATATAGGCGACTGACCTTTTGGCAGGCGCCTGGTGCATCGAACAGAAGCTACTGTTCGATAGGGCAGGTGACTGGTCCTGTACCAGTCGACTGACACGCCTGAAAACCTGCATTTCAGACCTGAAAACTTGTTTCAAAAGTCCACCAAACATATACTTTCAAGCCATACAAAGACATAACACCATTTCTATACTCTATACTAGTTTTATAAACAGTTTAGCAACTCAAAACGAATCCATTAACTTGAAATTAGGATCTTTGTGAGATTTAACAAAACTATCAAAATATAAGCAAAACACTCTAGAGTTTGTACCAAACTTAACTTCTATGCGTAGTTTAAACAAGGTCATTCATTCTACCACTTCAAAACACCAAAACACATGTTCTACAAGACTTAGCCCAAAGATCTCTTCCACGGTTCCGCCGCCACTGAACATCAAAGCAAGTCCCTTCGCCTCCTTAACTTATGCTTTTTCTTTATCTTTATCTGCAATAGAAGGAAAATGCAACTAATAAGTAAATTGCTTAGTAAGTAAATCCTAACTCACAAATCCAAACGATAAGGGATAAACATGCTCTTTTCAAAAATGCTTACTTCCAAAATACATGCACATGGGAAACTTACATATACTTATCATGCTCAATCATGATGAAAACATTACTTGCATAAAACATTTGCAAACTTATCATGCTCATACCTTAAAAACACTAACTTCTTTACTCTTACCCTTTATCATGCTTGCAAAGTATCAATGTGAACTTATTGAAATAAAGACATGTACTCAAAGCTAAAACACTTGTAAATACTTATATACTTGAAAATAATATTCAACTTTCTTTAGGCCTTGACATTTGTACCATGGTATCAATGTACCAATTGCACGCTTCTCTAATAGGTTTCGGGGTAGCTAGCCACCGCACCCTATTAGAGCTTCTTTCTAACTTTCTGTGGGCCTCTCTTTTGCCCGGTACATGTCACTTTACAAAAGTAAAATACTTTCTTAGTCATAAAGCTTATAATTATCAAGCTATCTTTCCTTTTGCATAACTTTTTGCACTACAAAACTTTACTTTTCTTACTTGGAACTTTCATCGAGCACCTTGCGTGCCCTTAACCCAAAACTCATTTTTGGGACTTTTCAAGAATTTAGTCTTCTCACACTTAGGTCACACCACCAAAACTTAATCAAAACCAAGTTCTAGGTTAATAAACATGTTCTCTTTATAAACTTAAGACACGCAATTAGCATACACTTAAAACATGCACTTAGATCATAAAATCAAGGTTCTACATCGAAAACTACATAACGGAAACTACTTCTATTGCAGGTGAGTGATCTACTTACCATTATCTTGAAGAAAACTCACTAAATCGAGGTATAAACCTAGCGTAGAACTCCTCTCTTCTTCCTTGTGAGAAACCTCCACTCTTTGGCCCTAGGGAGAAACCCTAGATTCTCTCTACTAAAGGGGAAGGAGAAGAAGAAGAAGAATCCTTGGCTCCCTCTGTTTTCGCAGCCCCTCCCTCGCCCCCTTCTCGCACGCAGCCGACAAAATCCCTAATCCCCCTTACGTGACTTAAGCGGGTTAATATACCTCTTAATGAAAAGGCCTAACTACTCTATAACATTATTTCTCTCCACCTTTTTTTGTGCTTGATACCTTAGCCCAGCTGATTTCTGCTTTAGCCATGAACTGGAGAGGTCGCGGGATCAAATCTCGCCCGACCTCTTATATATTTTTTTCTTATTTTGATCCGAAAAAATGCTATAATATTCCGAAAAATGCTAGAAAAATTCCTAAAAATCCCTAATAATACCAGGAAATTATTGGGTGTTACAATCCTTCCTACCTTATAAAAAGTTCGTCCTCGAACTTAGAACAGCTTTGGATACCTTTGCCTCATGCTATCTTCTGATTCCCAAGTTGCCTCTTTATACTTCTGATTCAGCCATAAGACTTTCACTAATGGTACCACTTTGTTCCTCAGTTTCTTATCTGCTCGATCTATTATCTGAATAGGTCGACTTTCATAACTGAGATCTTCTTGCACTTGTACCATCTGTGGCTCAATCACTTGGTTGGCATCTGGGATATGCTTCTTTAGCATTGAGACATAGAACACATTGTGTATTGCTGACATCTCTGAGGGTAGCTCCAACTCATAAGCTACTTTGCCAACTCTTTTCGTCACTGGGTAGGGCCCTACGTATCGAGGACTTAGCTTGCCTTTCTTGCCAAATCTCATCACACCCTTCATAGGAGCTACTTTGAGGAAAACTGTATCCCCAACTTCAAACTCTAACGGCCTACGGCGTACATCGGCGTAGCTCTTCTACCTACTCTGAGCAGTCTCTATCCTCTGGCGGATACTCCTTATAGCTTCTGTGGTATCATCTATGAGATCAGTCTGTGACCCCATTTTTTTCTTCTCACTACCTTCATACCAACAGAGGGGAGATCTGCACTTCCTACTATAAAGAGCTTCATAGGGTGTCATACCAATAGTGGCTTGGTAACTGTTGTTGTAGGCAAACTCAGCTAAACACAAATACTTGCACCAACTGCCCTTGAAGTCTAATGCACAAGCTCTAAGCATATCTTCTAAAACCTGATTTACTCTCTCTGTGTGTCCATCAGTCTGGGGATGGAAAGCTGTGCTGAATTTCAGTTTGGTGCCTAACGCTGTCTGTACGCACTCCCAAAAGTGTGAAGTGAAACGACCATCCCTATCAGAGATAATGGTCTTCGGGACTCCGTGTAGTCGGATCACTTCCTGCACATATAATTGAGCTAACTTTTCAATTGAGTAAGACACTCTGATTGCCAAAAAGTGGGCAGACTTGGTCAATCTGTCTACTATCACCCAGATAGCATCATAGCCATTAGTTGTCTTTGGTAAACCAACTATGAAATCCATGGCTATGTCTTCCCATTTCCACTCTGGAATCTGAATGGGCTGTAGAACACCTCCTGGTCTCTGGTGTTCTGCTTTAACTCTCTGACATGTCAGGCAGGTGCTGACATACTTAGCTATGTCTCTCTTCATCCCTAACCACCAAAATCCTCTTTTCAAATCCTGGTACATCTTAGTGGAACTAGGATGCATTGAGTAGGGAGTTCCATGGGCTTCTTCAAGAATCTTCTTTCTCAGCTCTTCATGATTGGGNTCAAGCAAAGTTGACTCTAGTGTCAATAGGCTAGCTGTCCATCAATAATCTCCACTCCATAATCTACTATCTCCTTCTGTAATGGTGGTGCCAATGATGATAAGGACATCAAAGTGGCACAAGTCTTTCTACTCAGTGCATCTGCTACTCTATTTGCCTTACCAGGGTGGTAAAGAATCTCACAGTCATAGTCCTTCACTAACTCGAGCCACCTTCGCTGTCTCATATTGAGGTCTTTCTGAGTGAAGAAATATTTCAGACTCTGGTGATCTGTATAAATCTTACACTGCACTCCATACAAGTAATGCCTCCATATCTTTAGAGCAAAGACTACAGCTGCCAACTCCAGATCATGAGTGGGGTAATTCTTTTCATAGTCCTTGAGTTGCCTGGAAGCATAAGCTATGACTCTACCTTCTTGCATAAGGACTGCTCCAAGTCCTAGCTTTGATGCATCACTATATATATCAAAGCTCTTATCACCTTCGGGTACTGTAAGAATAGGAGCGCTTGTCAGTCTCTTCTTCAACTCAAGAAAACTCTGCTCACAGTCTTCAGTCCACTCATACTTCTTATTCTTTCTGGTAAGGGCTGTAAGTGGTGAAGCTATTCTTGAAAAGTCCTCCACAAACCTTCTGTAGTACCCTGCCAAACCCAGAAAACTTCTGATCTCACTAGCATTCTTTGGTTGACTCCAGTTACTAACTGCTTCAATCTTGGCTGGGTCTACCATAATACCTTCCTTGGAAATAATGTGGCCTAGGAAGGCCACCTGATCAAGCCAAAACTCACACTTTGAGAATTTGGCGTACAACTCCTTTTGGTGTAAGGTTTGCAACACTATCTTCAGGTGTTCTTCATGTTCTTTCCGAGTCTTTGAATACACTAGGATATCATCAATGAAGACAATAACGAACTTGTCCAGAAAATCCTTGAATACTCTATTCATTAGATCCATAAACGTCGCAGGGGCGTTTGTCACTCCAAAGGGCATAACCACAAACTCATAGTGCCCATATCTTGTGCTGAAAGCAGTCCTTGGCACATCACTCTCCTTCACTCTGAGCTGATGGTAACCTGATCGCAGATCTATCTTGGAGAACACTGTAGCTCCCTTCAGCTGATCAAACAAATCATCGATCCTTGGCAAAGGATATCTGTTCTTGATGGTTACTTTATTCAAAGCTCGATAATCTATGCACATTCGCATAGATCCATCTTTCTTCTTGACGAACAGTACAGGAGCTCCCCAAGGTGAATGACTAGGGCGGATGAAACCCTTGTCAAGCAGCTCTTGCAATTGTTCTTGCAATTCTTTCAGTTCTGCTGGCGCCATGCGATAAGGTGCTTTCGAAATTGGGTTGGTTCCTGGGGCCAACTCAATTTCAAACTCAATTTCCCGATTGGGAGGGAGTCCTGGTAACTCTTCAGGAAACACTTCAGGATAGTCACAGACTACCCTCACTTCTTCTCTCTTCAATCCTTCTCCTTGACTTGCATCTACTATATGAGCTAGAAAACCAGAGCACCCCTTCTCTAACATTCTCTGAGCTTGCAAGGTAGATAGGAACCTCTTTGTCTTTCTCCTTGGGTCTCCAATAAACTCAAATGAAGGTTCTGCTTCTGGTGTGAACTTGACTTTTCTCTTGCGGCAGTCTATAGAAGCATTGTACTTGCTCAAGAAGTCCATCCCTAGAATGACATCGAAATCCTTCATCTCAAGGACTACCAAGTCACTGTAGAGCTCTCGGTTGGAAATCCAGATTGGTACTGCCCTTAGCCTCTGAGTAGAGGCCATAACCTCTCCTGATGGTAGAGTTATTAGAAACTCCGGATTTAAACTCTCTGGTGGGATCCCTAGCTTTTTAGAGAATAGTATAGATACAAAAGAATGGGTTGCCCCAGTATCGAATAACACAATAGCATACTGAGATGAGATGAGTATTCGACCTGTGACCACAGTAGGAGCATTTGCCACATCTTCCTTGCTAATGGAGAAAATCCTGGCATTGGTTGTGGCTGGTGGGGCTTCCATCCTCATCTGGCTGTAATAAGGTCCCTCCATAACTGGCTGCATCTGGTGCAGCTGAGCAGGTCCACCTCCGTACTGAAGAAATTGTGGTGGAGGTTGCTTTGCTTTAGGACAAGCCTTGGCCATGTGCCCTACTACTCCACATATATAGCAAGCTCCAACACTTGACTTGTTAGGGCAAGCCTTCATCATGTGTCCCTCTGCTCCACATATATGGCATCCACTCATGCCCTGACGACACGCTCCAGGATGTGTCTTTCCACACTTTGGGCAAGGAGGATACTTAGGCTGCTTGCTTGAGGTGCCTCCTTTATTTCCCTCAGAAGTCTTCTGGTCCCCCTGCTTTCTCTTGCTTGAATTCCCTTTCCAGTTCTGTTGATTCTGTGTACTCCCTTGGGACTTCTGAGCTGAGGTCTGTTGTTGTTGCGCCCGTGTAACCCTTATACTGTTTAAGTAGTGCTCAGTGATCAAAGCACTACTTACTAACTCCTCTGAAGTTTGTGGTCTGTTACCACTGCCGGCCACGTTCAAAGCTATCTGGGGCCTCAGCATCTTGAGCATCAGCCTAACTCTCTCCTTCTCAGTACTAACTAGCTCTGGGCACAAGCGAGCTAGTCGATTGAATTTCTTCACTGCTTCATCTACAGTCAGATCTCCTTGACGGAACTCAGTAAATTCATCATAGTGCTTGTTTGTCACTTTCATGTGAAAGTACTCTTCCAGAAATTCTGCTTCAAATTCGGCCCAGGTCATCTGATTCACATTCCTCTTAACTTTCACTCTTTCCCACCACATCCTAGCATCTCCAGTAAGGCAGAAGGATGTGCACTTTATCTTCTCCACCTCGGGCCAGTCCAGTAACTCCATTATACTTTCCACCGTTTTGAACCATGCCTGAGCATCCCATGGTTCACTTGTGCCAGAAAAATTCTCGGGCTTCAGTCTCTGCCACTGGATCAGATATGCTTCCTGTCTCACTTCTCTTGTCAGAGGTACTGGGGGAGTCTCTGTTACCGCTGGTGTCACTACTTGTGCCACTGGCGCCACTGGCGTGGCAACAGGGGTGGCTTGCTGATTAGCCATCAAGGCAGCAATGACTTGCTGCTGCTCAGCAAGTTGCCTCTGAAGCTGGGCCACCACTCCTTGAAGATCTGTGGGTGGTACTGACTCCGTTGACTCCTGTTCTCTAGGAGCTTGCTCCTCGTTGCGGACAATTCTGGGACGCCCTCTTGCCATCTCTCTTGCTCTATGGTGTACAGAAAATAAATAAGAAATAAATGCTCATTATCTCTTACTAACTTACTTCACTATCTCTATGCACATATTAGTATATAATAATACTAACATACTTCCTTATCATCTTTCACTTTCTGATACTAGCAGTCAATAATGAAAAGTATGCAAAACTACAACATATGAACTTCTTCATCATGCACATACTGATACTAGCAGTCAATAATAAAAAGCATGCAAAACTATAACATATGAACTTCTTACTTGGCAGGCGGCAGGATTGATGCTTGATGTCAGTGTGGCGGAAGGATGGAACTTTGCTCTGATACCACTCTGTGACGACCCGCCTTCTCTACCTTAGACGGATCGTTACTTAATTAACTAAGCTTTAAGTTACTACTACTTGACTTCCTTAAAACGGACGTCACATTTGCTTAACCTTAACTTTACCTTATCCTTAGCCTTAGGTTACACCTACTTGAGTCCCCTTAACTTGCTCTGAAATTTTTTTTTCTTCCTTCTCTTTTTTTTTCAAAAAAAACAAAACAACTTTCATTTTATTTGCTTTGCCAGGATTTGACCCCTCAACCTCTTAGTTGCATGACCAGAGCACTAACCAACTACTCTACACAGTTTCTTTTCAATGGCACCAGTCGACTGCTATTATAACAGTCGACTGGTGTCAGTCGACTGGTATATGGTCAGTCGACTGCCATATCGAACAGAAGGTTCTGTTCGATATAGCAGTCGACTGGTATCTGAGCCAGTCGACTGGCACGCCTGAAAACCTGCAATTTCAGAGCTGATAACCACTTTCAAACATCCACAAATCACATACTATCACTTCACATTAGGATATAACTTCAAATCTATATTCTACCCTAGTTTATTAAGCATATTAGCAACTCAAAACAAATCCCACAACTTGAACTTGAAACTTTGCGGAGTTTAACAAAACTAACAAAACACTTGCATAAATATACTAAAGTTTGTACCAAACTTTGTCTCTAGGCATAGTTTAAACACACTGATCACTTTCTATGAACCCAAAACCATAACCAAATGTTTCTATAATACTTATTCCCAAAGATCTCTTCCACGGTTCCGCCGCCACTGAACACCAATGCAAGTCCTGTCGCCTCCCAACTTACGCTTTCCCTTTTCCTTTATCTGCAATAGAAGGGAAAATGCATCTAATAAGCACAATGCTTAGTAAGTAAATCCCTACTCACAAAAATCATGATGTCAATACTAAACATGCTCATTTCAAAGAATGATTTAAAACTTTACTTACTTCAAAACTTACAACTAAACATGCTTACAACTTGAAACACTTTATCATGCTTGTTAATGTATCAATGTACACAACTAACCATGCTTACTACTTGAACTACTTTATCATGCTTGCATTGTATCAAGGTACACATATAATAATTAAACACTTTCTCAAAAAAAAGAAACTACTTGATCATACTTATATACTTGAAAATAGTAATCAACTTTCTCTTTAGGCCTTGACATTGTACCATGGTATCGGTGTACCAATTGCGCGCTTTTCTAATAGGTTGCGAGGTAGCTAGCCACCGCACCCTATTAGAACTTTACTTTCTAACTTTCGATGGGCCTTACATTTGCCCGGTACATGTCTCTTTCTCAAAGTAAAATACTTTTCTTACTTACCATACTTAAACTTATCACTTTACTTATTTTTGCATATATTTTGCATGCTAAAAAAAAACTTTACTTTTCTCACTTTAACTTTCCATCGAGCACCTTGCGTGCTCCTTAACTCAAATTCACTTTTAGGTCTTTTCATAAGTATGAAAACTCATCATGCTTGGCCTACATACATTCAATACAAACAAATTGAATTTCTAACATGATAAAACATGCAACTTTAATAGCTAAAACATAGAATAGCAAAACTCTCTTAAACATGCTTCTACTTTTCGAAAACTCGGGTTCTACAATGAGAATTTCGAAACGAAACTACTCCTATTGCAGGTGAGCGATTTACTTACTTCGTTCTTGAAGAAAACTCACAAAAACAGGGAGAAAACTCCCTAACGAAATCCTTTTTCTTCCTCCTTGTAAAAAGCTTCCACCTTTAGCCCTAGGAAGGAACCCTAGATGCTTCTACTCAAGGGGAAAGAAGAAGAAGAAGAAGAGCTCCCTTGAAAATCCCTTGTTTCGCAGCCCTCCCTTCTCCTCTCTCTCACGCGCGGCTACGGCTCCAACTTGGGAGTTTCACGCAACCTAAGCGAGGTTTATATACCTCTTAATGAAAAGGACGTAACTACTCTATAACATTATTTCTCTCCATAATTTTCTGTGCTTGATATCCTAGCCCAGCTGGTTGCTTGGCTTCCCTTTCTCCCTGTGGTCGCGGGATCAATCCCCACCCGACCCCTTTAAAGTTTTTCTTTTTTTTTCTAATTTCATTCCGAAAAAATGCTATAATATTCCGAAAAATACTAGAAAAATTCCTAAAAATCCCTAATAATACCAGGAAATTATTGGGTGTTACATTAGTATTACTATTTTGTGCAAAAAATAAACATAATAAATCTTTATATTGAAAAGAATCTTGTAATAATTGATATGTTGAATTCCAACGTGTTGGAACATCACGTGGAAATTTTTTTGGTCGCATTCCATTAGCTTTACAAAATCTACCCCATTGTTTCATCATAGATGGATGGGACCATAAGTATGAAATTGCGGTTCTAATTGGTTGAATATAATTTTGTAAAAGTTTTAATCCATCTTGAACACATAAATTTAAAATATGACACACAACGAATATGAAAAAATAAACCACCAATGACAGGTTGACAAATAAATTTTAATTCATCTATTGAAGCGGTATTAGAACTAGCATTGTCTAATGATATTGAAAAAATTTGATGAGTCAATCCATATTCTTCTAAAACTATGTGTAATAATTGTGCAATGTTATGAGCAGTGTGTGATTCATCAAAAACTCTATAAGCTAATAATCTTTTTTGAAGGATCCAAGAGTTATCAATCCAATGGCATGTTATACCCATATAAGAATGAGTTTGCCAATGATCACTCCAAATATCGGAACATAAAGAAACTTTATTATTTAATTTACTAAATTCTTCTATTAAATTCTTTTTTCCTTGTTTTACTAATCTTTTAATTGTACGTGTTAGTGTAGTCCTAGGTACACGTTTAGCAGCAGGATTAAGAGATTCTTTACAAAAATCTTCAAATGTGCATTTAGATCCAAAACTAAAAGAAAGATGTTCTACGGAAACAAATTTAGCTAATGATTCTCTTAATTTATTATCTGAATATAAAAATAAACCAGAATCAGTACTACTACCGCTAGAAAATCTAGATAATTGTGTTTGAGATCGGTCAAGCCCATATTCCGTCGGGTGCTTCGTTTCTACATGTCGTTTCAACGACCCATAGCCGCCGCCGGCTTGGAATTTGTAAGAAGCATTACAATGCTTGCATTTTGCACGCATTTCTCCCGACGGAAGTGTGACTTTCTCAAAATGTTTAGTAAAAATAGACGATTTTAAAGGAGCATTATCCCGAACCTTAGAAGTAATCGCATCGGTACTTCCTTGCGTTTCGGGGATCGGAGGGCATTGGGGCTGAGCCTCGGTCTCATCATCGGTGGATTGAATTTGAAGGTTGGGATCCTCGTATGCAATTTCTTTTCCCCTCCGAGATCGAGATGATGAAGCTCCGCGTCCGCCTCCGTGACCTCCTTCCATTATCGTCGACGTCGATGAAGAACGTGAAGAGAAGTTGAGAGTTAGAGAGTTGAGACTTGAGAATGAGAGATTGAGAGAAGAGAAGTTTTGTGAGTGAAAATGATGAAATGAGCTCCCTATTTATAGAGTTCGGATCATAACGGTCACTAAATCCTAGCCATTGATCAAAAAACGGTCAAATAATCTCATCCGTCCAAAAAAAAACAAAAAAAAAACTCAAACGGCACTAAACCGGCGGTTAACCGCCGGTTCAGTGCCGTTGGAACCGGTGGTTAACCGCCGGTTCACGGGTTCTGACGCCCGGAACCGGAACCGGCCCGGCATCTTGCCGGGCCGGTTCCGGTTCGGCCCGGCGAACCGGGTCAACGGGCCAACCGGCCCGTTGACCCGGGCCGGTTCCGGACTGAACCCGGCCCGTGGTCGGGTCTACTTGACGCCCTGCCACTCCCCATGCACGCAGCGATGCATTCCCTTTCAGGAACAAAAATTAAAGCTACCTACGTCGTTCAAACCAAAACTGACACCCAACGTCCATTCCTCGCCTCGAAGTACTCCACGCCCCCACAGCACAAGACCACGCATCTTTCTAACGACAACCACCGCCGTACAATTTTGACCCGTGGACCCCGCCAACGGCGGGATCGGTCAAAAAGGCCACGCGATTCCGAACAAAGCGCGGCACGACTATGAAACTCCGAGCCGACCGCCGAGCACGTTTGTTCGGCCCTTTTCGAACCGGGCCGTGACCTCCAAAGTCGTGGCTAGCTGCTGACTCCGTACGTGTCCTCCCCTCGCCCGACACGGCCCCGACCGCTCCGATCGCCTCCGCCGGCGTCGGGCAGTTGGTTCGCGTATTTAAACCCCCGAACCCTTCTGAAGATCCAGACAAATCCTTGATCTTTAATTACTCCTTTAATGCCTTCTTCAATGCTCTTCTCCTTCCTTTTGTATTCGTTTTCCGATATTGTCGATTGAAATATTTACGTACGTGCTGCATGATGCTGCCGGAGACGATGGGAGTTGAGTTCGGCGGGGATTGCTCGAGCACGGCGGCGCGGCTGATGAGGTCGAGAACGGCTGTTTCGGAGGCAAGAGCCGTGCGGAGTCACAGTGAGGCGGAGAGGAGGAGGAGGCAGAGGATCAACGGCCACCTCGACACCCTCCGCGGCCTGCTTCCCTGCGCCGCCAGAGTACGCTAGCTGGAATGGAAGAGAATCGATCGATCGATCGATGATCGGTGTTTGATTAGTTTGTGTTGATTTTGCAGTTGGATAAGGCGGCGTTGCTGGGGGAGGTGGTGAAGCGAGTGCGGGAGCTGAGGAAGAGGGTGGAGGAGGTGGAGGTGGCGGTGCCCGGGGAAGGCGACGAAGTCGGGGTGGAGGAGACGGAGGCGGGCGGAGGGCGGGGAAGGGTGGTGCGGGCGTGGGTGTGCTGCGCCGACCGGCCCGGTCTGATGAGCGAGCTGAGCCGGGCGGTCCAGTCGGTCCGAGCGAGGGCGATGCGGGTGGAGATGGTCACTGTCGGGGGGCGGACACGGAGCCTGCTGGAACTGGACGTCGGCGACGCGGCGACCGCGGCGGTGGCGATGGAAGCAGGGGACGGCCGTTCGGCGCTGCAGGCGGCGCTGTGGGCCGTGCTACTCAGGAACCCAACCGGTCCGGTCGAAAACTTCAGCAAGCGGGCTCGCAAGTCGACCCGGTTCGGCGCGACATGATTAACCTGCGCTAATCAATTTCGAAGTAGGTATAAATATGTAATTAACCTTCTATTAGTGCTAATTATATTAGATATCTTTTCTGGTGAGAAAAGTTAATTTGGTCTTGAAGTTTATCGAATTCTTAGGGAAAGTAATCGAGATAATTTTGAGTAAATCATCTTTATAATTTAACCATGTAAATTTACAAAATTACTTAATTAAAATCTGTTTCAACTCATGAGACGCGACCACTCTACTTAGCCAAGTGAAGAAATTTGAAGAATATTCTCGTTAAAAATGTTTTCTATTAAGTAATAATTAACTTGAAGAGTTATTTGACTAGAGACATCAGCAATACAAGAAAATTTTTTCCTCGGAATCACAATACAACGGTTAGTTGAGATTCAAATTTTAGCCGCAGCGTATTATAGAGATTTTTTTTAATAGGATAATAAACTTAAGAACGTTACCGCTTAATAGATGTGTCTCCATGAACATTTATTAATTTATATTAGTGGTTGATCAAAAATTATTATAGAATTGAACCGATCATTTTTAAGATTAGCTGGTTCTAAAAATTTAGACATTTGGATTATTAAAAAATATTGAAAACCCCTTTTAACTCCGAAGCTCTTGGTAAATTACTCGTCTCCATTGTGCTTTTGTTTACATCCTTAAGCAAAGGTGAGATTGTTAATTTATAAGTGCATTGGAAATTCCATTAGCGTGGGTAATGATATTTATTTTGATAATCGATTAATTTTAAAGTGATATGTCTAATCGGATAACAATTTTTCACCGACTACTACTATGATAAATTCTGAAAGTAACACATGACCCAATACTTATAGTCGAACTTAAATTAATCATGCCGAACAAATGTCTTTATTGAAATTGACCCATATGCTCCTACGTATGCTGTTCATGCATTGTCACTTGCGTTATGCCCCGGGGAGCTAATATAACTTTAAAGTTAACACATTAGGCATGGCACGAGATGAGGAGGAGTAAGATCTCCAAATACATTAAATCTCACATGTGAGCATCTGTTTTTTGGTTTTATTTTGACTATATATTTGATAACCTTGATGACATATTCCCACTTTTTTTAATGACTTTATAACAATTATTCGACATGATTTTCTCCCCCTCGCTCGCCTCTGTCGGTTCATTCTTATCCTACAATTATATCAAAGTAAGACTCATAAAATTTGCATTAACTCTTGATGTAGTCCTTCCACGTTGGGTCACTTCTCTCCTTTATGCTCATAATTGTGATTGCGTCCGTCCTCCGATCGATCGAACCTCGGTCTCCTATGAGTCAAGGTGACGTAGCTCTAGAGAAAAGAGTGGCATCACATGTGAGAAGTGCTAGAGATATTATCGGAGATAATATATTAAATTGAAATTATAAAAAATAATATCAATTTTTTTTCAGTGATCTAAAAGATTTGAGTTGTTTGTCTTGTATACAGAATGGAGACTTCAGAGTCTAAGTATATATTCCCGAGCTAGAGATAAAGAATTGCTAAGGCCTTTTCATAAAATAGGTTTGTCTTTCTTCGACTGTGGTTCAAGGTTATGATGGACGTCTATTTATCATGATACAACCACATGACCATGTATACAACCAAACACTAGTTGGCAAATTGAGAAAGTACCCAACTGTTATTATTGGTTGTTCACAATTAACATACTTGTGAATCAATTTAAACTAATCAATATATCTTGAAACTCTCAATATAAAATTAAAATCTTATTCATAATGGAATCTCTTTTCTCTTTACCTCCTTTTCCATTCAATTGTATCATACTTTTACTTACCATCACTTGATCCTATATAACCCAAGAAAGAGAATATCCAAGTTGCATTACGCGCAGGATAGGCATCCACTTGAGAGGGGAGCCGGAAGCCAACTGTAGGACCGGGCCTTCTATCAGATCAGGGAGGTAGGCAGGTAGCTGCCCTAGGAAGGAGACCAAAATATTTTTTTATTAATTATACTTGTATTTTTGGTAGCTGAGGATGAAGAGATGACTCAAAACTCACACAAGCTTAAGAAAGGTATATATATATATATATATATATATATATATATATATATATATATATATATATATATATATATATATATATATATATATATATATATATATATATATATATACAACTCATCAACCATCAATTATGTCTCTAGCTATATATTTAGTACAATCCTTAGTCATCGTCTTTCCCATTCTACTTATACATTATTATCGTCGGCTGACTCCTCTCCTACTGGTGACCAATGACGAAACTATATATACTTCTCCTTGGGTTTTGATTTTAGCCACTTTGTTGTTTAAATTATTGGTTCATACGATCAAATTCGAGATGGTTAAAATCTAACACAATTATTGTTTATTTTGATTAAATTTTCGAATTAGATGGTAATAAATTTTGTAAATTTTTTGTATAACTTGGAATTCCAAAAATTTGAGATGTAAATCCGAACACTCCTAAATTTAGATACAAGTCTTAATTTTCTAAAATTAGTATTGATGATAATCAAGTTGTCATTTCTGTTGGGACCTTTTCGTTTGCTAGAGGTGGGGGGAGGGGGAGCTAGGGGGTGAATAGCAACTTTTCAATCTTCTCTTCTTACAATGTTAGCGTGCGTAAGCGGAAATACTAATAACAAAATCAAATAATTACTAACATCAAACTTTACGTGGTTCGGAGATAAAGCTCCTACTCCACGGTTGTCTGTAAGGTGGACGATCCCGATCTGTTGGTAGATGACTCCCCGGAAGACCTCCGGCTAGCTCGTGTAACTCCTTGTGCGTGGAGAAACCTCGCCACAACCCGAACAACACTCCTGAGCTCTTAGACTACTAACTAGCCTTTAACCAAAGCCAATTTCGTTAAGAACTCTCAGCCAAAACCGAGCCCTTTAAATAGTGCTCTAGGTTGATATGACCATTACCAGTCGACCGCTCCAAGGCTGGTCAACTAGTCCCGCTTGAATTCGACCGTTGCAACCCCAACGTTCAAATTTCCAGCCACCACCAGTCGACTGCCCCATTTGCAGTCGACTGATCTTTCTGTGGCATACACAGTCGATTGATCAAGCATCAGTCGACTACCAACCCTCTAAGCCTCGGGTTTTCCTTCCCGAGTACAATTCTCTCAGCGCTCGAACCCTCACAACTTAGTCCCAAGTTTCCCTACCCGAGTACAATCCCTCAGCACTCTGACCCTCACAATTCAGTTAACTCTTCATCCAGCAGCCTCGAACTGTCGCCTTCAATCCCTCTTCGACTTTGGCTCTCGTTCCTCAGATGCACACACAAGCCTTCGGCTTGTCTCTATGTCATCCTTCTCGTATGCCTCGAAGCCCGCTTCCTTCGGCTCATAGTTCCTGCTCCAGCAGCCTCGACCTGTTGCCTTCAAGCCCTCTTCGACTTTGGCTCTCGTCCTGCAGATGCGCACACATGCCCTCGGCTTGCCCACATGTCATCCTTCACGTATGCCTCGAAGTCCGCTCCCCTCAGCTCATCGTCCCTGCTTTGTCCACGGTCCCTCGGATGCATGCAAGCCCATGGCTTGTCTCCCATGTCATCCTTCACCGGTCCCGAAGCCGTCCAGCTAAGTCTATGTGTATCCTGCAAAACTTGCACACTCACATACACATATTAAATACAAGGGTAAACCTAACTTAAACATTTTGCCAAACATCAAAACACATGGTCACTCCGAACCATGGATTACCCCAACAATCTCCCCCTTTTTGGTGTTTGGTAATACGTTTAATTTAGGGAAAACAAATAGCCAAAACAAAGCTACTAACCATTTGGACTTATGTTGCCAAGGCTTCACCTTGGACTTACACCGTCAATGCATATGCAATGCAAACATGCATGGATCCTATGACAAGGCATCCCCACACCTAACCTCCCCAAGAGTTTAGGACTTTTACCAAAATGGAATTTTTAAAACCTCTCCAAGGCTCCCGCTACATTGGACTTACAAAAGTTTTTTAATAAACTTTCCAAGGTTCCCCTTACGCCACCAAATGAGCAACAATGCTCCCTCTTTACCTAAGCTCCCCCTTGACCTAGGATTTCTTGCAAAGGTGTGTTTGGTTTTCCACTTAAACCCAACACCGCTCCCCCTTTGCCACACATCAAAATGACTCCAACAATTTCCCTCTTATTGAATCCTTTAACCTCTAATGATCATAAACACAGTGTACTAACCTCCCATAAGATTACACACTTATTTTACATCATTTGGACTCCTTTTGACTGCTGAAACACAAAAATCAGCTTCACCAGTCGACTGGCACCCTGAAAATCCTATTTTCAGTATTTTAACCCAATTTCAGAAATGCACCAGAAATTTCATAAATCTCCAAAAATTCTCAAATTTTGTGGAGAGGTTTATGGTACCCATATCTGTTAGATCGTGGCGCTTGCTAGAGGGGGGGGGGGGTGAATAGCAAGTTTCTTGAACTTTCTCTACAAGAAGGTAAGCACAATACAAACAATATAATGAAAAATATGAAAACCAATGCTTACACCGAGAGTTTACTTGGTATCCACCTCCGAGAGGTGACTAATCCAAGGATCCACACTCGAGCACACTCTCCACTATGAAAAGTCTCGTTCAAGGTGGAGAAAACCTTTACAAGGTTGTCCTCTTCCTCTTACAAAATAGAATTGAGAATGAGAGGAAGAGCAGGAGAATTTTTGCACTAACAGCACTTTGGTACCCCTAGAATCGTACCTCTGTCGTGCCAAAAAATCACCCTTTAAATAGGGTAAAGGACAACTCCATAAGTCATCCAGCCCGATACTAGTCGACTGCCCCTGGGGCAGTCAACTGGTCTAGCCTTAATTACTAGCCAACGGCTAATTTTCGAGGTTATTAGTCGACTGCCCCTGGGCAGTCAACTGGTCCAGGGTCGAAAATATTCTGTGAGTTTGAGAACTTGCTGGCAGTCGACTACCTTTCTCTCAGTCGACTGCCCAACTTATACAAACTCTCTTCCTCACTCCGAAGACCCTCCTTCATGTGTGCCTTCAAGTACACTCCCTTGGCTTGCCCCTTAAAGTCTTCTTCCACCGGCTATCGTCCCTCGGATGCACACACAAGCCTTTCCTTAGCTTCCCTCCATGCCACCCTTCACGTGTGCCTTTTGAAGTCCACTTCCCGGCTTGCCCTTGGAGTCCTCTTCCCTCGGCTCTCGTCCCTCGGATAAGTCCTCCATGTGTGATTTTCCAAGTTCTGCAAACTCAATCACACATATCAAATAACAAGATAACACCCTAACCTTAACCATGTTGACACACACATCAAAACCATGATGTTAAATACCGAATTTTAAGGGTTAAAAAGGGTGAATTTCAAAAATAGGGACCTAGTTGGAAATTACTGAAGTTGTTGGGTTTATTTGCAAAAAGCCAAAATTAAATTATAAACCCCCAAGCCCTAACTTCCTCCCCAATTCACTTCTTCTGCAGTTTTCTTCTAACCGCACCCGTCCCCTCCGGTTCTGCTCGACGTCGTCGCCGCAGCCCGCACGCGCCGCGACCAGCGAGCGCCGCCGCCAGCCCTAGCCTTCTCCACTTCTTCTTCACTTCTCTTCTACTTCTCCTGTCTTTTCCGGCGCGCACGAGCAGCGCATCGCAGCCGTGAGGTTTCCTTCACACGCGAGCGAGGCGACGCCGAGGAGCCACCTCAGAGTGGCTTCAACGCCCGACTGCCAATTTTCTCTGCCTCGCGATTATAGCATCGCCGCCAAGGCCTCCTCCCTGCTTATCATCGCCCGAACCCTAGGCAACGATTAGGTAAGAATTCTTTTGCTCTGTGATTGGTTCTGCCGTGAGTTTTCTCATAATTCTAGGTATTCTGTTGTGTTGGTCGAGTTGGATCAGTGAAGTGAATTCCTGTTTTTAATTTTGTTTGCTCTAGTTTTTGTTGATTTGTATGTTGACCGAATGGTAAGATGATAGAATTGTTGGTGTCTTTTGATCAGTGGATGTAAGCAGAGGATGTTGGTTTTGTGATGGATGGTTGTTCTGTTTGGCTAGGGTGCTGTAAGTGGCTAGAAGGATCTACAATGGTGTGTTGTATTATTGGGATAGGCTATGAGAGGTTATGTTAAACTTGTAATCTATTTTGGAGTTGCTTGGAAGATAGCACGATGTTTCAAATGGGGTTTATGTCGTGTGCCACTAATGACCATGGGAATTTATTCCGTACCATTTGGGAAGTGGGATTTAATTTAATGGCCTAATCCTGTAAATTGTGTTAGATAAATAGAGGTTATAATTAGGATTTGTCCTAATTTTATTTAGTATTTTGTTTATAATTTGTTGATTTTATAATTAGCTAAACTTTATCATTCGGTACAGGACCTTGAGTTGGATACGCACGGTTGATCGTAGAAGGTTCTCGTTTACGGACGTTCTACAATTATAAGGCGGGTATTTCTCCTTTGTACTCGAGTAGTTCTTTTACCTTAAAGCATGGCTAGTTTATGTTTTATAGGTTGCTTGACCTTGTTCTTTGTCGTTATTTAAAACATCGCTGTTGAGACTTATTCTTCGTTGATCTTCGAGTATTCCAAATTCGTTTCCGTACAGTCCTCTGTTGATTTTCTGTTCTGTAAAGTACCGCTTGTACGCAAGTACTTAGAAGTTCATTAAACCTCAGATAGGTTTATTTGGCATTAGGAAATACCCTACCTAGTAGTGTAGGTGCATAATCATTGGTTTTGATTTTCGGTTGATTGTATTGATGCATCGTGCATTCGTTGGATTTTATTGCATCGTTGTTTCTTCGGTTGTTCGTGCATCGTATATCATGCACCATACTTGCACGTTGCATACTAACGACTGTTGGCTTACATTTGGTTAAGCCGTCGTTGGTCATATTGTTGCTCGATTCACTCAACCACATGTTGTCATGGTAGTGATTGGAGTGCGAGTGTTTGTCCTGTCATGCCAGACAGTGACACCCTCACCGTTATTTTAGAGGGATGAGTTGTTGGTAGCTCACTCTCACCATTGTTATTTTTTTGAGGGATATATATTGTAGCTGTTGATAGCTCCCCCAATGTACCGGGGTCTGGAGTGTAGACTCCCCAGCATCTTGTCCACTCAACCACGCCTTATGTGGTATTTATTGTTGTATGTGATATTATTATTGTTGTTGGAGTGGTACAGTTGTCACAGCTCTACCCACTCGGTCGCACAGATGGGATGTGTTGACGGCTTGACTGGCGTCAGGGGTGACACATGTCATTGCATCATGTGCATACGTATTTCTTTTATGCATTTGTTTGTGTTTGATGCACTTATATGAGCTATGATTGTTGCATATGTATGACATGCATGTCTATCTTGATATTACTGTTGTTGAGTTGTTTATACATGCCTAGTGCTTATCCGGATTTTATGCTATGTCGTTTTACTATATGTTATGCATGATTAGGTAAATCTGATATTTCTTATGGACTGTACCTTTTGATTCTCTACTTCGTTATCTTATTTAGGCCATGCTTATTGTCTACTCATATACCCGCAGAGTCCGCCCGGACTCACCACCCCTGCTTCCCTTTTTGTTGTTTCAGATAGCAGGTAGTGGTATTGCTTGGAGCCAGGAGATAATCCAGTAGCCAGTCCCTCAGTCCCACCGTGTCAGTTTAGTTTAGCGGTTTCTATTTCGGTATTGTGTTAGTTTTCCGCATTTCATTTGTTTAACAGTGGTCGGACTGGTTTTACTATTATTATTTCAGAGACTTCTGAGTTCTCGTTAGATTGTGACTTTCTTCTATGTTTAAGGTGGTTGAGCCACCCATTATTATTTTATTTCAATATAAACTGCGTGGATGTGTTTTATATTTATTATTGTGATGCCAGCCGCTTGTGGCTGAGCTATATTGGTGGAGATATTATGTATATTTGCCCCATATTGTCCGCCGTACAGGGGAGATGCTGCCCGATTTTCGAGGAAGCATGTGCCTCTGGGGGCGTGACACATGATCTTCCCGATCATCCTTGGGTCGATTGCCCCAACAATCTCCCCCTTTTTAATGTGTGATAATATATTTAAGTTAGGGATAAAATAACAGCAAATAACAACAATTGAAAAGCAAGACATAGTAAAACCAAGAGGTAAACTCTCCCTTAACCCATGTCTTCTCCCATTTTCAATTCTTATTATAAACCAAGTTTAAACCAAAAGTTTAAGTTACAAACCTAACTTAAACTACCTATTCTCCCCTTTGACACCATCAAAATAATTGTCCTAAGCAATACTCACCCATGGCATCAAATGAGAGAATTTCTCATTTCTAAAAATTTCCAGAATCCTAAAATCAGACGTGCTAGTCGACTGCCCCAGGGGCAGTCGACTGATACTCTTCAGTTTGCAATTTCAGGTTTATGAGCCGAATTTCAGAAACTCCCCAAAAATTCTAGAAAATTCTAAAAATTATGAAAATTTGCAAGCATGTTTCATATGATATACTCTAACAAGGAAAAATATCAGTTCATGAAAAATTCAAACACGCTTGACTTTTTGACTAAAGTTTGAATTTCTTGAAAAACACTAACTTTGTATCAAAGTATCAACCTAGTTTTCCAATCATACATGTCCCAAGCTTATGGTAAAACAGATAAAACACAGAATGGTTTTCAAATGTTTAAAATATCCAACCATGATCTTTGGGCAAGATGTCCATTAATTAAACACTTGCTTTCCCCATGATTGGTCCATTTTTCATAATTTGATACATCTCATGACCGAACAATATAACATAAGCACATGTGAATCATTTGTATCATCCTAATGGATCAAGCACCACCTTCCTATTGTTTTACCCCAAAGTCCATCTTATACTTCTACAAAACACATACCAAGGCCCCTTCTTAAGGATGTGAACTCCGCTTCGGGAAGAGACTTGGTAAATATATTGGCAAGGTTTGACATTGACTCAACATAGTGCAAATCTATGTTACCCCTTGCCACATGATCCCTAATGAAGTGATGCTTCACTTCAATGTATTTTATTCTAGAATGGTGAACCGAATTTTTAGTCAAGTTAATTGTACTTACATTATCACACAAAACCTTGACCTTGGAGTAATGTAACTCATAATCCTCTTAAGATATGCATGATCCAAAGTAGTTGAGACACACAACCACCCATTGCCATATATTCGACCTCCGTTGTTGATAGGGCAACACATGGTTGTTTCCTACTACTCCAACTAACTAAAGATAATCCAATAAATTAACATCCTACTTTCGGATCCATTTTGTCTAATTAAATACTTTCTAGCATGAATCTCAACCCTATATCCTGTTGGAACCCGGATGGCTAGAGAGGGGGGGTGAATATAGCCAAACACTTGGACTTTAAACACTTAGTGAATTTCTGCACTCAGATTGGTTAGTAGCACAGCGGAAGAAGCAAGAACAGAGGATGCAGAAATACAGAAAACAAAAACAAACCAACACAACTAGCACGATCGCTAACAAGGAGGGTTTACAAGGTTCGGGGATAACTTGCCCCTACTCCTTGGAGTGCCCTTAAGGTGGGCGATCCCTTGATCGTCGGCAGATCAAGCCCCGATGTTCACCGGATATGAAGCAACCTCCTTCTCAGTAGAGTAACCTCTCCACAGCGTTTCAAACAAGGATATAGATTTAAGCACAATGAAACACAAAGAAAACTCTTACTCAGCACTTAGCAAGGACAAGAACACAGCAAGCTTATCCCGAGCTCCACCCAGCGACGATCTTATGCAAGGACTCCCTCCTTCGTGTCTTCTCACTGTTAGACTCCAAGCTTCTTGTTCCTTCCTCCAAGCACTCACGTAAGAGATGGTTGCTCCTTAGATCTCAATGACTTGCTCAAAGAATCAAGAGCACAAGCACACAGCAAGTCAAGTGTGGAGAACACAAAATCGCAACAAGAACTTCAGCAAACAGCCAATTCAATGAATTCTCGAACTCAGGAACTCTTGAACTCTTTTTTTCTCAACGAAGCCTTCTTGCCCTCTTTTGTTTCTCCACCAAGCATCAGATGACAACATCCCTGTAGCTCCCAGCTGTTCACCTGCCAACGCCATCTACCACTGAGCTATTCCTGGACTCCCTGAGCTTTCCTCAGCCAAGCTCCAGTCTCAGCTCCAGTCTGCAGCTCGGCCGTTGCAACCTGAGATGGAAAAACGGACAAACCTACTCCAAGGAAAGGTCTCCATTGACTCTCCTTGAGTGTTTCAATCCTCCCCTGTCACCTGCAGCTTAATCAGACTGTTAGAGCAGCATATCACCCAGTAAATCAAGAATCAAAAGTTAAGCGCAGAGAATCGGGTATGGTCAGACGCGATCAGAGCGTCTGACAGTGCAATTTGAATTAAAGTGATCGGTCACCAGACCGATCCAGGACTTGTGGGTCGGTCACCGGACCGATCCACCGCTTTGCTGGGACTCCTAGCTCTCGTGGCAACACAAGCCTGATATGTCACTGGACTGATCAGAGTGAATCATGATCGGTCACCAGACCGATCAGAATGATTCCTGATCGGTCACCCAGACCGATCAGGTTCGATGAACAGTAATCCGGAAAATCAGATCCTAAGTCTCTGATCGGTCACCGGACTGTTCAGGAGCTGATCCAAAGGGGAACTCAACTCACTGTTCACTCCCTGATCGGTCACCAGACCGATCAGGAGTAAGACATTGAGGAAGTTGCTTGCTCCCTGATCGGTCACCAGACCGATCAGGAGCCAAGCAACAGGGCAACAACCTGCTGCCTGATCGGTCACCAGACCGATCAGTCATCGCTGGATCGGTCACCAGACCGATCCACAAAGGAGCAGCGTGCCAACTCCCTGATCGGTCACCAGACCGATCCAGGGACTCCAACCCAGCCGTCCAAGCTAGGCTTTCATCCACCTTAGCCCTCCAAGCTAAGGATTTTTCACCTAACCCTCTAAGTTGGGAATTTGTACTTAACCCTCCAAGTTAGGACTTTTTACCTAGCCCTCCAAGCTAGGACTTTTCACCCAACTCTTCCGGATTAGGACTTTCCAAACCTAGCCCTCCAAGCTAGGACCTGACCCTCCAAGCTAGGACTTTTTCACCTAACTCTTCAAGATGAGAATTTGCACCTAACCCTCCAAGTTAGGACTTTTCATCTAGCCCTCCAAGCTAGGACTTTTCACCCACCTCTTCCGAATTAGGACTTTTCACACACCTAGCCCTCCAAGCTAGGATTTTCAACACCTAACCCTCCAGGTTAGGATTTTTCAACACCTAGCCCTCCAAGCTAGGATTTCCCATACCATGCCTGATCCCCGACCAGGACTTAATCATAGTCATCATAATCAACCTAAACTAAAATCGGTGTCAACACCAAAACAACAATCAGGGCCAGACTGCATCAACAATCTTTCCCTTTTTGTTGTTTGACAACCCGATTTTAAGTTTAGGGATTCTCAATCAATTTTCTCAACTTATCATAGGGGAATCAAGATCCTCCCCCTACAATATAATCATCCTAAACTTAACCAACCAACACTCTCCCCCTTTATCGAACACCGAAAAGGGGTCTAGAAGGGCTGTTAAGTTTAAACGATACTCCCCCTCAACCCTAGGGGTATCCCAAAACAATAAAGATTCGATTTGAATTTCGATAAACATATGAACACATATGACATAAATAGAGCATGACAAAACAAGCATATGTATCATATGAGCCTGGCATCATAAGCATGAACGTAGCTATGTATTAGATATGCAGATAGTACAGCATAACATCAATAATAAGCATACTTAAGGACAATAGACATGCAAGGCAAATCCAGAAAAGTCAAAGCATAAATTATCCAGAGAAATAACAAGATGCAAGACATATGCATCAAAGTCAAAATACGTGTGGCACAAGGCCACAACAGATAAGTCATGGGGCATACAGCCCAAAAGTCATACAACTAAACAGTCAAATATACTGATCACAAGGAGAGGCAACGGACATCCAAACTCAACCGTCAGCGGGGGAGTCGTCATCGCGCATGGGATCATCCATCATGGCATCAGCAGACCCTGGTGCAACACTGCCTGAAGGAGCATCCCCTAGAAATATATGGTGGCGCCACTCTGCGTACCAAGTCTGCTGCAATGCCTGGATCCCAGAAACGTCGGTCTCGATCGAGGTCAGCCTGCTATCGATGGATCGGAACTGTGACCTGACCTCCTCGCTATAAATCTCTCGCAGCTGAAAATCATGCTGGAAGGTCTGCTCTAGCTCTGAGATCTGCGTGCGCAGATCTGGCTCGGGCTCATCGTCGTAATCCGCAGCAGCATCGACTGGCGCCTGAACCTATGGACCTCCCCTCGGTAACTCACCAAGCACCCTACCATCCTTCCAAACCAACGTCTGATCGTGCGCCCGAACAATGATGCCAGACTTGGCGAATGCCCGTCGACCAAGTCTGCAGTCTTATTTTACCATGGGCATGGTCCTGCCCTTGGTGACATCAACACCTACCGACATAAGCCAATCGGTGATGACATGACCAAATGACATGTAGACCGTGCAACGACTCGGCTCACGATAGGTTAAAATAGACTGGAAGATGCTCTCCATGATATTGAAGTCCAAACGGCGGTGCATGTCGTAGAGCATCAGGCAGTGATAGGGTCGAATCTCAAATAGGGGCTTAGAAGTGATTGGTAGAATACAATTTGTGATAATCTTAAATAAGATGTAACTGGTGGGAGAGAGACGAAGTGCCGTAAAGGTAGAAAAATCAGGGCCCAGCTCATCGAAGCCGTCTGGGCGGGGATGACCGAAGAAATACTGATGGATGCCATCTGGAGTCACATCCGCAAAAGGTGCCAATAGAGGATTAGGAAGCTCAGGGTAGATCGAATACAGATTCGGTGATCGTCGACCACCCAAATACTCTGCCAATATCTCGTAAGAAAAATCAAGGTTCCTCTTGGCAACTCGAGTGGTGAACTCGAAGCCTCCTTGAGGTCCCTGCTGAAGATTGTTATAGAACTCTGAGACTAGGTCATGATTGATAGTTCTCTCCAGAGAGAGGAGAAAACCAAGATTATAAATAGTGACAATCTCCATGACTGATGGACAATACTCAGTCAGAAAAGAAACATCAATAGATCGGCTAGGAAGTAACTTAAAGGTGCGGGATTGATATGCCTGTTCACATG